>CM035120.1:132635881-133218381 GCA_020205555.1 Panax stipuleanatus | reverse complement strand
CCGAACATATTAAATTTGAAATAAGAAAGTTAATGTAGAGACTATATTAAAGTTGAAAAAGTAAAAAAAAAGTTTAATTATTTTTACCCCATTCTCTTGAAAACCTAAATATCTATTCTTTTTTATTGAACTATATGAGTCGTCCTTTTTGCGGGCTTAGACTTTAGAGCTGATCACTCATTTATCCAAAGTATTTATCAAGGAGAGAATGAGAGAATGAGTTTATCCACTTATTTATCTTTTCTTTTGTTTTTGGTTTTTTAATTTAAATGGAGAATTTTATATAAATAAAATTTATGTTGTCTCATTTATAATTACATCATGTATGTAGCTTGGTTGAATACTTACTTAAAATTATGATGTTGAGATTTTGAGCATGTCATCATTGCCACGGTGTTAGTTAATAAAACCCAAATATATTATAAAAACTAAGCCCAAATATAATCGAATAAAACATAAATTTAATTATTTTATTTATTTAAATACCAAATTAAAGTAAACATAATATATTAAATCTTCATAAATACTAAAATTTATAAAAACAGTCGTCTTTTTAACTACGTTCTTCATACAATAGAAACTGCAATCCATCTGTTTTAGTCACAACTTTCTTTTCTCCATCTGCTTTTTCTATACTTTGATTTTAATTTAGTTTCAATTCAAGACTTTTATGTTCGTTTAACAGACGCCTGGTATAGAAGAAAAATATAATTAGTATTTCAATTTAAAATATAATTGTCACTTTTATTGTGTATTGCGCCATTTTATAATATTATTTTAGAAAAGGTCGGAAAAATAAATAGTAACACCATCTTTTTTCTTAAATGCCTAATATGCAAATGAATTTTATCGCACATTAAATTGAGGAACTAGATAGACAATTTGTAAACGAATAACTATCGGGACCACCCTTGTGACCGCAAGTGAGAAGAATTTAATATATGATCTTTTATATATATATATATATATATATATATATATATATATATATATCTTTTATGTAAAATAACATGATTTTTTTACGAGGTTGTCATGCTTCTTCCTAGAATGTAAGGAATCTTTGACTAAATTCTACATGAAATAGGATCAAGTGTTGACTCAAAGTTTGTTTTTTTTAAAGGAATTTTTTAAAATATGACCTAGCTCGATGTCTGGTGTCAAAAGCACATCATTTACAATTTGTATTTTATTTATTAATTATAATTTTTAGTATTAAATGTACTCTTAATATTAGCTTAGTAATGATAGTTAGTGTGCATGACAGTGAAAAATTAATGACAAATTAAGACTATCATGCTACTTTAATGTTCTAAAATAGAAATATATCTTTAATTTTGGACCAAACTAAAAAGAAAATTGTGTCCTTATAATTGTAAAACATAGCGAGTATTAGTTAAAAAATCTATATAAAGTAACTTTAAAATGTTATTTTAATAATTATTTATTACAATAGTTAGACATATAATCTTGCCCGAAAATGCTATTCATATTTGTTTTTAATGTTTAATAAATTTCATAGGCCAAAAAAATATAAAAAAATAAAAAATAAAGGGAGAAGAATAATTAAGAAATGATTCTAAAAGAATGTATAATACCTTCAAGTTTCCTAAAAAGAAAGGATCTTGAATGCCTACAAAGCTAGAAAACTACACATTTACATGTACATCAAATTGCCTACAAATTCTCTTATATATATTTTGAATGAGTTGCCTAGAAAGAGATGAAGTCTACCAATTGTACGTCATTATGAGATAATACAAATATAATAAAAGTAAAAATATTAATTAATTATAATTTTATGAGTCAACAAAACATCTCACTTAATTCATATAATAAAATGCTATTTATACCATTATAACAAGTAATAGATTCATATTTATCAAGGCGGTGCTCGATAATATATGTCAATACGTATGTAGCTATGCCCTAATACTAGCTAAGGGTTTAGACATACACATTGCTTATATAATTTATATTATATTAGTAATCTTAATAATTAATAATTTAGCTCTAAATGTTAAACTGGAAGAGTAAAATTTGAAGATTTTTAAATTCAATGAGTACTAAATTCAGAAAGAGGTAAACTTTGAGGTTAAATGAGATATCTTTTTGGTGAGGATCCGATTATGATAATATTGTCACGCCATATACTATGGTGAAGTTTTTTAGTTGTTTGTTGTATTCGTCATTGCAAATGTTATATTTGTTGGGTTTGTGGGGGTCCAAACCCATGAGGTCTTTTAGACAAAAGTCTAATTGGAAAAGGAATTAAGGGAATATATATCTCTTATATGGAAAAGGATTTGGGAATGGTGTGAGTTCCCAAGCCAACATGAATTAGGATTCTGGAAGTATATATATTATATTAGAAAGCTTTGAGTGGGTTTTTTCAATCCAAGATCAACTTGGATCAACTCAAGGAGTCTATATATATACATGGACTTGTGATGTAGTAGTACACACAAAAAGAACAAGTAATCAGAATTTTGAGTGCTCTGTTTTGAGATTAATACTCGGAATAGAGAGAACGAAAAACTGTGAGAATTGAGAGAAAATTGAGAGGGTTTTTGTGAAAGTTTATTCACAAATTGTCATCATCCGTTCGGGTTAATTAATTGCTTGAAGACTTTAATTAATTCGAAGGTTCTAGTGGTGAGGTAATTTGAGTTTTCACTCTAATTGAGGTATTCTTGTATTCTTTCAATTTCTTAATATTTCAAGTTTTTAGTTATAAAACTTGGAAGGGATATTTGTATTCACAGTTGATTATAGTGAAATTGTTCGGAGTTCGACCTGTGGTTTTTACCTCTTAATTTTAGAGGGTTTTCCACGTAAAATTTGGTGTCTTGTGTTTGATTTATTATTGTGATATTATTTTCTGGTTTATTTAATTTTTCAAAGACAGTTATAATTGGAGGAGTTTTTCCAACAAAGTGGTATCAGAGCAAGGTTCTTTGCGCGGTGGGTCTTTGATAAATTAAATGGATGAATCAAGTGGCGCCATGATTAAATTGACATCATCTAATTTTTCGATATGGAAGCCTAGAATGGAAGACATCCTTTACTGCAAGGATTTGTATGATCCACTGGAGCTTAATGGGAAAAAGCCAGTGGACAAGACCGAGGCTGATTGGAAAAAGATGAACAGAAAAACGATCGGTCACATCAGACAGTGGATCGATCAAAGTGTGTTCCACCATATTTCGCAGGAAACGGATGCTTATACACTGTGGACTACATTAGAGTCCATGTAAGAGAAAAAGAATGCTCAGAATAAAACCTTTGTGATTCGAAAGATTGTGAACCTGAAGTATAAAGATGGTAGTAGTGTATCCGAGCATATGAGTGAGTTCCAGGGATTGGTGAACCAGTTGTCTACCATGAAGTTGAATCTTGAGGATGAGATTCAGGCATTGTTGCTTCTCAGTTCATTGCCTAACAGTTGGGAAACTTTAGTTGTGTCACTAAGCAATTCAGCTCCGGAAGGAAAGATAACCATGCAGATGGTCAAGGACAGCATACACAACGAGGAAACAAGACGAAAGGAGCAGGGTTTGAATTTTGAGACACAAACACTTGTGGCAGAGAACAGGGGTAGAAGTAACTTCAGGGGATCTCACAAGGGAAACTTGAATCGCAGTAAAAGCAAAAATTCCAGAAATCATAGGAGCAAGTCAAATACAAGAGAAGGTGCTACATACAGGTGTTTTCATTGCAACAAGGAGGGTCACTTCAAAAGAAATTGCAAGATCTGGTTAGCCAAGTAGAAAACTGGTGAGCAAGGAAAAGTTGAGGAGAAGAATACTGCAGCTACAGTTACTGAGGATGTTGTGCTTCTTTCGTTCGGGGAAGAAGAATGCTTACATGTTGTTGATCAGAAGATTGATTGGGTTATTGATACAGGTGCTTCGTATCACGCTACTCCCAAGAAAGAATTCTTCACCACGTACAAAGCCGGAGACTTTGGGTTTGTGAGGATGAGTAACACTGATCAGTCCAAGATTGTTGGAATTGGTGATGTTTGCATACAGACAGATGTAGGCTGTACTATTACTTTGAGGGATGTGAGACATGTTCCAGATTTGCGCCTCAACTTGATTTCGGGTATGGCCTTGGACAAGGAAGGCTATGAGAATCACTTCGGCAGCGGAAAGTGGAAGCTTACCAAGGGTACTATGGTAGTCGCTAGAGGTACTGCTTGTTGCTCATTATACAAAACTCATGTGAAAGTGTGTTCTAGCGAGTTTAATGCAATTGAAGATGAATCTTCACCGAATCTGTGGCATAAAAGGCTTGGGCACATGAGTGAGAAAGGGTTGCAGATGTTAGCAAAGAGGTCCCTCATTCCTTTTGCTAAAGGTACTGTACTAAACCCTTGTGATTATTGTTTATTTGGTAAGCAGAATAGAGTTTCTTTTAGCAGCTCCTCTAAAAGAAAATCTGAGTTACTTGAGAGAGTATATTCTGATGTATGTGGTCCCATTGAGGTTGAGTCATTAGGTGGTAATAGATATTTTGTTACTTTTATTGATGATGATTCACGTAAGGTGTGGGTGTTTTTGTTGAAAACAAAAGACCAGGTATTCCAGCATTTTCAGAGTTTCCATGCTATGGTTGAAAGAGAGACTGGAAAATTATTGAAGTGTCTTCGCAGTGACAACGGAGGGGAATACACTTCAAAAGAGTTTGCAGCATATTGTGTGAAACACGGTATTCGACATGAGCAGACAGTTCCTGGCACCCCACAGCATAATGGTGTGGCTGAGAGAATGAACCGCACTATTATTGAGCGAGTCCGATGCATGTTGAGAATGGCTAAGCTGCCTAAGTCATTCTGGAGTGAAGCTGTTCGTACCGCTTGCTACCTGATTAATAGATCTCCATCAGCACCGTTGGACTTTCAGATTCCAGAGAAGGTTTGGAGTGGTAAGGATGTGTCCTATTCTTATTTGAGGGTATTTGGGTGCAAGGCTTTTGCACATATCCCCAAGGAACAACGATCGAAGCTTGATGACAAATCTACTCCATGTGTGTTTGTTGGCTATGGAGATGCAGAATTTGGGTACAGGTTATGGGATCCAGTTCAGAGAAAATTGTTCAGAAGCAGAGACGTGGTGTTTCATGAGCACCAGAATTATGAGGATTTTGATAATGTTACACAACCTAGGAAAAATAAAGTTCCAGACCTCAGCGGAGTTCCTTCGCCATTACAGAATGCCACAGTTGGAGAAGGAGGTCAGAATGAAGATGTGACTGATACAGAGTTGCACGATAGTGATGGATCAGATGCAGAGAGTGTTGAGCAGGGGGAGCAACCCCCTCAACTTGATATTGAAGAACCTCAGCTAAGAAGATCTACCAGAGAACATGTGCCATCAGTCAGGTATCCTTCGTCTGAATATCTTTTAGTTGCTGAGGAGGGGGAGCCAGAAACTTTTCAGGAAGTTAAGACTCATAAAGAGAAGAACAATTGGCTGAGAGCTATGCGGGATGAGATGGATTCGTTGCACAAGAATCACACTTATGAGCTGACTACACTTCCGAAGGGCAGGAAAGCATTGAAGAATAAATGGGTGTTCAAGCTGAAAAAGGATGGTGAAAAACTAGTGAAGTACAAGGCTCGATTGGTGGTCAAGGGTTTTGCTCAAAAGCAAGGTATTGATTTCGATGAGATTTTTTCTCCGGTTGTAAAAATGACCTCTATTCGAGCAGTGTTGGGGTTAGTAGCTAGTATGGATCTTGAGCTTGAGCAACTAGATGTGAAAACTGCATTCCTTCATGGTGATTTGAAGGAGGAAATCTACATGGAGCAGCCAGAGGGATTTGAAGTTAAAGGGAAAGAGCACTTGGTTTGCAGGTTGAAGAAAAGTTTGTACGGCCTGAAACAAGCCCCAAGGCAGTGGTACATGAAATTTGATTCATTCATGATGGATCAAGGTTATAGCAGAACAATTGCAGATCATTGTGTGTATGTTAAAAAGTTCCCGGATGATAACTTCGTTATTTTGTTGTTATATGTAGATGATATGTTGATAGTCGGGCAAGATGGTAATATGATTCGTAGGCTCAAGGGTGAGTTATTCAAGTCCTTTGATATGAAGGACTTAGGCCCGGCTAAGCAGATTTTGGGCATGAAGATTGCTCGTGACAGAAAAGCTAAAAGGTTGTGGTTGTCACAAGAGAAGTATGTTGAACGAGTGCTTGCAAGGTTCAACATGGGTGATGCTAAGCCAGTTAGCACACCACTGGCCAATCATATTAAGTTGACAAAGCGTATGTGTCCTTCTACTAAGGAAGGGAGAGATGATATGGCAGCAATTCCCTACTCCTCTGCTGTAGGGAGTCTTATGTATGCGATGGTTTGTACACGGCCAGATATTGCTCATGCAGTTGGCGTTGTGAGCAGGTATTTGTCAAATCCTGGTAGAGAACATTGGGAGGCAGTTAAGTGGATTCTCAGATACTTGAAAGCTACTTCCAGTTTGTGTTTGGGGTTTGGTGGTTCGAGTCCAGTCTTGGAGGGTTTTACAGATGCAGACATGGCAGGTTCTGAAGAGAAGAAGTCTACTTCAGGGTATTTATTTACTTTTGCAGGGGGAGCTGTATCATGGCAATCCAAGTTGCAGAAGTGTGTTGCCTTGTCTACAACTGAGTCAGAATACATCGCCGCTACGGAAGCAGGCAAGGAGATGTTATGGTTGAAACGATTTCTCCAAGAGTTGGGTTTGACACAGGATGAGTATGTGGTTTATTGTGACAGTCAAAGTGCAATTGACTTGACCAAGAATGCCACGTATCATAATCGTACCAAACACATTGATGTTCGTTATCACTGGCTTCGAGAAGTGATGGAAAATGAATTGATGAAAGTGAAAAAAGTTCATACCGACGAGAACCCCTCAGACATGTTGACAAAGGTTGTAACTCGCGACAAACTAGAGTTTTGCAAGGAGTTGGTCGGGATGGACTCCAAGTGACGGAGTCACGGTGAAAGCCTCCTCTCATGGATTTGGAGGGGGAGATTGTTGGGTTTGTGGGGGTCCAAACCCATGAGGTCTTTTAGACAAAAGTCTAATTGGAAAAGGAATTAAGGGAATATATATCTCTTATATGGAAAAGGATTTGGGAATGGTGTGAGTTCCCAAGCCAACATGAATTAGGATTCTGGAAGTATATATATTATATTAGAAAGCTTTGAGTGGGTTTTTTCAATCCAAGATCAACTTGGATCAACTCAAGGAGTCTATATATATACATGGACTTGTGATGTAGTAGTACACACAAAAAGAACAAGTAATCAGAATTTTGAGTGCTCTGTTTTGAGATTAATACTCGGAATAGAGAGAACGAAAAACTGTGAGAATTGAGAGAAAATTGAGAGGGTTTTTGTGAAAGTTTATTCACAAATTGTCATCATCCGTTCGGGTTAATTAATTGCTTGAAGACTTTAATTAATTCGAAGGTTCTAGTGGTGAGGTAATTTGAGTTTTCACTCTAATTGAGGTATTCTTGTATTCTTTCAATTTCTTAATATTTCAAGTTTTTAGTTATAAAACTTGGAAGGGATATTTGTATTCACAGTTGATTATAGTGAAATTGTTCGGAGTTCGACCTGTGATTTTTACCTCTTAATTTTAGAGGGTTTTCCACGTAAAATTTGGTGTCTTGTGTTTGATTTATTATTGTGATATTATTTTCTGGTTTATTTAATTTTTCAAAGACAGTTATAATTGGAGGAGTTTTTCCAACAATATTTGGCTTGACCCACAAATATTGTGTTAGAGTTAAAATACAACTTTTACTATAATCAATACAACTTTTACCATAATCAATACAATAAAATGTTATATAACTTTATAATAATTTATTGTATGACAATTTTACTATAATCGAAAAGTCAACGTAAAAATGCTATTATTAAATCGGATGATGTGGTACTTGATGTAGCTGAAGAGCTTGCTTTCTCCTTATCAATCGAAAGGAGAATAGGTTAATTTTTTTGGAGAATGTGGTCAGAAATCCATAATAGAGTCTAACCATAATGATCGAATTGATTATCTTCATGCATAAGGATAATATATAAATTACCTGATATAAAAGATTTCAAAATCATCACAAACAGTGGCGAAGCCAGAAACTTTTATCAGTGGGGTCGAAATTATTACTAAGCTACAAATAAGTTGGCGGAGGTTCGAAAGCAGCGCCCCCGAGCCATTTTTTTTAAATATTTTATACTTTCGGGTCACACATATATATATACACACACTATATTACAATAAAAATATAATAAGTAATAATATATGATATGTATACACTATATTGACTCAGAATAGACTTTTTTAATCGCAACTGTTTATAAGTAAGCAATTCATTATTTATTTTTAAAAATAATATAAATTAGATTATTATTTAGTTTAAAATATTATAAAGAGATATACATATATTAAGAGTATATGAGTTATATGTGGTTAAAATTTGATTGACAAATTATAAATTTTTAATTTGACCCCGTATAATAAAAAATTTATAAAATTTTAGTAGGGTCAATTTATATATAATACTTAAAATTTTTAAAATTTACCTTATATTATAAAATAATTTTTTTTAAGTGGAGTCAATTGACCCCACAATATCTATGTGGCTTCGCCACAGATCACAAACCTTCTTTTTTTCTTTTCTATTACAATTTCTGGATTATTACATGAAACACACCTACTTGGCCAAACACGTGGACATCTCACGCTTTATAATAAGATAGTACTTTAAAAACAAATATTGAGTTAGTAGTATATATATCATTATTAATACTCGATTTTATTTCTTTTTCTCCCTTATCCGTACAATTTTGATAAACTACGGTGGTAGACTGTACTATATAACATTTATTTTTGTTGTATTGATGCAAGTCAAACGTAACTCAATGGATAGGTGTTGATTTCATGTATGATGTTTAATAATTAAAAATTGAAAAAAATTAGGGGTGTTGTATTGACAATATTCAAATACATCCAAAAAGAATTGGCATTGAAAATTTTAAGAGAATGTATATATTTCTAGAAAAAATGTCAAAAAATTATGTTAAATTTAATTATTGTAACACAGTATCATTTCTTATATAATCGAGTAGATTTCATTAGTCCATTAATTAAGTCATTACATTAATTTCATCATTTCATATTTTCAATTCATCTCCATTTGACATAATATAATATATTATTTGTCTCCATTTCTCAAGGGAAGAAAAAAATGAAAAAAAGTGGACTATGAAAAAAGTGATAAACTAACAAATTTTTAAACCAATGAAGTCAAGGTGTCAATTTAAGAACATAAGATGTCCCATTTTATCATTGTGATCCTAAGTGTGCCAACAAGGTTCAAAACCGCGTCCTCAACAGGAAACATTACCAACATTAATTCAAAACATTTTATCATTGTGATCCTAAGTGTACACGATATTTTATAATCTTTAACAAAGTTTTCAGAGACATAATCTCATGACCATCATTAATTCAAGAATTTAGACCATAGTTTAATGGCAAAGTTTATTTATTTATTTTATTTTATTTTTACTTTTTTATTGTACAAAGTTACATATTCGAGTTTATTTTTACCGTACAAGATCACAAATTTTAAACTATCCATCAACAAACTCAAAATCGGTATGCACTATATAATTTTAAGGTAAATTTTGCCTAGCTAACTGCACCTTAGTTCGCCACCTAACACTTTTCTTCGATTTCTCCTAAGCCTTAGGATTAAAATGTATCTCTACAACTAAATTGTAATAGTATATGTTGTTAAAGAAAAACATTATTCAAGAATATAATCTGAATTTTTTTATCCTATTTAAAACTAAATGGCCACCGCACAAAATCAGTCCATGATCCAAATAAATAAATAAATAAAATTCAAATGTTTTTTTTGTCACACCCCAAAAAATCCAACTTTGAAACTACTTGGAAGCTCCCTTAATCTTTATAATGCACAAACAGTTTGCAATCACACTTTTCAATACCACATTATATATATCCAAACATCTATATATACATAGCTGGATATCACTCTATATATTCTCCCTCAATCATTTCCATGAATTTTTTCAATACTACAATAGCATTTTCCTCATAAGTTATGGAAGATCATGGCAACAACAACAATGGCGGGACAACTTCGGCTTATCGGGGCGTCCGCAAGAGAAAATGGGGCAAATGGGTATCCGAAATACGCGAGCCGGGCACAAAAACCCGAATATGGCTTGGGAGCTTTGAGACACCAGAGATGGCAGCAGCGGCTTATGATGCAGCCGCATTGCACTTTAGGGGACGTGAGGCTCGGCTAAACTTTCCGGAACTAGTAGAGATTTTGCCTCGGCCAGCGAGCTCAAGCGCGGATGATATTCGGTTGGCAGCTCAAGAGTCTGCTTTGCGGCTCAAAAGGTCCAGCGAGGAGGAAAATATGGGTGGTGGGTCAAGCTCGAGTTATCGGCTTCCGGTCACGGTTGGGCTTTCTGCAAGCCAAATTCAAGCCATTAATGAGTCGCCGTTGGATTCGCCGAAAATGTGGAGCAAATTTAGCGATGGTGTTATGTCAGATGAGAGCATGTATTTTAGTAGTGGCATTGAGATGAATAATGCATGGGAAGAAATACCGGACGATTCGCTTTGGGATTAACACTAACATAAATTAACAAATTAGTAATATTCTTAATTAGTTTGGTTTTATTTTACTGATCATATAATAATGAATATTGATTTGGTGACTAATTAAGTTTGGCAGAAGAATCAAGATCAGGCCGCTCAGGATTTGTACGTGTGTTTAGTGTCTTAATTTGAGTTTTCTTTTTTGAATGGTGTCATTTAACACCAGATGATGGCATTGATGAAAGTATGATTTTTTTATTTACATTTCATTTGAATGTCTTTTCTTCACTTTCGGTGAGAAATTGTACGTGGTTGGTTACTAGTTGGAGTTTACTGTAATAGGTCAAGCTCAATATATATGCTTAAACCTATGGTCCATATATGGATGTCTGTATATTGTACGTCTTGTTTACTGTAAGTTATTGTTTATTATGTGCAAAAATGGAGTATGCTTTTGTACAACAGTTGCGTTCTTCTCATAAGAAGACTTAGAAGGAACAAAAAAGTTTGGATCCGAAGAAGTATCCTTAGGCATGGACTGATCGAGAACTACTTGCAGGAATTAATCCATAACCATATCAAATTTTGATGTCCAGAGTATACTATAACAAATGATGTTTAATTAACACTACTTGTCCGCCATAGACCACGAGTGAGACAAATATACAATTATAAAAATTATACAGTATGTAAAAATCTACTAATATAATATTTATTGAATTCGAAAGTCAAATAAATTAAATTACATTAATTTTGAATTTAAAAATATTTCATGAGATTTTAAAAACTCAAACTTTGATCTTATAATATTTCAGTACATATGAAGTATATTCAATATCTTGCAAAGAGAATAATTTAACATCATCGATCATTTCAATGTAGTACATAATATATATAGGTTTTACCAAAATTTCTTTTTGTTGATCAGAAAAATAAAAAATAAACATTAGGAAACAAAGAAAATGTGGAGCTAGCCATGATGTTGTGTTTTAACACATGCTTCATGCTATACATATATATATATATATATATATATATATATATATATATATATATATATATAAGATAAGGCTCTGGAACGAACAGTTCGTTTACGAACATATGTAGGGCTCAGTATTGAAGGTTGTTGATTGGATGAGAATATTTAACACTAATTACCAATATATGATGATACATAATTGGGCCAATCAACAACCTTCAACACTGTGCCCTACATATGTTCGTAAACGAAGTGTTCGTTCCAGAGCCTTATCCTATATATATACATATACATATATATATACATATACATATATATATATATATATATATATATATATATATATATATTCTGTGACTCTAGAAGCCTTCAAAAAATAAGTATATATATATATATATATTAGTATGTACATTAGCTATGAATCCAAAACTCAAGGAGCTAGCGCATGATCTGAATATGTTTTGCCTTTTCCTTGTCAGACTCACCTCCTCTAAGTCGGATTTAGACATTTGTTGAATCAGCTGTTGCAGCTTCTAGTTAAAAATCCCATTTTTTCAGTCTGCACATGCAACTTCAGAATCTCAAGAAAACTATCTTTCAATCGCATCAACGTTCAAAATGCATTTCAGATGATCTACTAGAAGATATTGCGCGCATTCTCTTCTCTCTTCTCTCTTCTCTACCGATCTTTACGTGTTATTTTTGATCCGTTGGAGTTCCCCCATTCAATAACTACAAGAAAATGCAGCCTTTAAGATCGTAAGAGGATTCATTTTTAAGAGAGGAGGGATAGAGGAAGGCTGGTATTCTTCATTCACTTGGGTTTTAGCCTTATGGGAGTGTCTGGGAGGGTTATTGATATTGAGCTTCGAGTTATTTGTGGTTCTCTCTTGGATACCAAACTTATGTTGCCAAACCATGTTAAATTATTGTGTTTAGTTGCATTGTTCTTCAAATTTCTTTGTTTTTTTTGGATATTCCATGTTAAACTGGCTTGGTGCATGAGATCGAGCATCTGCATATTGCATTTGGGTGTTCCAAAAATCAAGTTAGAATTAATCTATTCTTCGCCAATTATAAGAGTTCTTAGAATGCTTAGATGAGCTGATCAGCCAGAATTTGATTTGCTCAAGTCGAGTTTTTTTAGAAGTTAAAGGAGCAGAGTCGTCGAGTTGGAGTATTATGAACAAGCCTGAAATTTGGTGTACGAATTCGGCTGATTTAATATACGAGTCAAGTTTGAGCTGGACTTAAGCGAGTTAAGCTTAGTCGAACTTAAACCTGAATGGCTTAATTTTTTTATATAAAAAAATTAATTAAATTTCAAATGATTCGAACTTACTCGAGCGGGGCCTAAATTAGTTGAGTGGTCCATGATCTATTGCTTTCTGGGAGTACAAAGAAAATGATGTAGTGGATATATAAAAATAGATAGCTTGATACAGTTTTCTTGTTATTAGTGGATCTTGTCTAAATGTTTTGTATTTGTTGAAAAATATTAGGTAATTAGATAAAAAATCGTCTAATTTTTATATCTGGACAAAATATTAGAGAGTTGTACAATACAATCCATTGATATTTTATTTAAGTAACTAGACGGTTTTTATCTGGGTAACTAGAATTACTCTTTATTAATACGGTAACATTCACTTCCTCATATAACAATGTACTCTTGTTAATTATAAACTTGATATCACGAAATAGACTATAGTTGACTTAAGTGTTGTGTTTGACAATACCATTTTCCAGCATTTCCCTAACCATCAAATTTCTTTCTTCCAGATGTAGGAGCTGACATTCATTGGTTGGCTTCCTTCCATAATAGGTATATAATGACCATGTTCTCTCTTAGGAGAAACTCCTTTAGGAGCCTGACGCCGGGCTGAATAGCGATTATCCGGCGGGTTGAGATGAGATAAATTCACAGATAAAAGAATAAGAGATTCACTACAAAACACAGAGAGTCTTCTCTAATGTGTAAATTTATATTTATCAAAATCAAAGTTATCCACAAGCCGGATTTATATAGCTTCTCAAAACTTCTTGTCCAAGATATAAATCTGCCCAAGCTACCCAAGCTGCTCGGAAGTAACTAACAGAATCTACCTAGAGATATGGAAAATATTTTCCTAGAAATAAGGAAACAAATCCTAACAAACTTCCTAATTTATAGAAACAATAATAAAAGGAAATAAACAATAGCAAATACTATTTAGACTCCCGGATCAAAGGCGCCATTTATTCCGAAGCCGAAGCCATTCAACGATCCCTTCTTCCGCCTTGAGTTCGAAATCGATTTCAGCCCGAAGCCTAAGCCGTCAATGATACCTTCGGAGTCGATCAACCATCTCGTGATATTTTAAGGCCGTTAACAAATGATCTGATAGTTCGATCTCTTCGGCCTCTTCGATTTCAGATCCTCCTGCATCAGTCACCCCGGGTTGGAAAGAACTCGTCCTCGAGTTCTCATTTGGTTCATCCGGCTGATCAAAACAAAGGCTCAATTGTTTGACGTTGAAAACGTCCGAAGTCCTTAGATGAATAGGAAGGCGTAGCCGATAAGCATTGTTATTAATCCTATGCAGAATCTCACAAGGACCAATTTTTTGCTCCTTTAGTTTGCTATATTCACCAATAGGAAAACGGTCTCGGGTCAAGATAGCCCAAACAAAATCTCAAACCTCAAAAATAACTTGGCGCCGATGTTGGTCGACTTGATCCTTGTACTTAGCATTATATTTGGAGATAGATTTGTACACCTGATCATGGATACCCCGAAGATATTATGCTATTTCTTCTGCTTTGGGATTTATCTGACCAATCTGAGGAATCGAAACCAAATCTAGGACTCTAGAAGGGTTCTGCCCACAAACGATCTCAAAAGGACTCATGTTAGTAGTCCGATTCTTTGAACGATAATAAGCGAACTCTACTTGAGAAAGCGCCAAATCCCATTGCTTTGGTTTATTTCCAGCCAAACATCTAAACAGATTGCCTAAGATCCTATTTACCACTTCGGTTTGGCCATCAGTTTGGGGATGATAGGCACTACTGAAATTTAACTTCGTTCCAAGTTTTTCCCACAAACTTTTCCAAAAGTTGCTCATAAATTTGGTATCTCGATCAGAGGTGATAGACACGGGAACGCCATGCAAACGGACAATTTCTCGAAGATAGAGGTGGCTTATTCGAACTGCATCCATTGTGTAAGACCCCAACTTTTATGAATAAAGATTTAATTTTCTTTATATATTATTTCGAAATAGTAAGGTGTTGATTTGATAAATGTGAAAAGTTATGGGTGAAATGTGCAAATATTTTAAAATGAGCAAGTGGTTATAAAATATTCTTGTTGTCGGGGAATATTCGTTTGGTCGTGGAATATTCTTGTTATCGGGGAATATTCGTACGACGGCGCAGCTATTTGTGGGCCCCACAACGAAATAACTGTCGGATATAAAAAGCGACAGAAATAATCTTTTTATAAAATAACAGCGTAGTTGTTACCGTTAGTACTGTTGAAATACCCGGTGGTTAAAATACAGTAATACGCGGTGTTGCACAGTAGCACACGGTATTGCACAGTATTTTGAATTATTGATTCTTACGTGAGAAGGCACTTACTCAATTATTGTTACAGTAATTACTGTTTAATATTTTATATTATTGACTCAATAATTGCTACGTTGATATTTTATATTATTGACTCAATAATTGTTACACTGATATTTTATTGACTCAATAATTGCTACGTTGCTATTTTATATGATTGATTCAATAATGGCTACAGTTGATATTTTGTATTATTGATTCAATAATTGTCACTGCACAGTATTTCACATTATCAACTCAATAATTCATATTATTTGAATAATATTATTAGATAGCATTATTGACAATGTCTAAGGAAGTTTTGTCTAGGAGGGGTTATTTAATTGCGCGCCAGTAAGGAGAAGTCCTTATCGGAAGGCCCCCTCTTTCTTGGGAATGACCTGGTTGTCAATATTGTAGTTCTGTAATATTATTTATGAATAATTAATTATTAATTTATATGATAAGAAAATATTTATTTTGTGGATATAAGAGAAGGAATTAGTGCTGATATATTTTTATCAGTATTTTGGTGTTAAAAAAAAGGCTGATGGCTTTTGTTTTGGGAGGCGGCAGGAGTTTTTTTTAAAAATAATATTATTTTATTACTTTAGTCTTCTTTGGCATCCTAAGTTTTTCCTATAAATAGGGTGCTTAGGTTAGAATTGAAAATCACACCAGAATCAGAAGTTTTCTCTCTCTATAATATCGAGCGTATTTTTGTGAGTATTTTGATACTTTGAGTGTTAGTATTCAGTGCAAGTTTCTTTCGGTATTATATCTGTAATAACCCAATGTTTTTATATAATTAAATAAGAAATTTTACGGATAAATTTTTTTTTTATCAAAGATAATATGTGGAAATACGTGCAAGGTAAAGAATAAGCATATGTGTGATAAATATATAATTATTTATTTCACAAATGATTTTAAATAAATTTTTCAAGAAAGGAATTGTTAATTATTATAAATTATATTATTATAATAAATTAATTTTGTAGAAAAAAAAATATTTTACTATTTATTTTTTCATGAAAATATGATTAATATATTATTTAAATAATATATGAAATAATTTCTAGAATTATTATAATAATTATTTTATTATATGAATTAATCAAGATTAATTAAGTTAAGTATTTTAACTTAATTAATAATAGGATATAAGGTAAAGTGTCATTATAGATCAAAATCCTAATTTTGGTCTATGTTATGAAATTTTATGGATTAATACAATAATTGTATAATTGTATTTAAAAGGAAAGTGTATTTATGTTATATATAATGAGAATTTATTTTCTTAAGAAATTTGGATATTAAATATAATTATTAATTATATTTGTCTCCAAATATATGTAAGTATGTTAATACAAGATATGATTATGAATTATATATATAATTATGATAATTAACATAATTATATGAATATATGTTATGAATTAATTTATATCATTTTATTTAAATATTAACATAATAATTGATCATGTTGTATTTAAATGAAAGTGAGTATTTATGTGATTAAGGAAATAATTTATAAATCTTAAATCTAATTTTCATGCTCTATGTAATTAGGAAACTAAGTATGTTTACAAAACCCTAATTTTTATTATTTTTTAGAAACTAACATTTTTATTTTAAACCTAATTATGAAATGCTAGAAATTAAATTTTTTTACCTTAGGATTAAACCCTAAAGGTCAAACCCTAAGGGTTAGACAAATGGCTAAAGTGCCATTAAATTTTCAAGCAAAATGACCTAAATGCCCTTTTTGAATTATTGAAGGTAACTTGCAAATCTTGCCAAATCTTGAGTTGGTAAACAACTAAGATACACCATGTGCCTAAAATATCAACATATCAGTCATATACATCAACCATATACATTGTATCAATAATATATATAGATTTAGAGAGAGAAAAGTCACTTTAATAGCTTATTTGTTCACTTATACTCAACATAGACCTTCTCTCTCTCTAACTCACGAAAATCAAAGGTAAATCAGTCCCTTAGCAAGTCCCCACTACCACCAATAGCAGATCAGAAGCCTAGAATCAAGATTAAGCAAAGAAAGGTATAAAATCTAATTAAAAAATTTGATCTTGGTTGCTATGATAAAAGTTATGTTTTTATGTTGTAATATGTTGTATGTTATGTAACTAAGTGATCTGGGTTGGTATTTGATAGATCCATAACATCTATAGGCTCGAATTTAAAGTTTTTTTAAAATCTGGAAAATGTTTAAAAGTATTCTGACAACCGAATGTCAGACCACAAAGATCTTTGTCTGTGTATAGTTTTTGTGTTTTGAAAGTTTGTACTTGTAGTATGTCATGTAGTCTTTGATCTGGAACTCGAATCAGGGTCAGATCTGGTTTAGATTGTAAGATATTGATGGTCAAAGTCGGTTGACCGACCATGACCAAGCAAATCTGGGTAACCCAGAACTTGCCCAGATCGGTCTGACAAGAAGTTTAAGGACTTGGATCTGACAGTGGTTTGATTATTTGTTATGGTTTTTGCATCTAAGTTGTAATATGTTGTTTAGACTACATTCTCATGCCTTTAGATCATCTAATTGATAATCAGAAAGGAAGTAATGGTTGGTCAAACCAGGCAGAACGATCATGAAATCTGTTTTCTGGGTAACCCAGAAAATTGATAAACATGTCTTCTGACATGGTTTGACCGGACCGGATCTGTTGATTGTGATGTTGTTATATGTGTTTTAGGTGTTAGATTTGTACCTTGTCATGTTGTCTACAAACTGGAATCCATAAATCACTAAAACATTATAAGGATTGCAACTTGTGGAAGCCCAAAACTAGCCAGTCGAACTGTTCTTCATTTCTGGGTAACCCAGAAAATGAAGAACAGCTCTGACAGATTGTTCAAGGCTTTATAACTTACTCGTTTGTTGTAATCTGACCCAGAACTTGATTGATACTTGCAGTATTACATAAATACTACAATATCGGATCAATAAATAGCCCAGAAACACATTGAACAATGAATTAAACTCGGTCAAACATGGTCACTCGAAACTGCATATGAATGTTCTTGAAGCTCAAGAACACTATAGGCGACGGTTTCTGTCGCTAAAGGATTTAGTGACAGATTTATTAATTTTAATTAATTTAATTTCCAAAAATTATTTAAAAATAGAAATAAATAGAAATTAATTATTAAAAATTCATAAAATTATTTAAAAAATTATTTTAAGTTATAAAAATTAACTTTTAATAATTTAAGATATATTTCATTAATAATTTAATTTATTTAAATATTAATGATATTAAATTTATTTAATAATTGTATTAAATAAATTACTTAAAAATAATTTTAATATTTAAAAAAAAATATTAAAGTATTAAAAAAAAAAAATTTAAGTTATAATAAATGACTTTTAATATTTTGAGATAAATATCATTAATAATTTAATATTAATGATAATAAATTTATTTAATTATTATATTAAATAAATTAATTAAAAATGATTTTAATATTTAAAAATCATTTAAAAATGATATTAAAGTTTTAAAAAGTATTTTAAGTTATAATAAATAACTTATAATATTTGGATAAGAATTTCATTAATATTTTAATATTAATGATAATAAAGTCATTTAATAATTGTATTAAATAAATTATTTAAAAATGCTTTAAATGTTTTATAAATCATTTAAAGGTCAAATTAATGTAATAAAAATATTTTAAGTTATAATAAATAACTTTTAATATTTTGATATGAATAACATTAATATTTTATTATTAATGATAATTATTTAAATGATTTTACTATCTTAAAAATCATTTAAAGGTAATATTAAGGTTTTAAAAATATTTTCAGGTTATAATAAATAACTTTTAAAGTGTTGACATGAAGATCATTAATATTTTAAATTATTTAAATTATATTAATTGACAATTAAATCATTAAAAATGATATTAGTGTTTGAAAAATTATAATAAATGATTTTAATGTTTGAAAAAAATATTATAAATGATAATTAAATTATCTAATATAATATTTAAGTTCTTGAACAAAGTTTCATTAAAAATAAATTCGTTAATTATCCGATAATACAATTGGGATGCTGAAACGATACTGAACTCAAACCAAACCGACATAGTTTGACTAGATATACGTTCTTATGTGTTTTAATGACTGTTATGAATATGTGACAACGTGTTAAGCTGTATGATGACTGCAAATAAGTAGTATTATGTGATAAGTTGTATTATTCTAATTAAAAAAAAAATAATTCTATTGGTGATAGGACTTCGTATTAAAGATAGAAGCCTAAGCTATACTACGTAGCAGTAAACAGCGACCAAGGCAAGTTCTCTAACCTTACTCAAATGTTATATTGATCAAGTATCTCTACTCCTCGCAGTTATTCTATGCGATGGATCCCAGTAAGTTAAAAGCATATTCATGAATAATTATTGTCAATTATTCATATCTGTAATGATATCCATGATTCACTTATGAACTTATTCTTATATTGTGGAATTTTATTCAATTCAGTTATTATTTATTAATATCTCATTATTGGCTGTTATCATACAAGTGTCCCCACTTGTATGAACTGTTGTACTCATAAAGAACTCTGGAACTAGAAATTCTTTGATATGACAAATCCTGTTACACACTATAAAATTTTGGTATGCGTTCATGATTTAAAGACTTTCTAAGCTATTTGACTCGGCTAGACATAGTTTGAATTTCATTGTTAGATAGTATTGGTTAGGATAAAGTCGTCCAACTGAATTATTTAGTTAGGACTCCAGACTGAGTATGAACAACCCTTAATGGGGAAATTGTTTATGTGCCAAAGGCGAACAGAGTGAATGAATTTATCATTCAAATAGATAGTATTGATCAATACAGGACATAACGGGGCTGATCACCCTACATGTCCGTAAGACCAGAGCGGTTTGCAGATGAATTTCTGTTTAAACCTTTTCGAAAATAAAATAAAATAAAATAAAAGTTCATGGTCTATTGACCACTCAGCATTTATAGTCACTCCGTCGTTTCAAAATTTTAAACGATTTGATATGTTATTAAGATATGTTTCGAAAGACTTCACAACTATTGATTCGTTGTAGAAGTATACCTCAAAGAAAATATTTATTTCTTCTAGCTAAAGTTTATTAACTGCTATTACTTGCTGAGCAATTAAATGCTCATTCTTGCTTTAAATTAAATGTTTTCAGCTAAGCGTGATCAACCAGAAGGCTCTGGCAAAAACAAGGCGAAAGGAAAGCTGCAAGAATAAGCTTTATGGTATCGTGTGTAATAGTTAGACTTTATTAAGATAATATTATTTATTATCCATCATGTAATGAATGTTTAAAGGTCGTGTACCTGGGATTAGACAACTCTGATATGTAAATTAAGTTTGTTATAATTATTCCGCTCAAAGAAATGATATCGTGTAGCACCAAGTTCGGGTTTCAAGTACCTGGATTTGGGGGCGTCACAATATCCGATATTCCAGCCAGAGGTACTATTCTTTTAAGGTAAGGGATGTTATTTTCTTTCGTAAATGATGTTATTCTTTTCAATATCATTATACCGAAATATTGACATGGATTTTGTTATGAAATTCTTATATTTTTTTCGTCGGGGTTACTATTCACGTATATGACACTATTCACGTATATGGCACTATTCACGGGAAAACTAAATTTTCTTTTATTTGTCCAAATTGTCTGTTATAGTTACTATCTTTGATTGGATCTAAGTTTTGAGCTTCATTCTTGAATTTTGCTACACAAAGTATTATTATGGAATATTCTTGAACTTTGATAAAATAAAATACGAATCCTTAATCTTTGTCCTTTATCTCATTGGATTCGTTATTTATATGGTATTTCATCATCCTCAGTCTTAAAAGGTGTTATAACTGAATATCTTTGGCCTGTAGAGCAAAGATGAATGATTACCTGATGAATATCTTTGGCCGTAGTGAAAAGATGACAGGTGTTGAGATGAACATGACCATTGGTGATACAAATGAATATCTTTGGCCTGTAGTGCAAAGATGAATATTTAATTCGAGATGTATATTGATTGATGTTACAGGGGTAAAATATTGATGATGAACTTTTAAATCATAGAAGATAGTAGACTTCATTCTCTACTTAACTCTTCTAATGAATTGTTATTTCCGCTGCGAATATTGATCTAAAATTGGTTGTCAATAATATTTTATCTGAATTGTTGAAGACTAACGATAATTTATCTTTCATTATCTTAGTCATAATATTCTTTACTGGGCTAGTTGAGCTCACCCTTTTCATCTCTTGTCCTCTTCAGGAAATGAGAATGTTGCGGGAACTAGTCGGGGGGCAGAGTGATGGTCCAGGTTACAGCAGTAGTAGTCCTCACTATTTTTAATAAATAGTGTGATAATAATTGTAATGAGGACTTAGTTTGAATATTAATATTTTCTACATATTTGTATTGACACTCACAGTTGTGTGGTCGTATTTTGCACGACCGTGTGATATAAAAGTTTGTATTTGAATTCTGTACCATGTATTTGGCGACTCAGAATGGGTTGGGTTGACTGGACTTATTCTGGGGGCGTCACACATTATCTTTCGACAAGTGATAAAATGGGCCATTTTGGAAAATCGATCCACCACAACCATAATTGAGTCTGTCGTTCTTTGAGTTCGGGGTAGTCCTAGTACAAAGTCCATGCCGACGTCACACCAAGGTCTCTTCGGTATAGGCAAAAGAGTGTATAAACTGGCATTGGTAAGTACTCCTTTTGACTTCTGGCAAGTATAGCACCCTTTCACATATCGAACCACATCGCCTGAGATCTTCAGCCAATAATAGTCAGCTGTTATTAGGGCCAATGTCTTATCTCGACCGAAGTGTCATTCATTATGTAGTTTGCTCACTATCTTCTGTCGAAGCGAACAATCAGAAATACATAGCTGAAGCCCCCGAAACAGATAGCCTTCATGTAAGATATAGTCGGATCGTTGCCCTTTTCTGACTTCTTTCACTATCTTCCCGAAAGAAGGAGCTTCTTCATACATCTCGGTGAAGACTTCAAACCCGATAACTTTGCTCTGCATAGTATAAAGGAGCAATGCTCTTCGCTTAATGCATCGGCAACACGATTTAAGCTACCGGCCTGATGTCGTAGAGTGAAAGTGAATTCCTGTAGATAAGCCACCCACTTAGCATGTCTTCAGCTCAGCTTATGTTGACCATTGATATATTTTAATGCCTCATGATCGGTGAAAAGGATGAACTCCCTTTGTATCAAATAATGACGCCAATGCTTCAGCGTCTGAACTAAGGCATAAAATTCCAGATCATAAGTGGAATAATTCTTCTTTGATCCTGACAACTTTTCACTAAAAAAGCCACTGGCCGACCCTCTTGACTTAGGACACCGCCAATACCAATTCCCGATGCATCACAATTTACTTCAAAGACCTTCTCGAAGTCAGGAAGTGCTGGAACTGGTGCTTCAGTCATTTTTTGTTTGACTAGCTGAAAGCTATCTTTGGCTTCCTAGGACCATTGAAATAGCTTGCCTTTAAGGCACTCAGTGACAGGCGCAACTAATGTGCTGAAGTCTCTGATGAATCGCCTGTAGAAGGATGCCAATCCATGAAAAGCTTCTGACATCGTGTATGGTCTTTGGTGTGGGCCATGCTGAGACGGCATCGACCTTTGGCTGATCGGCATGAACTCCTTCGGTAGAAACAACGAAGCCGAGGAAAGTCACTGAAGTTGTGAAATAAGAACTCTTCTTGTGATTGATGAACAGATGTTCCTTTCTCAGGGCATCAAAAATGGTTCAAAGATGTTTATAGTGTAGTTCCTCGTTCGGGCTATATATCAGAATATCATCGAAGTAGACTACCACATACTTCCCCATAAATGGTTGCAACACTTGGTGCATAAACCTCATAAAGGTGCTGGGGGCATTAGAAAGGCCGAAGGGGGTGACCATCCACTCGTATAACCCATGTTGGGTTTTGAAGGCTGTCATCCACTCGTCTCTAGGCCGAACTTGTATCTACTGGTATCCACTCTTCAGATCGATCTTTGAAAACACTTTGGCTCCTGATAGTTGATCTAGCATATCATCCAGACGAGGTATCGGGAATCGATACTTCACTGTAATCTTATTGATCGCTCTACTATCAATGCACATCCTCCATGTTCCATCCTTCTTCGGAACTAACAAAGCGGGTACTGCACATAGGCTCATACTCTCGTGAATGTAGCCCTTCTCCATCAGTTCAACGATTTGCCTTTGTAGCTCTTCGGACTCTTTGGGACTGAGTCTATAAGCTGGTCTGTTCAGTAGAACTGATCCTGGGACTAGGTCTATCTCGTGTTGAATATCCCTTAATGGGGATAATCCTGAGGGAAGCTCTTTGGACATCAGATCAGCATAATCTGATAATAACTTTTGCGCTTCTGTTGATACTTCAGTTTGACCAACGGCCGAACTGTTTTCACAAGGAAGCAACACATACACTACACCCTTGCTTTCAACCTCTGATAGAAACTTCGCCATTGATAAGAGGTTGGGGTTTCTGGTTGCCAGCACAACCTTCTTCCCTTTGATACTGAGGGAATATGTATTCTTTCGACCATCATGGATGACTCTTCGGTCATACTGCCAAGGTCGTCCTAGCAATAAATGACATGCATCCATGGACACTACATCGCACCATACATTATCAAAGTATTTCTTTCCAATTAAAAAGGAAACCAAACACTTCTGATTGACGGTTACCTTAGTTCCCTTGTTTAACCATGACAGCTTATAAGGCTTCGGATGTCGATTCGTTTTCAGCTGTAATTGTTGAACGACCGCTTCGGACACGACATTCTCGCAACTGCCACTATCGATAATCATTTTGCAGACCTTTTCTACCACCGTACAAGTAGTATGAAAAATATTGGTTCTCAACCAATCCTCTTCGGATTCTTCTTTAGGATTCAACAGACTTCTACGAACTACCAGAGTCTCATGGCCGTCCCCATATAGCACATCTTCCTCATCTTCGTACTCATCATATACTGGTTTATTAAACCCTTCTCAGTGTCGGCTAGTACTTCTTCTTCCATTAGAAGGTTCTTTCCTTTCTGACTAGCAGGCTTTCGACACTCTGTTGCCCGATGACCTGGTTCCCCACATCTGAAGCACTTAATGTTGGCATTAAAAGTGCCTTGTGGTTGTTGGGGTGTAGGACAAAGTTGCTGAGGCTGACTCAACCTGTTAGCTGGGTTACTTCTGAGCATCGAGCTCCTATTTTGTTGCTGCTCTGCTTCCCGAGCCCGTTGGTAGGCTTTGAAAACCGTCCATATTGAATGGAGACTGAACACGTCTTGCAACTGTTGCCTTAGTCCTCCCAAATACCTTTCCACCAACTGTTCTTCAATCTCTGATAAGTCATTCCGAGCGATCAACTGGTAGAACTCCTCGGTATAGTCATCTACCGATCTGGTACCTTGTCTCAATAGATGGAGTTTTTTGAATAAGGACTGGGTGTAGCCAAAAGGAAGGAAGTGACTCTGCATCTTCTTCTTTATCTTATCCCACTTGGTGATTTTAGATTTTCCTTGTCTTTCTCGGGAACGCCTCATCTGCTCCCACCAGGCGGATGCTCTTCCTTTCAATCTGATTGCAACTAACTTCACCTTAGCACAATCTGGAACATCTTCTTATTCAAAGATCTGCTCGACTTCATTTAACCAGTCGATGAATCCCTCTGCTTGCAGTGTACCGAAAATTTTCGGCAGTTCCACTTTAAAGCCCAGATCGTTGTGTCGGACACCACGATATCGCCATTCCCATGGCTGTCTCCTATGGTGGTACGGGTTATCAAAACTCGACTCAGAATCATAAGATTCATCGTCGTGATAAAGGTGCGGAACTTCCTCCTCCGGAACCTGTCCCTGGGGACCTGGGTGTTAGACTTCCTCCTCCAGAACCTGTCCATGTCGACCCAGAGTCTGCGCTGCTAGGCGCTGGGTTAGCTTTGTAACTTGTCTCTGTAAGTCCTCAAGCATCACGTCCTAAACATTACAATCACGGTGTTGGACTTCCTAAATCGGAACCTGCCCTTTACGACCACGACCACGACCACCAGCCATTAAAACTGATGCATGTGTCTATTCCCAGAAAGATGCTTGAGCTTTGATACCAACTGACGCCGGGCTGGATAGCGATTATTCGGCGGGCTGAGATGGGATGAACTCACAGGTAAAAGAACAAGAGATTCACCACAAAACACAGAGAATCTTCTCTAATATGTAAATTTATATTTATCAAAAGCAAAGTTATCCATTTTAACCCACAAGCCGGGTTTATATAGCTTCTCAAAACTTCTTGCCCAAGATATAAATCTGCCCAAGCTACCCAAGCTGCCCGAAAATAACTAACAGAATCTACCTAGAGATATAGAAAATATTTTCCTATTAATAAGGAAACAAATCCTAACAAACTTCCTAATTTATAGAAACAATAATAAAAGGAAATAAACAATAGCAAATACTATTTAGACTCCCGGATCAAAGGCGCCATTTATTCCGAAGCTGAAGCTATTCAACGATCCCTTCTTCCGCCTTGAGTCCGAAGTCGATTTCAGCCCGAAGCCTAAGCCGTCAATGATCCCTTCGACGTCGATCAGCCAACTTGTGATATTTCAAGGCCGTAACAAATGATCTGATAGTTCGATCTCTTCGTCCTCTTCGGTCTCAGATCCTTCTACATCAGAGACTCAAAAAATTAGCCCGAAGTAGTTGTCAATAAGTTTACTGACAAGGTGGCAGCAATTCCATAGTATTTTCTGTACTTGCTACTGCAGTTAGTTGTACCAAAAATATGCTTCTTCTTCAGGCAGGGGCAGATTCAGAAATTTTTCCCAGGAGAGGTGAATTTGATTTTTTTTTTGTTGAAGTTAAATAAAGAAAACTTGAACTAATCATATTATTAAATAATCATAATAATATTTACAAATTGCAATAAATATTCATAATCTAAACTAAAAAAAGAATTTCAAATAAAAAGTATTTAGACACAATTTAGAAACTTACTTCGGTTACTTGCCATAGTTCAATTTGAATGACTCCCCAAATGTTCAAAGCCTCAAACCAAATTTGTTTTCTATATTCAAACAAAATCAAGGCAACAAGAAATGAGCGGCTACGAAAGGCTCATAATCATTTTCTATTTTTCATTTCTTATTATAAAATAAGACAAAATTAATGTAAGCTATCACAATAAAAAACAAACTACTCAACCAAAATGATCCTATTTTCAATTGAAGATCAAACAACCCAAAAACAAAAACTCAATCTAGTCAAACAAACAGTTACCACATTCAACCAAATCAATAACAAAAAAATTCAAACTTGAATCAAACAATCCCTCACAGTTCACACGCTGATGAACATTCAAAATCAAAAACTATCCAAAAAATACTTCTAAGATTTCACCAACTAAGAATATTTTTGTACTTGTATTTAGAATTGGTTTATGAATATTTTTTGTCCCCTCCAAATTTAACTATTTCATTAATCTGTCCCCTTAAATTTATTAATTTATATATCTGCCCGCCCTTATATGTATCCGCCCTTGTCCTCAGGTTTCCAGTCTTCAATGTCATTCAGCTATAATTGTATGTTTAGATCCTTACAGGTAGCTATTTAATTTAGGCAAATATTTTTAGTGTTCTGGTTCAAAATTACTTGACCTGTGTGAAAATTAAATATTACATGACTCACCTCCTTCATCTATTGCACCCCTAGGAGTACATCATATCCTTCTAGTGGAATTACATAACCTGAAGGCTAGAATGTCTTATGCCCTAATTGAATAGAGAGAACAATTTTTCACATTTAAGGATTTCTCCATTAGCTACTATACCTCTATTGCCTTGCAAGGATCTTGTCTCAACCGACACTATTTTGCCAAGGCTTGGGAAAATAAATTGTGAGTTAACCTTGTGTCCAGGAGTATGGTGATATTTCTTTGCTTCAGTTTTCCTTGAAAAATAATTGTCTTAATCCCACATGCACATATACCACTCATAGCATGTACAAATATAGTATTAACTTGAGGGACTGTTTCCCTAGCTAGTTTTTAGCCCAAATTACCTCTCGTCCTAACATGAATATATAGTTGTCTGCTTTGACACTTGTGCCCATGCAAAAAAAGTTCATCACAACAATAACACAGTCCTTTGTTTCTTATATGTAGTTACCATTTCAGCAGTGGTACTAGATCTTTTAATTGGATTTTTTATAATGTAGTCATCCACCATTCTTTTCTGAATTAATTTTTCAATTGCCCTATGAGATTTTCATGATCCCCCTTTGCAAATCGATGACACGCTTGGCCTAGAAACGTAACTCTTCCCAATTAATCCAGGGACTGGCCTCTTGCAATGCTTGGTACCATGTATCATCCTCCCCCTCCATGTACGGGGAAACATATAAAATGTATTTGATCAGGGGCGGAACCAAGAATAAAAATTGGGATGGGCTAAAAATATTATAATGCCAAAATTGTACATTGGGGCTAGGCGGACCTAGGATATTATAATGCCAAAATTGTACATTTGGGTTGGGCGGACCAAGGCTATTCCAACTTATTACTTTGAGTTATATAATTATATAGTATACCTAGTAAAAAAAAAATTGGCCGGGCTATAGCCCCAAAAGCCTACTCATGGCTCCGCCCCTGTATTTGATCTATCATAGGGTTAAGCATAAAGAATTTGTCACACTTCCTAATCCAGCCCCTAAGGTTCTGTTGAGATATAAAGTCCCACAAACAACTAAAACAAACTCGATATATAACTTGAGAGGGTTTTGAGTTGAATTTCTATATGGTATCAGATAACTTGAGAAGTTACTTCATTCATTGTCCATCAAATCCTGAAAAATCCGCTTTGGGCATTTTTAAGTGACCTATGAAAGATAATTTGTGTTGAGTCCAGTCATTATGGGAAGCCCAAAGAAATTTTGTGGTCACTCCTGGCCATAATGTAGAGGGTAGAACTAGAATAGTGTTAGAATTTGAGCCTAAATTGAAGTGGGTTTCATTAATTATTTAAAATGATTCCACATATCAATGTGTTATATTCCATGAGTAGATTAAATTAAGTATTTGGAAACTTAAATCCATGGAGTAATGAATGGGAAATTAACTCTCAAAGATCACCCTTGAAAATAATAATAAATACATGTGGGAAGCCAAGTCCCACATCGGTTAAGAACTAAAGTATTAATTGGTTTATATATAATAAAGTTGCTTTTGAGTTTGGGCCCTAAGGGAAACCCAAAGTTTGTGGAAGAGAGAGGACCTAGTCACGAACCCACACGCGCGCGCCGCCGTCGACTGACTGGGTCTGGGTCGTGGGTCCTTATATATAATTTTTTGGATAAAATTTATTTAAAATTTTGTTTAATTTATTCTAGTTCTATTATCAAAACTATATTATTTATTATCAAAACTGTGTCGTTTTGAAAAGCGTTATCTTCCAAACAGATGCGTCAATACTGCGTCCTTTTGTAAAGCGCTATCTACCTGAACAGACTCGCCCTTTCCGCTAAAGCCAAAAACTACGTTATTTTTTGGCTTAAATGTGTCTTTTCAGGGGGTTATGTCCATTCTGATGGGTCACTAATCCCTCATATAAATAGATAGGAGGGGGCAGCTTATTCATTCATCGATCCAATTCACAAGCATTTAAGCTTTATTAGTCATTCAAGTCTTCATTTGTTTATCAGTATTTCATAGTTATTTTAGAGAGAGTCAAAGCATTTATTTTGGTTCGTTGAGTATACTTTTTGTAGTGCTGCTAAAGTATACGTTGTCGTTGAATTTTGGGAAACAAGTGTTATCAACTCTGAGCACCGTAAGGAGGGCATATGTGACGCCCTCAAATCCAGGTACTTGAAACCCGAACTTGGTGCTACACGATATCATTTATTTGAGCAGAATAATAATATAATATAAATAAATAAACTTAATTTACATATCAGAGTTGTCTAATCCCAGGTACACGACCTTTAAAACATTCATTACATGATGGATAATAAATATTATCGTCTTAATAAAGTCTAACTATTACACAAGATACCATAAACTTATTCTTGCACCTTTCCTTTCCCTTTGTTTTTGCCAGAGCCTTCTGGTTGATCACGCTTAGCTGAAAACATTTAATTTAAAGCAAGAATGAGCATTCAATTGCTCAGCAAGTAATAACAGTTAATAAACTTTAGTTGAAAGAAGTAAATATTTTCTTTGAAGTATACTTCTACAACGAAGCAATAGTTATGAAGTCTTTCGAAACATATTCTAATAACATATCAAGTCGTTTTAAACTTTTGAAACGACGTAGTGACTATAAATGCTGAGCGGTCAATGGACCATGAACTTTTATTTTTTATTTTCGAAAAGGTTTAAACAGAAATTCATCTGCAAATCGCTCCAGTCTTACGGACATGTAGGGTGATTAGCCCCGTTATGTCTTGTATTGATCAACACTATCTGTTTGAACGATAAATTCATTCACTCTGTTCGCCTTGGGCACATAAATCATTTCCCCATTTAAGGGTTGTTCATACTCAGTCTGGAGTCCTAACTAAATAATTCAGTTAGACGACTTTACCATAACCAATAGTATCTAACAGTACAATTCAAACCATGTGTAGCCGAGTCAAATAGCTTAGACAGTCTTTAAACCCTAAACGTCTACCGAAGTTTAATAGTATGTAACAGAATTTGTCATATCAAAGAAGTTCTAGTTCAAGAGTTCTTGCATGAATACAATAGCTCATACAAGTGGGGACACTTGTATTACAACAGACAATAATGAGATAATAATAAGAAATAACTGAATCATGAATATCATAACGGATATGAATAATTGACAATAATTATTCATGAACATGCTTTGTATTTTGATAAACTTACGTTAAGTTGAAAACTAGCATAATATATATACTTGTTTGCACGAATATCAATAAGAATTTGAGTAAAGAAACTTGCCTTGATAGCTGATTACTGCTACGAAGTATAACTTACGTTCTTATCTTTAATACAAAGTCCTATCATCAATAGAATTATTCTTTTAATTAGAATAATATAACTTAACACATAATACTGCTGTAAACATGTTGTGACATAGTCATATCAGTTATTAAAACACATAAGAGCGTATACTTAGTCAAACTATGTCTATTTGGTTTGAGTTCGGTATCGTTTCGGCATCCTGATTGCATTATCGGATAATTAGCGAATTTCTTTTTAATGAAACTTTGTTCAAGAACTTAAATATTATATTATATTAGATAATTTAATTATCATTTATAATATTTTTCCAAACATTAAAATCATTTATAATGATTTTTCAAACACTTATATCATTTTTAATGATTTAATTGTCAATTAATTTCATTATCATTAATATTTAAATAATTTAAAATATTAATAAAATTCATGTCAACACTTTAAAAGTTATTTATTATAACCTGAAAATATTTTTAAAACCTTAATATTACCTTTAAATAATTTTTAAGACATTAAAATAATTACCATTAATATTAAAATATTAATGTATTTCATTTCTAAATATTAAAAGTTATTTATTAAAACTTAAATCATTTTTAAAACATCAACATCACTTTCAAATGATTTTTAAAGTATTAAAATCATTTTTAAATAATTACCATTAATATTAAAATATTAATGTATTTCATTTCCAAATATTAAAGGTTATTTATTAAAACGTAAAACATTTTTAAAACATCAATATCATTTTCAAATGATTTTTAATGTATTAAAATCATTTTTAAATAATTACTATGAATATTAAAATATTAATGTTATTCATATCAAAATATTAAAAGTTATTTATTATAACTTAAAATATTTTTATTATATTTATTTCACCTTGAAATTATTTATAAAACATTTAAATCATTTTAAATAATTTATTTAATATAATTATTAAATAACTTTATTATCATTAATATTAAATTACTAATGAAATTCTTATCAAAATATTATAAGTTATTTATTATAACTTAAAATACTTTTTAAAACCTTAATATCATTTTAAATAATTTTTAAAATATTAAAACCATTTTTAACTAATTTATTTAGTATAATTATTAAATAAATTTATTATCATTAATATTAAATTATTAATGAAATTTAACTCAAAATATTAAAAGTCATTTATTATAACTTAAAATATTTTTTAATACTGTAATATAATTTTAAATGATTTTAAAATATTAAAATTTTTTTAAAGTAATTTATTTAATACAATTATTAAATAAATTTAATATCATTAATATTTAAATAAATTAAATTATTAATGAAATATATCTCAAATTATTAAAAGTTAATTTTTATAACTTAAAATAATTTTTAAATAATTTTATGAATTTTTAATAATTAATTTTTATTTATTTTAATTAATATAATTAATTTTAATTTAAAACCATCGCTAAAGGGCTATCGCGACGGAAAGTGTCGCTTTAGGTGTTCTTGAGCCTTCAAGAACAGCCCTTAGATACCTACTTTGACCATCAGTAATTTCGTGTTCAAGGTTTTTTATAGGCTTGAAAGTGTATTAACTATGTAGTATTGATGTAATACTACAAGCACAAACAGGTTTCATGGCTAAACTACATCACAACCAGAAGTTATAAGCAATCAAAGTGGCTGTCAGAGGCTGTTCTTCATTTTCTGGGCAACCCAAAAACTCAAAGTCATGGTCGGTCAACCCACTTTGATCTTAAATAACATTGCTTCTATTGTTAACTAGGTGTTATAATTGCATGATTGTGTAGTCTATATGTCAGACTACAAATACCAAACACTAACATGGTCCAAAACATTAACAATAGCAAGATCCGAGATTTGCAAAATGGTTGTCAAAAACTGTTCAACAATTAGAAAATTTCTGGGTTTTTCAAAAATTAAAAATCTGATCGGTCAACCATGTTTGACCACTTATATCTTGAGATCTAGACATGGTATGAGCTTGATTTCACTTCCAGTCTACTCTCCTCATGGCATAGAACAAGTTTATAACATCAAACACATATAAAATCTAACACACAAAGATCTATGAGCTCTGACATATGGCTGTTAGACAACATTTTAAATTTTTTCCAGATTTTTGAAGACTTTCATTTATTGCATCTGGATGTTATAGATCCACTATACAGCAACCCAGATCACTTATTGACACATCATACAACATATTAAAACACAAAATCATAACATCCAACTTAGCATACAAGATCAAATTTTAGGTTAGGGTTTTATACCTTTCTTGAATGATTTTTGATTTCCACCTTCTGATCTTGATGTTGGATTGCTATGGAATGATATTGACTGATATTTGGGACAAGTTAGAGAGAGAAATTCGTGACTTAGAGAGAGAAAATGTCTTGGCTTATTAGTGAATGAAATGTAAGGTTTTTCTTTCTTTTTCTTTTCTTTCTTTTTTGATCTAATGATCCTAGGCTTGCAAGGTGTCAAACAATGGCTGATTGAGGAGAGGTTGAGCATGTGTTGATATCTTGAGTTGGTAAATAAAATATTTTGGCAAGATTCACAAGTAACTTAATAAAAACAAATCCACAATTGATATTTTTGTAATTAATAAATCCTTGAAGGGTATGCTTGACCATGACACATGAATCTAGAGTTTAACCTTTAGGTTTTAACCCTTAGGGTTTGCTAAATAATTTCTAGGGTTTGAAAAATTAAATTTAAAGCTTAATAAAATTTTAATTAAAACACACTAATTAAAATTAGGGTTTTAATAGAAAATTTAGGGTTTTTCCTAAAATTAGGGTTTTTTTTGCTATAATTAAGGTTTTCAAATTATAAATTAGGGTTCCCTAATTATTACCATTAATTACATAATATCCATACTTGCATTTAAATACAAACATATCAATTACTATGTTTAATATTTAAACCAAATAAAATAAATAAATTTATAACATATATTCATATAATTATGTTAATTATCATAATTTTATATATATAATTCATAATCACATCTTGTATTAATATACTTACATGTATACGGAGACAAATATAATTATTAATTATATTTAATATCCAAATTCCTTAAGAAAATAAATTCTCATTATATATAACATAAATACACTTTCCTTTTAAATACAATTATACAATAATTGTATTAATCCATAAAATTTCATAACATAGACCAAAATTAGGGTTTTGATCTATAATGACACTTTACCTTATATCCTATTATTAATTAAGTTAAAATAAATAACTTAATTAATCTTGATTAATTCATATAATAAAATAATTATTATAATAATTCTAGAAATTATTATAATAATTCTAGAAATTATTTTATATATTATTTAAATAATATATTAATCATATTTTCATGAAAAAAATAAATAGCAAAATATTTTTACTACAAAATTAATTTATTATAATAATATAATTTATAATAATTAACAATTCCTTTCTTGAAAAATTTATTTAAAATCATTCGTGAAATAAATAATTATATATTTATCACACATATGTTTATTCTTTACATTGCACGTATTCCCACATATTATCTTTGATAAAAAAAAAATTATACGTAAAATTTCTTATTTAATTATATAAAAATATTGGGTTATTACAACATAATTGTCTTAAGGACATAGTACCAAGTATTAGCTTTGACAAATTTATTTTTACAGTTTTGATAATTAATATCTATATATAATGTCTATTCTCTTTTCCTAATAATCTTAAGATAATTAATATCTATATATATATATATATATATTTGCAAGAAATATGGCTACTGATTCTGTTACTATAGTCGGTTCTTCTTCTACACCAATAATTCCAAATATACCTGTGAACTATGGAGAAAAACAAAAATGTTCAATGCTATATAATTCAATTGGTGTCAACAAAAGATTTTGTTATATCTTACTACTCTAAACTTGACAAGGTTTATTCACGAAGATCCCCATGTGCTCAAAGAAGATGAAACAGACAGGCAAGTTGTTGTCGCAATAGATGTATGTAAACATGCTAATTTTTTGTGCCGAAATTACGTCCTAAATGGATTGGACAACACATTATACAATGTGTATAGTTCTCTCAAAACAAAAAGAGAATTATGGGATTTCTTGGATAAAAAATATAAAGCGGAAGATGCTGGCACGAAGAAATTCGTAGTTGACAGGTTTTTGGTCTACAAGATGGTGGATTTCAAAGCTGTTATCAACCAAGTCCAAAAATTATAAGTAATCTTGCATGAAATACATACAGAAGGTATGTCCTTAAGTGAATATTTCCAAGTTGTTGCTATTATTGAAAAACTACCACCAATGTGGAAAGATTTTAAGAATTATCTCAAGCATAAACGCAAAAAGATGAAATTTGAAGACTTAATTGTAAGATTAAGGATAGAAGAGGACAACCGTACTTTTGAGAAGAAAGCAGGAAGGACCTTTGTGGAATATAAAGCTAACGTGGTGGAATAAGGTCCGAAGTCTAAAAAGAGAAAGTACTCCGGCAATGGGCCTCAACAGGGAACAAATAAGAAGTTCCAAGGCAAATGCTACATTTGTGACAAGCCCGGATATAGGACAAAGGATTGTCGTAAACGCAAAGACCAAAACTAGAAGTCCGCATAAGCCAATGTAATAGAAGTGGATGGTCTTCTTCAAGATGTTTCTGAAATGAACCTTTCAGCGTTTGTTTCTGAAGTAAACATGATTGAGAATCCCAGGGAATGGTGGGTAGATACTGGAGTAGCCCGCCATGTGTGTTCTGACATGAAGATGTTCTCCACATATCAAGAAATTGAGAATGGAGAACAATTGTACATGGGAATTTTTTTTTCATCCAAGATTGCTGGACAAAGAAAGGTGGTTCGGAGGATAACATATGGCAAGGAACTTACCCTTAACAACGTGCTCCATGTGCCTGATATTAGGAAAAATTTAGTTTCAGGATCCCTTTTTAGTTAAAAGCGATTTAAATTGGTCTTTGTATCGAACAAGTTTGTCCCAACTAAAAATGGGATGAATGTGGGGAATGGATATATAAGCAATGGGCTCTTCAAAATGAATATAATGACAATTATACGTTCCAATATTAATAAAATTATATCTTCAGTTTATATGATTGAGTCATCTAATTTATGGTATGGGAGATTATGACATGTTAATTATAATACTATACGTAGATTAATTAATGTGGAATGTTTGTCAAAATGTGAGATTAACTCTAATCATAAATGTGAAGTTTGCGTTGAGAAAAAACTTCGAAAATCTTCTTTTAAATCAATTGAAAGAAGTACAGAACCTTTTGAATTGATACATACTGATATTTGTGATTTAAAGTATATACAAACAAGAGGAGGTAAGAAATACTTTCTTACTTTTATAGATGATTGTCAAGATATTGTTATGTTTACTTATTGAGAAGTAAAGACAAGGCTTTGGAAAACGCTTATACATTACAAAAATGAGGTTGAGAACTAACTTGATAAAAAGATCAAGATAGTTAGAAGTGATATAGGTGGGAAATATGAATTTCTTTTTGTTGAAATTTGTTAACAACATGACATAATACACCAAACAACTGCACCTTATTCACCACAACAAAATGGTGTTGCAGAAAGAAAGAATAGAACTTTGAAAGAAATGATGAATGCATTATTATTAAGTTCTGGGCTACCTCAGAATTTGTGGGGGGGGGGGGGGGGAAACAATTCTTTCAGTAAATTATATTCTCAACCGAATACCGCAAAAGAAGTCTAATACTTCACCCTATGACTTATTAAAAGGACTGTAAGCCGTCTTATAAACACTTAAAAGTGTGGGGGTGTTTAGCAAAAGTAATGATTCCTCGAGCCAAAAAGGTGAAAATAGGACTGAAAACAATAAATTGTATATTCATTGGTTATGCTAATAATAGTAGGGCATATAGATTTTTGGTTTATAAATCAAAAAATAGAAGAAATACATAAAAATAGTATTATTGAATAAAAAGATGATGGATTCTTTGAAACAGTATTTCCTTATAAAAAGGAACAAGAGCCAAGTTCTAATGAAAAAGAAACAAGTTCAAACAAAAGAACTTATGACACTATTAGTGACAGTGATCATGGATTAGAAGATATTGATGAACCTAGACGTAGTAAACGTGTTAGAATATCAAAATCTTATGGTCCGAATTTTCTAACTTATTTGTTAAAAAATGAGCCTTAAACTTATAGAGAAGCGGCGTCGAGTCCTGAAGCTCCATATTGGAAAGAGGCTATAAATAGTGAAGTAAAATTCATTCTGCACAATTATACGTGGGAATTAGTAGATATACCATCAAGCTCTAAACCTCTTGGATACAAATGGATATTTAAGAAGAAAATGAAAGCAGATGGATCTATAGACAAATATAAAGTAAGACTTGTAATCAAAGGATATAAGCAAAAGGAGGGTTTGAATTATTTTGATAATTATTCTCCTGTAACAAGAATATTCTCAATTAGGATGTTAATAGCCATTGCAGCTATATATAATTTAGAGATACATCAAATGGATGTGAAAACAAATTTCTTAAATGGAGATTTAGAAGAAATCTATATGGAACAACTAGAAGAGTTTATTGTTTCAAGGACAAGAAAATAAATTTTGTCGGCCTGTGAAGTCCCTTTATGGATTAAAACAAGCACCTAAATGAGTAGTAATATTGTCAAATGGTTTCAAGATAAATGAGTGTGACAAATGTGTGTATGTCAATGAGAAAGGGTATGTCATTATTTGTCTTTATGTAGATGATATGTTTATTATGGGTAGTAATAATGAAATCATTAAAACTACTAAAAGAATATTAAATAATATGTGTGACAAAGACATGGGTGTTGCCGATGTAATATTATGAATTAAAATTTTTAAAACATCGGATGCGTTAGTGTTATTACAATCACACTATATTGAGAAAATACCCAGGAAATTAAATCAATACAATTGCAATCCTATGGGAACACCGGTAGATATAAATCTACAATTGTCTAAAAATAGAGGAGAGAACATATCACAACCTAAGTATGCACAAATATTTGAAAGCCTTATGTACATAATGAATTGTACACATCCTAACATAACATATGATATAAATAAATTGAGTAGATTTACAAGTAATCCAGGATAAGATCATTGGAAAGCGATTATAAGAGCATTCACAACAGTTTTCTTATCTCTATCCCTACTCTGCAGTGCTATTGGGTCATTCTGTAGGATAGAGATTCAATTTTTTCACTATGTGCCCAACATATTCCTTATATTGATTCCTTAAATATTAAATTTTGAAATTTAAAAGTTAAAATTTGAAAGTTTCAACAGTCAAATCATGTTTTGACCATTGTAACTATTTTTTATTTAAAAGTAATTGTTGTTTGAATTTAAAAATTGCAATTATTTTAATTTAAAAATAGATATGGGTAGAAATCAAAAAGTGCAGCGATCATTATGTGTTTATGAGAACTAAAGCAACATTATTTTAATTATAAAATAATAAAATTTATAATTAGTAGTAATATTTTTTGCAAAAATGATCAAAATCAAAATTTAACTGATTTTTAATTTTTTTATAGTTCTCTTTCTTTTCTAAATCGTCTGTTTAAAAAATAAAAATGAGTGAATTTGATAGGCATACCCAAATCAGCAATTAAGTGAGATAAGATCCTTTAACCAATATAAAATCGCAATAAATAGGGTGTGAAGTGTCATTTTACATAAATAGGGAACGCTCTTTTGATTTCCTCACCCTGAGGAGTCAAATCATATATATGGATCAAAATAAAGAATTATATAAGGATAAGGAAACTGTTGAATACTGATTTATTGATATATTCTTCAAATGTGGGGATAGAGAGTTTATTAGGGAAACTGTTGTGAATGCTCTAACAGTTTTAAGGTATTTAAAATACACTCAAAATTTTGGATTACACTAATCAAGATATCCAACAGTACTTGAAGGATACTGTGATGCGAAATGGATATCGGATACAAACGACTCTAAATCCACAAGTGGTTTTGTGTTTACACTAGGTGGAGGAACAATATCATAGGAAATCTTCTAAACAAACATGCATTACTCTATCAACGATGGAATTTGAGTTTCTTGCATTGGATAAGGTTGGAGAAGAAGCTGAGTGGTTTCATCACTTTTTAGAAGATATTCTTATGTGGCCTAAACCTGTGCCGCCAATTTGTATCCATTGTGATAGTTAATCAACAATTGGGAGGGCACAGGTCATATGTATAATGGTAAGTCTAGACATATTCGTCGTAGACATAATACCATAAAATAATTGCTCTCTAATGACATTATGTCTACTGAGTACATAAAGTTGAAAGAAAATATAGCGGATCCGTTGACTAAAGGTTTGACTAGAGAGCAAGTAAAAATAACTTCGAGGAGAATGTGTTTAAAGCCTATAAATAAGGATCGTCATGATGGAAACCTAACCTAGTTGACTGGAGATCCTAAGATCTAGGTTCTAAGGGACAACTAAATTGTGAACGATTCAACCAAATCACTATGAAAAAATTAATTTCTTCTGCTCATTCCTATGATACGAGATAATAATACCTGCAGCGGTTTCAGGATAAACTATGCTTTTAATGATTCTTAAATCTTGATAAACAAGTGGGGTATGATAGGATACTCATGTTAAGAATCACTTATGTGAGTATGAATTGGGCCAATTTTATGAGAAGGATAGAGCTATACTTTTTTAAAGCACTCATAGATCCGGGATTGTTCAGGGCCGAAATGAACAAAAACATAAGAAGCAAATAATGTTTGGAAAGATTCTGTGTGAATTACTATTGTCTTGATTTACACAAACAGTTGGACAATTCAAGACATCACGTTCAATGGACAACCTGTAAACCCGATAGTTTTTCACAAGGGAATGTTCAAAACCAAAAGCCACCTCTCTTTATACAGATGATTTCCAATTCTGTCTCTCTCAGAGTATGCATAACATTTGCATAAGGCTGGCAGTCATTCATGTGGGGGATTGTTAGAATTTGAGCCTAAATTAAAGTGAGTTTCATTAATTATTTGAAATGATTCCACATATCAATGTTTCTTCTCCATGAGTAGACTAAATTAAGTATTTGAAAGCTCAAATTCATGGAGTAATGAATGAGAAATTAAGTCACAAATATCACACTTGAAAATGATAATAAATACATGTGGGAAGCCAAGTCCCACATTGGTTAAGAACTAAAGTACTAAAGTATTAATTGGTTTATATACATTAAAATCTCTTCCTCTTCATAAAAATTTAGCTCTCGAAAAGATACACGAAATAGGCTCAAGAATCACTCGATTCAGAGTTAATATAATTGAGTTATGAATTTTTAAATCTAGGGTTGAAAATAGTGATGAGACTCATGACAGGATGCGATTTTCAACAATTTAAGTCATGAAGATGATGTCTAATAACTTCTCTTCCTCTTCATAATCGTAGAGAATGAAAAACTGAAAAATAGGTTTTGGATTCACTCAATTCCGACATTGGATGAATTAATTATGATTGTTCTAATGGACTGCAGTGCGTATACGAATTCTACTCGGGATTCAACTAATCAAATTAGAATAATATTAGGATTACATCTCCACTCTTTAACTATAATAAGGAAACAATATGAGTTACCAAAATATTAATGGACTCGACAATTGTAATTAAATTAATTATTTAATTATCTATTAAAAAAATTAATTTTCCAAACGAAACAAAGAAGAAGAAAAAAAATAGTAACTTACCTTTATCAATTCAATTATATTTTTATAAAATAAAATCAATAAATATTTAGTTATAAAAAAAAATTGGCTTATTACATTCAACCTGATGATTAACTATCCAAATAATCCAAAGCAACTTATCTAATGCAAGTTGATACCACATGGAGTATCAATTATTGACCTTTATTTACCAACTTGTCTGATCACAGTCTACAATTTCAATCACCATACAAAGAAACGAGAACAAACAGCAATTCACATGACATGAAGCCACAATAGAATGATGATATACAACAATTGCTAAAAGCTCTTCGATTTTGCACTAATTGTAGTTCATAGCCGCTCCTGTTTCATCTCTACTAAGCGAGCTTGAAATTGAATTAATTCTCTTTAAAAGTTTTTTTTACCAATAAGCCACAACCAGTCAAGAGATACACCTGCAAATATACCGCCTAAAAGACATAACACTAGCAAATTACCCAATGCATTTTGCTCCGGACCCTGAAACACAAACATCATACATATTATTCCCTTTATTCCACAATAGCTAGCTAGCGAATCTTGTTTGACCTTGATATATTCCAAATTAATTTGCGAATTTTGTATGATAAATTTTCGAAATATATAACAAGTTTGTACTTGTTAATTAATACTTTTTAAGTAGTTAATTTATAATATTTATGGATTAGGATCCTTTACATTACACATAACTCCAATTTCTCCCAATACATATTCAGCGACAAATATTATATTTAGCGACAAAACAATATTCTTTGCAAACAATTAGTGATATAATAAAATTTGTCGTTAATGAAAACGTCTCTAAAGTATATGTATAATGGAGTGGATCTTATAAATCCAATATTTACTATTGCATTAACTATAGTCGAATAAATTTACAAAAAATTTAAATTTGAAAATTTTCAAGCCTAGTAGGAGAATAAATCAAAAGGAGTCTTTTCTTTTCTTTTTTGAACCAAGGGAGTAATTTTATTGATAGAAAGGTGAATAAACTTAATTATTTAGATGATCAAGTTACCACACCTTGTAACCTTTGGGAGCTACTGTCACGACACATACGGTTAGATAACCATTGGTTAACCCTAGGAAAGATACAAGCAGTATCATCCACCCCTTATCGCTATATTTTGCAGTAAAATAAAATGCAGGAATAAGTAAGAAACGTGATAATGTTGCCATCATAAGGCTCTTTCTTGATTCCAGCTTGATGCTTTCTATGAGAGGAACATATCTCCCAATTAGATCCCACACATTGTACATTGCTATCAAAATAAGTGGATACCTAAAAAAAAACCCCCTTCATATGGAGGTTTCAAATTTTATATTTTTTACACATTGAAATTAAGTCGCTAACTGGTGACATAATTAGTTTTGCATAGGTAAGTATATCTTCAAAGGTACAATTTAATTTGATCTATTAATTGTATTTTGAGGGAGGAATTTGTTAATTTGTCAAACTCAAAGACGAAAAAAAAATCACATGGACACAAATTAACACATGGGAGAGTTTTGTAAGTACATATCCTTAATTTTTATATTTTTAGTAAGTTACTCTTTTAGTTTGAAAATTAGAAGTATTATATATTTTAAAATAACAAATAATTAATGATGGCATTCCATGCATGACAAATTGACCCAAAAACTACCCACCATTTAATTAAGGTACTGTTTAATTTGTACTTACCATGAGCCTAACTGGTGTGTACCACTGTTTTCATAAAAGAACCCCGGGAAAATTGATAAACTTAAGACAAATATCAGAAACATGTCTAATGCATAATCAATGTTCTGAAAGAACAATTCTTTATTGCTCAGCCTCTGCATAGGTTTAGCATCATCAACATCCTGCAAATCCAAAATTTTGTAAAAGTTTTAAAATCATGAATTTCCTGAATGTGAAATATTGTTGAATTAATATTTTTTTTTAATTTTAATGTAGTTTTTCACTTGCTTTTGTTCGGATGCCAGCAGCCGCAAGGTCTGATGAAACAGTTTTTGATCCTTCTGATGCTGCTTTGATGCGGTAATGCTTAACAATTGGTAGTTTAGGGAAGACAAATGCATATAGAAATATGCAGAGAAATTCGACGAATGTGGAGATAGCAAGAAACAACACTGGGAAAAAACATTATTCAAATGAAGATTATAGGGTAGTAAAAATAAGTGTTCATTTAGCTAGCTAGTCAAATAAATACCTTTGCTACCTAATTAATAAGCATAGTAATTACTTATTTACAAATTAAAAATTATATATAAATTAGTTTGATAAGAAATGATGAATCCCGTGGACGACCTTAAAAGAAATTTATATTAAGGATCAATGTCTTAAAATATAAATGTTCGAGTTTTAAGTTTTACAGTTGCGAAAAATTTTAAAGTTTAAAGTGTATTTAAACCAAACTAATAATCAAGAATTAAACGCTTCAATAGTAACATTGAGAATTTACATACTAGCGCCCTTTCGAAGGCCATTTCCTGATTTTTCAAAGGCCACTTTCGTAATTAGCCTTAGAGCAGATGTGAGAGCCCCTGATGCAGCCAAACCAGCTAGGAAGGACTGCGAGATTCGTAAGAAATAAATTTACTAAGCTGGCAATCTGACTTGGAATTGAATAGCTAGGGATTAAATACTGTTTACAAACAATTTTAACCCTATAATTTTCACAAGACTTCAATGTTTAATGTTTAAGACATTAAATATATAATATTAAATATTAAACCTTACGATCACTATGCAAAACCACATCAGTTTTTGATGACCGCAAGGCTTCATGTATCAAAACTGAGAGATATTAAGGTTTTGTGCCTTAAACAAGAAACATTGGGGTCAAAAACGTTTTTTAGCAAGTCAAATACTCAAGAATTGTTTGGAAACTCAGTTGCAAGCCTTAAAATATAAATTGAAAGCCAAATATTAACTAAATTTCTATTATATGAAATTACAAATGTGTTTTAAATTTCAAAATCTGAATTGAGTTGCCAAACATTGCAAATAATTTAACGACGCGGCTCACCTGGATGAACTCAGGGCACATAAAAGAAAGCTCCCCTACCATGCCACCTTGAACATGAGCATCCGCTACTCCAAAAGCAGCAACAAAAAAACATATGCCAATATAATTTTCTACACCCCCTTTCCCTGATGTTAATAAATCCAACTGTACACAATTGAAATATGTCTCCAGATTGGTTAAAATTTATATGAAATTAATTATTGACAGTTCATTTAAAGAGCTAGAAAGAAAAAAGAAGAAGCACAACTTACCACTACAAGTGACAAAGAACTTAAAAGGAAAAGGATGTAACCAATTATATTACGTTTCCTTGTATCAATTTTTGACTCCTTGTAAGAAAGTAATGCCATTGTTCCTAGGGCAAATGGTGGATAGACGAGGGTAAGTACTCGTGCAGGATGGTAATCCTTCAAAAGGAAAAATCAATACTTTGTCAAACAAATATAATTGGTTAACCCAAAATAACAACATTTATTTGCATGCCTAGTAAACATACAAGTGATGTTCATTTGTAAGCGCAAAAATAGTACTCCGTGGGTTCCAAAATTACATATACATTTATTTTCATGACTAGAAAGCGTCAAGCAATGGGATTGATGGTATTGCGCTGCTCAAAGGAAAGGAGCAAGGTGGTCTCTTAAAGTATTTTTTTCTGATGAAGAGACTAATTATCTTTGAGCTTGAGAAAAATTGTACTTACCTCTGAGCTCTTGTTCAACTCGTAGGGTTTACTTTTCAAAAATTCTGTTGTGGTTCTATCCGTAAACTTTTGATTTATTACATTATGTAGGACGTTATGTTTTTCATAAATTTTTCTTCTGCCCATTAAAAAACAAAAAAGAAGTGCCATGGTACTACTAAATCCTTATATAACTAGTGCTATTTTTGTTCTAAATTATAAAATCAATATTGACTTTTTAAAGTCAACTACGAAAATTTTAAAATTTATAATTGATATGGATTCATTTAATTTATATATATATATATATATATCAATACGGAAGGAGTACTTAGTATACATTTTGGAACGTAAAAGTAGCTTAAAGCTTAGAAATATATCTGTAATTTTGAAACTGATTAAATTAACTAAGAGCTAGTAAGCCACTTACTGGGAACAACTTATAGTAGTAGTCTCCTATTGTGAAAATACTATTCCGCGAGACTAGTGACCCAATTCCAAGAAACCAACATACTAGCATTGCACTATACCTTCCCTGAAATTCCAAAGGGCAAAAAACACAAATCAATTTTCATGTAACAAAATTCCACCCTCCTCAAAGGGATGAAAAAAATAAATTAGAAGAAGCCACAAACCTCAAGCCTAACTGGAGTTTCACTTGCTTCAGCAGTTGTCATGGCTGTTACTATATATGGAAATAATGATAAAGTTTAATATTTTAGCACTATTTCTCAGTCTTAAAACTGAACTTCTTGAAACGGAAACGAGCAATAAAACCTGGGTTTCTTCTAGCAAATATTACCAAGCTATAACGTACATACAAATCAAAAAAAAAACTTAATAGAAAATATTTGTTAAGGTAACATGTGAGCTGACAAAGTCTCACACCTGCATTCAAGTGTGAAGTTGAAAGCTTAAAATAAAACGTTAGGCTGCTCAACACCTATTAGCTTAAGCTTTTGGAACAATTAAGTTGGTTTGCAAAGAAGAAGTAATGTGAAAGTATTAAGGCCCTCATTTACAAGGTTGAGTCCAAAACCTATTTTCTTAAGGTTTTAGGTCAAGCTGAATTCCAACAAGTGTTTTCTGGTGGAAAAAGTATAAACTTCTGGAGGGAACCTATAATACCGTATTGCATGCCAGTAAATAGTAAAGAATGAATACCTAAAAACCTTATATAGAGTAGGGATGAACTTATGAGTGAACTTGAAGTCTGAAAATAGTTAATTTAAATATCCATGCATCCTTCTAAGTGACAAGGAATCTCCATGTGTGTGAGATAGGAAGATAAAGAAAATACGACCAATTCGACATATCCAATGAAAAGTTTATTTATCACAAGCCGAAGGCATCAAGCATAAGATAGGAAGGTAAAGAAAATACTACCAAAAAACACAGCAAAAATGTGAGCCTTGTGTGTAACATTGTGACCAACTTAAATCCTGGCATCTTCCTAGCTAGCAAACACTACAAAGAACACAGGAAATTCTATACAAGAAGACTACCAAAATAATTAATCTATAAATATTTATCGGATGTGCCGCAATAATAGAATCAAATGGATGCAGCCACAAAGCACAGCAGATGTTTACCAAGTTATATATTGGATACAGCACATGTAACAACGAATAGCAAATTAAGAGTAAAGAAAATAAAAGGGAAAAAAAAAACTTGTATCCAACCTTGTATGCCACACTTAACTTCTTAACCTCAATCGGTGTCACTCTTAACTTCTTTTGAATGTCATCATTTTTAATAATCTATCTTAGCATTCTTATCTTCGGGACTTTCATTTTTACTTCTTCATTACATTACCCAATGCTCAACTACATAAACCTTGATGGCCTTACCGGATTACTATAAATATTTTAACTGTTATAGAAAGGCAGGGGCGTAGCCAGAAATTTGAATGGGAGGGAGCAAAAACTCAAGTTAAAAGTAGTCATGTATAATAATGTTCAAATTTAGAATATCTTTTATATTAGACTTCGCCTTCTTTTATTTTCCTCATATTTTTCAAGATTCTGAGTTCCAAAGAAACATAAACTTTAATATTTTTAAGATCCCTAAATAAGAATAGAAACTTTTATAATTTGTTTGTATTCAAAAAATAATTTTTTTTTTTGAAAAAGTAAACAAATTAGCGCTACATATATTTGTGTGTATATATAGTGTAGCCAGCTTATAGATCATGTATGAGTGGAAGGTGGACTTGGATAAAAGAATTTACAATAAGAAGCAGTCACTAAGCCCATTGGGAGAGAGAGGTATAAGTGAACCTCTTAATTTTAAATTTATTTACTTGACTTTGAAAATTACAATAAAATTTAATATGTATTGAAACCTAAAAAATTACTTTTATATTTTATTTTAGGCCTAGTATAGTATAACTTCATATTTTTAAAATATGAGCCCACTGATATAATTTTTTTACACAATTGGGAAGGGATCAATATAAATTACTAACAAAATATACAGGTACTAATACATAATAGGTTAAAAAAAATTAATAATAATAATTGGGAGTCATGGCCCCCTCCCTTCCCAGCCTGGCTATACGCCACTGTTAAGAAAGGGATGCAATAAACGGATGCATTAGATTCACTATACTTCATGAGTATTTTTAGTATTGTGATGTAATTTTTTGTATTTTGCACTAATCTTTGTATCAAGCAAAACTTGTATCAGAAATAGATTTTTTTCCTTTTGCTAAGAAAAATATGCTCTATACTTCAGAACATCTCTTCTTCCACTTCACAATATAATAGTATTTCCCTTTCATAATATAAGATCAATTTTGATTTTTCAAAGTTACTTTAAGATATTTTTAAATTCAAATTGAAAAAATAATCTTGTATAATGATTTGTGAATTTATAATTTGTATTAACTATGATGAATGAGTTCACATCTATTTTAAGTTTTAAATTTTTTTAACTTAACTTCAATTGATCAAAATTATTTTATATTTTGAAGCTCTTCCTCATTGCTATCTATTTTTTGGTACTTCATCCTCCCTTTATCAAACCCCCAATTAGTAGTATCAGGGTAAGAAAAAGATGACAGGAAACAAGTCCTTAAAATATTGCCTCAAAGGAAGGTTTTACTGCTGACGCCCACAAATTCGAGTACATTTATCTTTAGATTCGATGCTCACGATCCAAAACATATGATCATCTATTCTACCCATCATGTAAGATAACAAGCATCATTCATAATAGTCCTTACAAAAAGTTGCATACATAGTTGTTTATCAGGTTATCTAACATTTACTATTACATTATAATACAAGCAAATATTCACATCATTTACTTATTACATCACAAAATGAAGGATAGACTAGTAGACGCCTATTCTTACACTTTTTTCTTGCCTTTGTCCGTAGATGTACCTCCAGGTTTCTTGACCTTAGCTGAAATGTTTTATGCAAGGTTGAGCGATCAAATTGTCCAGTAAATATAACAACTTATAACAAGGCAGTTTATGAAAGAAATAAGTGCTTATTCTACAATTGAATGAGATATCTTTTGTCGAAATCAATCAACAATTAAATAAGAACTGTGAATTCTTTAGAACAATCAACTTTCAAAGTATATGAAAGTTTTTGAACTTAAATATGTAACTGAGGGTCACAAGACCACGAACTATATCCCAAGTTAACAAGTATTTCTACAGTAACCTTTAACAGTCAAAAGACTATGTACAACTTAGGTTGAATGACACTTTTGTCCCTCTAAGTTGCCACTCACTTTCAAAGTCGTCCCTAAAATTTATTTTTCTTCAATTAGGTCCTTAAATTGATATTTTTTAGAGTTTCTGTCTCTTTTACTCGATTTGATTGTAACCCGACCCTGACCCAACCCGATCCATTTATCTTTTATCCGATACAACATTTTTTGCACTTCTTTCCCTCTAAGTTATCCGATATTTTATTTTATTTTAAAAAAAATATTTTTTAAAAAAAGAGAAAATTTAATTTTCGTAAAAAAATGAGTAAGGTTACATAAAATATATATTCAAAAAAACTTTATTTTCAAAAAAAAATAGAATTTTTTTTTAAAAAAAAATGAGTAAAGTTTAATAAAATATAGATTCAAAAAAATAAAACTTTAATTTTAGAAAAAATTTATTTATTTTTGAAAATGAGTAAAGTTTCATAAAATATAGATTCAAAAAAATAGTTTATTTTCTGAAAAAATATTTTTTTTAAAAAATGAGTAAAGTTTTATAAAATATAGATTCAAAAAAAACTATATTTTCAAAAAAAATAGAATTTTTATTTTTGTAAAAATGAGTAAAGTTTAATAAAATATAGATTCAAAGAAATAAAACTTTTATTTTTAGGAAAAAAATAAAAAAATTATTTTAAAAAAAAATGAGTAAAGTTCCATAAAATATAGATTCAAAAAAATAAAACTTTATTTTCAGAAAAAAAAAATAGAAATTTGTATTTTTGTAAAAATGGGTAAAGTTTCATAAAATATAGATTTTAAAAGTATAAAATTTTAAAAAAAATATTTTCAAAAAAATAGATTTTTTTTAAAAAATGAGTAAGAGTATTACTCATTGTTTTAAAAAAAAATCTATTTTTTTTCCCTGAAAATAAGTTTTTATTTTTTTGAATATATATTTTTTGAAACTTTACTCATTTTTTAAAAAAATAATTTTTTTTTCTAAACTTAAAATTTTTTTCTGAAACAAAAAATCGGATAACTTAGAGGGACAAAAGTGCAAAAAATGTCGAATCGGGTCAAAGATAAATGGGTCGGATTTGGTCGGGTTATAGTCAAATCGGGTAAAAGAAACAGAAATGCCAAGAAATATCACTTTAAGGATCTAACTGACGAAAAATGAACTTTAGAGACGACTTTGAAAGTGAGTGGCAAGTTGGAGGGACATAAGTGTTATTCAGCCGACAATCTATCAACGTACGTCAGGTGATCAGCCTTTTTTACCTATGTATTATGCACAAACATATTAACACATAAGTATAGTTCGGAACTATATTCTCCAATAACATGTCCCCTTTTTTATAGAGTTGTTCATCTCAGTTTTATTAGGGGAATCCGCACGAAAGGCGATTTGGTTTGGTTTAGCCTCTCTAGGAAAAATATGAACTTTTAGAACATACATCGACTATGGTCTAGCCAAAGTCAAATGGCTTAGACTAGTGACAATAATTCTCATATCATAAAGAATTCTAATAATATTGTGGGCCCAAGTGCAAATTAGGGTTCACATGCCTTAATTGAATTAAATGCACAATTAGGGTTCCACAACTTCCTTAAATCTAAAAATTAGGGTTCGCGCACACCTAATTAAATGAAGACGAAAAAGTCGAAAATAAATGTGCTAGACCCGAGAGAAGCTTCCACGTGTCCTGAGGCAGAAGGCTCGTGGAGGCGGCTCGTTTTGGAAATTGATTGAGGGATTGGATTGGTAGCTAGAAGGACAGGGCGATCTGGGCATTACTCTGGTGATTAAAGGGTATTTCTGGAATTTTCCTGAGGGCGTGTGCCTGGCACATGACCACTTTCCAGAAAACCCGATAAATACCCTTTCCATTCCATTGGGAAGGGGATCTCTCTTGGAACTCTGGACCTCCCGCTGGACCTCTCTTCAAACGCAAGACTTGGACTCTTGAAAGATCGAAGGACTTGGACATCCTTTCTGTAAGACCCCAACTTTTATGAATAAAATTGAATTTCCTCTATATATTGTTTTAAATAGTAAGGTGTTGATTTGATGAATGTGGTAAGTTATGGGGTGATTTGTGCAAGTTTTACAAAGTGAGCAAGTGGCCATAAAATATTCATTGTGTCGGGGAATATTCGTTTGGTCGGAGAATATTCTTTTTGTCGGAAATATTCGTACGACGGCGCAATCATTTATGGGCCCCATAACAGAAAATTATCGGATGAAGAAAACGACAAGAATAAATTTTTCTAAAAATAACGGCGTGGTTGTTACCGTTAAAACTGTTGAAATACCCGGTGGTTAAAATATAGTAATACGCGGTGTTGCACAGTAGCACACGGTGTTGCACAGTAGCACACGGTATTGCATAGTAAATTAATTCTTACGTAAGAAGTCACTTACTCAATAATTGTTACAGTAATTACTGTTCAATATTTTATATTATTGACTCAATAGTTGCTACATTGATATTTCATATTATTGATTCAATAATTGTCATTGCACAATATTTCAAATTATAAATCAATAATTTATATTATTGGAATAATATTATTAGATAGCATTATTGGCAATGTCGAAGGAAGTTCTGTCTACGAGGGGTTATTTAATTGCGCGCCAGTAAAGAGAAATCCTTATCGGAAGGCCCCCTCTTTTCTTGGAACGACCTGGTTGTCAATTTTATAGTTCTATAATATTATTTGTGAATAATTAATTATTGATTTAAATGATAAGAAAATATTTATTTTTGTGGATATAAAAGAAGGAATTAGTGCTGAGTTATTTTTATTAGTATTTGTTGTAAGTTTGACATATTATTTTGGATCCCCATTTACTCATTTTTTAATAATCGGTAGAAAGTTATTCAGTATATATATATATAAAAATATTATATATATATATAAGGTAGGGCCCACATGTTGGCTGAATTATGAATGGGGCCCACGTGTGATGAAAATAGAAATGGTGGAGGGGGAGTTTACGTGAATGGAGGGTAATATATATAAATATATATTTTATAAGTTTTGTTTTTTTTATGAAAAAATAGAATATATTATATTTTATTATGCATAGTGTTTGTATAGTGTCTGCATAGTGTTTGCATAGTAAATCATGTGAATTCAGTTTTTCGCCAGTGAAATTCGTCGAATTCTTCTGTGCAGTTTGTGAATAAAATTTCTAAATAGTATTCTTCCATTCTCCTATAAATAGAATGCTTAGTTTAGAAATAAAAATCACATCAGAATCAGAGAATTCTTCTTCTATAATATTGAGTGTATTTCTTTTGAGTTAAGAAAACTTTGAGTGTTGCAAATAGTGCAAGTTTTTCTTCAAGAATATCCCCGCCCTACCAGTCAAAAATACTCTTCTTTTAAGGTAAGGGGTATTATTTATTTCATATTCGCTTATGATATTATTTTTCGTATTCGTAAGGAATTTTATTTTCGTTCAATATTCGTAAGGAATATTATTTTCGTTCAATATTCGTAAGGAATATTATCTTTGTTCAATATTCGTAGGAATATTATTTTCGTTCAACAGTCGTAAGGGATGTTATTTTCTTTCGTAAATGATGTTATTCTTTTCAATATCATTATACCAAAATATTGACATGGATTTTATTATGAAATTCTTACTTTTTCAGTCGGGGTTACTATTCACGTATACGGCACTATTCATAAAAAAAATTAAATTTTCTTCTATTTGTCCAAGTTGGCTATTATGGGTCCTATCTTTGATTGGATCTAAGTTTTGATCTTTATTCTTGAATTTTACTCCACAAAGTATCATTATGGAATATTCTTAAACTTGGATAAACTAAATTACGAATCCCTAATCTTTGTTCTTTATCTCACTGGATTTGTTATTTATTTTGTTTTTCATCATCCTCAGTTCTAATTGGTGATATAACTGAATATCTTTGGCCTGTAGAGCAAAGATGAATGATTACCTGATGAATATCTTTGGCCCGTAGTGCAAAGATGGACAGGTGTTGAGATGAGCATGATCAACTGGTGATACAAATAAATATCTTTGGCCCGTAGTGTAAAGATGAATATTTGATTCAAGATGTATATTGATTGATATTACAGGGATAAATATTGATGATGAACTTTTAAATCATAGAAGATAGTAGACTTCATTCTCTACTTAACTTTTCTAATGAATTGTTATTTCCGCTGCGAATATTGATCTAAAACTTGTTGTCCATAATATTTTATCTGATTTGTTGAAGGCTAACGATAAATTATTTTCCATTATCTTAGTCATAATATTCTTTACTAGGCTAGTTGAGCTCACCCTTTTCATCTACTGTCCTCTTCAAGAAATGAGAATGTTGCAAGAACTAGTCGGAGAACAGTGTAATGGTCAGACTAGAGCAGTGGTAGTCCTCACTATTTTTGTAAAATAGTGTAATAATAATTATTGAGGACTGAATTTGAATGTTTATATTTCGTATTATATACGATTTGTATTGAAACTCATAGTTGTATGGTCGTATTTCTCACGACCTTTTGTTGTAAAAAATTTATATTTAAAATTCTGTACCATGTATTTGGCGACTCAGAATGGGTTGGTATTGAACCTATTTTGGGGGCGTCACAACAAACCACCCATTCATTTTGCATAACATTGATTTATAAAATCAAGTAGACGTTAGCTCCTATAAATTTCGAGCTCAATTAGGACAAGAGACTCCAAAAGGAGGCTACGTTTTATTTTAATCAAACTATTGGTGTCTAGGCAAGTGGTTCAAAAGGTAAACGCCTAAAAACGTGTGGTTATTCAATTAGTCATCGTACCAACTGAGAGACTCCCACCGTTCTTACACTTACCTGACTAGTAGTGTGATTAATTTTGAATGTTGTGGACCTTAAGGTGTAACTTGGAACAGCTAAGAGCTTTCTAGATTTTATTTAGGTTAACAGTAGAATTAGAATTTTTATTTTATTTTATTTATTTATATATCTATTTTTATTAGTTTTCTGTGTATGACTTTCTTGGTTAGTTGTCTATTTGTTTTGTGATTTGTAGAAAGATGGATTCTTATTATAGTTGGAATAATAATTTTGTTTGGAATCAAGAACCCTATGAAAATTTTAATGCACACCAAGTAAATCAATTTTTTCCAACTTATGAAAATCCTTATCTAAATTCATATTCATATCCATATTCGGATCAAAAACCTCAGTATCCACAAGAATTATCAAATGAAGAAGAGGAAAGACTTGGTGCCTTAGAGAAAACTATGAAAGTTTTAATGTAAAATCAATTTAGCACGGATCAAGCAATATCTCGTCTAGAAATTCAAATGAGTCGATTAGTCACCATAATAAATGAACAAGAGTGCGTGAATTTTCTAGCAACTCTGAGGTTAATTTTAAAAATCTTGATTATGTTGTGGAAATGATGAGGAAAATGGAAATTTTTTATTCAATTCTACACAGTTTGAGTCAAGCGAATTTGATGAGTCTAAGAATTACGAGTTTATGCCTAAAATTGATCATGTCACATTTAATGAGTCAATTGAAAAAGTCTATAAGTCTAAAGCTTCATGCCTTAAAAAAACTTATTCCTAAAAAACCTTCTAGTGATTTTTTGGACCAACTCATTAAAGTAAACATGATACAAGAGTTGTCAATGACCCAAGAAATAATTAAAAATAGACTCTTGATTGAAAAAGATCCAATTGATTTTTTCTTAAATCACCTTACCAAAATTGGAATGAATATGAATAATTAGATAAGGTCAATGAGCTGTTGAGATCCACTACAAACAAGTCAACTAAACTAGAACATGTATTTGAACCAATTCTTCCATCCTTTGAGCATGTTAATTATAGTTTTCTTGAGGTAAATTTTAAGCATAATTGTGACTGAAAATTCTAACTATTTACGATTTTCTAGACCTCCTGAAAATAATAAAAAGTTCACTCACTTACCCATTTGTATCTTTCATTAATAGTCACATACTTTTTAGGATATATAAAATTCGTAGGTATGTACATTTATTTTTCTTGTCACCATATTTTGTTGCAGAACAAATGCCCCGCATACAAGGTACAATTCTTTTATTTATTTGTTCTATGACGCCCCCAAATCCGGGTACTTGAAACCCGAACTCGGTGTTACACGATATCATTTCTTTGAGTGAAATAATAATAGAAAATAGATAAACAAACTTAATTTACATATTAGAGTTTTCTAATCCCAGGTACACGACCTTTAAAACATTCATTACATGATAGATAATAAATATTATCGTCTTAATAAAGTCTAACTATTACATAAAATACCATAAACCTATTCTTGCAGCTTTCCTTTGCCTTTGTTTTTGCTAGAGCGTTCTGGTTGATCACGCTTAGCTGAAAATATTTAATTTAAAGCAAGAATGAGTATTCAATTGCTCAGCAAGTAATAGTAGTTAATAAACTTTAGCTGAAAGAAATAAATATTTTCTTTGGGGTATACTTCTACAACGAACCAATAGTTGTGAAGTCTTGTGAAACATATCTTAGTAACATATTTTTAAATACTTTATTATCATTTAAAATGATTTTTAATATAATAAAATGATTTTTAATTAATTTATTTAATACATTTATTAAATAAATTAAATATCAATAATATTCAAATAAATAATAATATTTATGAAAAATATGTCAAATTATTAAAAGATAATTTTTTATAACTTAAAATAATTTTTAAAACTAATTTTGTAATTTTTAGAATTTATTTTCTATTTTTAATCATTTTTCAAAAATTAATTTAATTAATTTTAAGAAAACCGTCGCTAAAGCCTTTAGCAACACTTTCTGTCGCTTTTGGTGTTCTTGAGCTTCAAGAACACCGACAAGCAGTCACCAAGGTGTCACTTTTGACCACCTTTGATTCTCAGCTCAAGCATGTTCTGGGCTAGCTAGGACATTGATCTTGTAGTGTTTATGTTACACTACAAGTATCAACAACAATCTGGGTCATATCACATCACATTAGCAAAGATCTAATGCTTCAAAGTTACTGTCAGAACGTTTCTGGGTTTTCTAGGTTACCCAGAAACCCAATCAGTTTCGAGTAGGCACTTTCTAGCTCGATTAATCATAGGTTCTGTCTATTAGTTTGGTGTTTGAGTGCTTCAAACATGTAGTACTCATATCAGAGAACAACTACATAACACTATCTCAGTCCAACTACATCACAATCTCCAGATTTGAACTGGTCAAACCTTGTCAGAGAACTTGTTCATGCGTTTTCTGGAAATTCCAGAAAACAGAAATCGTGACCAAACAGCCTACTTTGACCTTCCACTACTTTCAATTTATTTGTTATTTAAGGGATATAAAGGCATAAATCTATAGTCAATATAACAGAATACAACTTGGATACAACAACACAATCAAATCAACTAACATCTGTCAGATAAAGGCTCCAAAAAATATTGTCAGACCATTTCTGGGCAGTTTCTGGGTTACCCAGAAATGCTTGGTCATGGTCGATCAACCCACTTTGACCATCAATAACTTGTAATCTGGACATGGTATGACTATGATTCCAATTCCAGATTACAGTCCACATGGCATACTACAACTACAAACTTTTAAAACATTAAAACCATTAACAAGAATAGATCTACGAGGCCTGACATTTGACTATCACACAACATTTTTAAGTTTTCCAGATTTTTAAAATCTTCAATTTCGTGCATCTAGATGTTATAGATCCACAATATAACAACCCAGATTACTGATTAACACTACATATAACATATTAAAACACAAAAAACACCTAATCTAACATAGCATACAGGATTAAAAGTTTTGGTTTAGGGTTATACCTCTCTTGAACAATGCTTGGATCTTGGCTTCCTTATATGTTCTTGGTGTGATAGGGACTGAAATGCTAATGAAATTCATGGGTAAGAGAGAGAATGGCTTAGTTGTGGGTTTGAGCATAAATGAGCTTTGTTTAGTGATTTTCTCTCTCTTAAATCTGTATATATTATTGAAACAATGTATATGGTTGATGTATTTGGCTGATTTGCTGGGATATTGAGCATGTGATGTTATCTAGAGTTGGTGAACAACTCAAATCTTGGCAAGATTTACAAGTTTCCTATTAAAGAATGCAAAAGGGTAATTAGGTCATTTACCACAATTTTAATGACTTCCAAGTAATTTGTCCCAACCCTTAGGGTTTGACCCTTAGAGTTTAACCCTAAGGTTTTATAATTTGATTTTCTAGGATTTCTAATTAGGTTTAAAATATAAAATTAAACTTTAAAATTTTGAACTTAGGGTTTCCTAATTAATTAGAACTTGAAAATTAGGATTAAGATTTCCTAATTATTTCCTTAATCACATAAATACCCACTTTCATTTAAATACAACATGATCAATTATTATGTTAATATTTAAATAAAATGAAATAAATTAATTCATAACATATATTCATATAATTATTTTAATTATCATAATTATATATATAATTCATAATCATATCTTGTATTAACATACTTACATATATTTGGAGACAAATATAATTAATAATTATATTTAATATCCAATTTCCTTAAGAAAATAATTTCTTATTATTCTTCACATAAATATACTTTCATTTTAAATACAATTATATAATAATTGTATAAATTTTAAAACTTCATAACATAAATCAAAATTAGGGTTTTGATCTATAATGACACTTTACCTAATATATCCCATTATTAATTAAGTTAAAATAATTAACTTAATTAATCGTGATTAATTCATATTAGAAAATACTTATTATAATAATTCTTAGAATCCTTTCTTATATTATTGAAATAATATATTAATCATATTTTCATGAAAAATAAATAATAAAATATTTTGACTATCAAAATTAGTTTATTATAAGAATATAATTTATAGTAATCTATAATTCCTTTATCGAAAAATTTATTTAAAATTATTCATGCAATAAATAAATATATATGTATCACATAAATACATATTCTTTACCTTGCACATATTTTCACATATTATTTTGATAAAAATAATATAAAAAAAATTTATACGCAAAATTCCTTATTTAATTATATAAAAATATTGGGTTATTACATGTTCTCTATTTTTCATTTGTATACATTGAGGACAATACATTGATTTAGGTATGGGAGAGTTTGTTTGTATTATAGTATTAGATTATTTTTTTAGGAAAATATAGTAAAAAATAATAAATTGAAAAAAATTAAAATTTTTGTTTGACTTTTTATGAGTCGGATTAACTCTAATAAGTGTCTATGGAACAAAACTCACAAGTAAGATTAAAAGTTTTAAAACTCTTGTCTTGAACATTTGATTAAATACGAAATCTTAATTTGAAACACCATCTTAAGTGAAATAAAGTTCATAAGCATTTTTGTATTTCACATTTGCACTAACTCTTAATTGTAGATATAAACTATGAATCAAGATATTTCAAGAATGAAGAAAAAGGGAAAAAAATAAAAAAAATAAAAAAATAAATAACTGCTTCAAAGTCCATTAACGAAATAACTGGGTATCCAAGCCTCGGAAAACATCGATATTCACGCTGAAAAGTGTGATGGATAAAAACAGATTGACTAGTCTAATTTTGTGACATTTGCTACTCGAGTTAGTAAGTACTTAGGGGGTGTCTCTATACCTAGTACCCTAAATCAACTGGTTTGGGAGTCATTGGTTCAACACCCGCTATATGAGTAACTCTTAAAAGCTTAAGAAACGAGAAATTGCACAAGTCAAGAAAAAAAAAAATAAAATAAAATTTAATTTTGCTCGATATTCATGGTAAAAATACGTACTAAGAGTTACACCATACACATGAATGCATCACATGAAATTAATTTTATGAAGGATAGTGTCTAAAATGAAGATTGAGTATTTTTGATAATGTGAAATTGTGATTTTGAATTTAATCTTGCTAATGAATAATGTCCATGGATATATATTTAGAAGTTTTCTTTCAATTTCATAACTTGTTAAACCCAAAAATATTAACTTGGAATTTTGTGTGTATATTAACTGCAAGCCCTCACGAGACACAACTCGTCCACTTGGGTAATCTTTGAGTTTAAAGGCATGTTGCACATGTTAAATGCAATCGTGTTTCCTACAAAAATGGTGTAGTTCTAGTTTTCTTTTATTTTATTTTACTCGAGGACGAGCAAAAGCTAGGTATGGGAGTATTTGATAAACACATAATTCATACATTTTATTATCCCTAATTTTTTTATTTTAATTATATTAGTTTATTAAATTAATATGTTTTATTTATTTTGTAGGATTTAATATTTTGTTAAATTAAATTAAAAACTTGATGATCAAGCAATATTTAATGCTCTTATTCATGTAAGAAAATATCTAAGAAGAATCCTCCAACGAAAAGGAAGGAGGTGGAACAATATTGGATATATTTATCTTGTTTATCTTGGTGAATAAGTAAAAGATAATTGTTCTAGCTTTTAAAGATGGAAAAGGACCCTAGAGAGATTACCATGTAGAGATTGAAGTCAAGAAGGAAAGAAGAGGATAAAATGGAACAAAATAGACCAAGTTCAATAAATATAAATTAGGGCACAAATTTATTTTTCCTATAAACAGGTCTCTTGTTTTAGAGAGAATGTGATTTATATTAGTTTAGAGTAGGAGTAGGAGTAAAGAAAGAGTATAATAAAATACTTTTTCATTGTTCGCTCGTTGGATGATCGTTAATTAAAGAAAGTTTTCTTATTTTATTTTTATTTCTTCTTCTTTATTTTAGTTAGTTTATTTATTTTCATGTATAGTTAATTTCTTTAATCTAGAATGAAGATGAAATTAAATAATTATTCATGATAATATTTTTTATTTCTTCTATTACTTATGCTTTTATGTTTAATATATTGATTTCACTTTTATGTTTCGTTATTGAAATACCTTCGTTTTATATAGTTCTTATGTGATTTAAAATTAATTAAGAGGTTTTGATATATTATTAATAAGAATGAGTTTTTCATAATCCATGTTTGCTCGAATAAGTTTTGATGGGTTATAGTTAATCCTTAAATTTTTATAGTCTATGCTTGTCCGCGTTAATTGTAAAATTACTAAATTAAAGGGAAGTGAGATCAAAATCATAATTAAGTTATAAAAATAGAATAGATTGAATTACTTGTTATGTTTATTGTTTAATAGATTCGGATCCCTAAATTGCTTCCTCAATATTAGTTTTCATATTCTAGTTAATCAATTTTAGATCTTTATTTCTAATTTGCCTAAAATAGATATTACGGATACATTAAAATTAATCTAGTCTTTGTGGGTTCGACCTGTACTTTTTAGTTCTTTAATTTGACACTGTGCATTTGCAGTTACATATTTTTATCACATCAAATTTTTGGCGTCGTTGTCGGGGACTAGATTTAATTTTTTGTATTCCGTAATTTTTATTTATTCGAATTACTATTTTATTATTATTATTATTAGCTCTAATATTTTTTTCCAGGAATATCGAAGTAGAACGAAGGTGCAAAAAGAGAAGATTATTGTTGTTATATTCCTGGTATTTTGTATCCTAACTAAAACAAAATAGCAGTTTAGTTTTTTTATTTTTAGTTTTTATTGCTAGTTAGAAAATTAATTGTCGCATTCATGCATTCACTGTAATACCCGTGAAATTTTATAAAAACCTAACAAGTGAATTTTTTAACCAACTCATTAAAGTAAACAATATTAGAATACAACACTAGTACTTGGTTTTGACGAAGTCTATTGTTTGTTAGCATAATAAAAGGGTTGTTAGTTAATATATTGTTATTAGCTAGTCATGAGTTGTTTTATTGTTAGTTGTCCTATTCTTTAGGGACTGTTAGAAATAGTGAAAGTATTCTTTAGGAGTTGTTGAGTCAGTGGAAAGGGAATAAGACAACGTGATTTTCCTTTTGTATGCCTATATAAAGCAAAGTAGTCCATAGATTAATTTATCTAATTTTCGTTAAGTATACTTTTTCTTGTGTTCTGTGAGATCCTTTATGAGTGCAAATATTTCTTTTGTTTAGTTACATTATTTTTGCTCTTCCGTTTTCAACATTCTGGTATCAAAGCCGGACTAGTCGTGGGACGTCATCTGCTGTAATTTGGTGTAAGTCTTTTGTCGACACGATGAACGATCTTCAAGTAGGTGGAGGAATCAAAAAGTTCAACAACCAAAATTATAATATATGGATGACATGTATGTCGTCTTACATGCAAGGCAAGGATCATTGGGAGGTTGTCAACCGCAGCGAAGTCACGAGACCAGTGGTAGAGGATGCAAACGGTACTTTGCGGAAGTGGAAGATCAAAGTGGGCAAAGCATTATTTGCTTTAAAGACAACAATCGAAGAAGATGTGTTGGAGCACATCGGGATGCAGTCACACCAAAACAAGCCTGGGATACGTTGGCCACACTCTTCTTAAAGAAGAATGACACACGACTACAACTTCTAAAGAGTGAGCTGTTGTTGGTAGCGCAACTTGACATGATGATTGCACAATACTTTCACAAGGTGAAGTTGATTTGCCGTGAGATTTCAGAATTGGATCCAACAACTCCAATTGGAGAAACCAGGATGAAAAGAATAATTATCCATGATTTGAGGCCTGAATTCAGAGGCTTTGTTACTGCAGTACAGGGATGGCCAAAACAACCATCACTTGTTGAGTTCAAAATTTGCTTAATGGACAAGAAGCACTAACTAAGAAAATAAGAGGAGTCTCTCTGAAAGGTGAGGAGGAAGCACTCTAAGCTAATAAAAGCAGAAGGAACTTCAAGCAGCACACGGTTGGTGGATTTAAAAATTTGATGATAAGGTAAAAAGTCATCAAGGCGAAGGAAGCGCTCGTACAGGGGAGCTTCGAAGAATCATGGCAATGACAGTAAGTTCAAAGGGAAGTGCTACAATTGCGGTATAAAGGGATGGCAAAAGCCTGTTGGTCGAAGAAAAAGTCAGTGGAGAGTAATGCTGCTACTTCCAAAAGTGAAGAAGAATGGGATGCTGAGGCATTATTTGCAGCAGAAGAGGAGTTAGATCTCACAGCAACTGTATCTGAACATATTGATTATGAGAAAGATTGGATCGTTGATTCGGGATGCTTAAATCATATGACGGGCGATAAAGAAAAGTTGCATAATTTATCAGAATACAAGGGATGACGAGAGGTAGTGATAGCCAAAAACTCAAAGTTACCAATAGCTCATGTTGGTAATACATTTATCTCTCCTCAGTATGGTGCTATTGAGGTGCCGCTTTAAAATGTCTACCACGTCCCAGGTATGAAGAAAAATCTTCTTTCGGTGTCACAATTAACATCTACAGGCCATTTTGTCATGTTTGGTCCACAAGATGTAAAGTTGTATCGCGACCTCGAGATTATAAAAGTGGCAGTGATGAAGGGAAAAAGACTAGAGTCAGTCTATGTGATGTCTGCAGAAACTGCATTTGTGGACAACATAAAAAAAATGAGACAGAAGACTTATGGCACATGCGGTTAAGTCACGTCAGCTATTTCAAGCTAGATTTGATGATAAAAAATCAATGCTGAAGGGACTCCCTCAACTTGAAGTAAAAACAGACACAATATGCGAAGGGTGTCAGTACGGTTAAGCACACCAGTTGCCGTATGAAGAGTCCAAATTTAAAGCTAAGGAACCATTAGAGTTAATTCACTCTGATGTGTTTGGACCCGTCAAACAAACCTCTATTGGTGGGATGAAGTACATGGTGACTTTTATTGATGACTTTTCAAGACATGTGTGGGTTTACTTCATGAGGAAAAAATCTGAAACTTTTTCAAAGTTCAATGAGTTCAGGAAAGTAGCAGAAGCAGAAGTTGGTAAAGCAGTTCGTTGTCTAAGCACTGACAATGGAGGAGAGTATACCTCAGATGAGTTCTGCAATTTTCTTCGGGAGTACCAAATACGCCATCAATTCACATGTTCTAACACTCCATAACAAAACGGAGTAGCAGAAAGGAAGACCAGGAACTTGGCAGAAATATGTCAAAGTATGCTTCATGCGAAGAATGTTCCAGGACGTTTTTGGGCAGAAGCAATGAAGACTGTTGCTTTATAATTCAATAAGCTTCCTCAACAAAGGCTATGTTTTATTTCACCCTTTGAAAAATTATGGAACCTGAAGCTTACAGTTAGCTATTTTTGAGTATTTAGTTGTGTTTGCTATGTTTTTGTACCTGACCATTTGCGTAGCAAGATGGACAAAAAGGCTTTTAAGTGTATTTTTGTAGGGTATGACAATCAAAGAAAAGGGCGGAGGTGTTGTGATCTTACAAATGGAAAGTGCTACACATCTCGGAATGTGGTGTTTGATGAAGCGTCTTCATGGTGGTCCTCGAAAAAATAGATACTACCAGACTCAAATATTATTAAAAATGAGTTACAATCTACTCAAATCCAGCTGAACTTAGATAAACCTGGAGATGCAGATGACGGTAGTGATGTCAAAGAAGCCGTAGCCCAAAGTTCCTGGTAAACTGGTGTATGTGAACAACCAAGGAGTGAAGATGAGTCTAGTAAAGCAGAAGCACCAACTTCCCTCAGAAGATCAACAAGAGCTAGAAAGCCAAACCCCAAATATGCCAAACCCGCCATCGTAAAAGAAGCAGATGCAAAAGAACCTAAAACATTTGTGGAAGCACTTCAAAATCCAAAATGGAATAAATCTATGGCCGAGGAGATTGATGCATTAGAACGAAACCAGACTTGGGAGCTTGTACCAAAATCTAGAGATGTGAATCCTATTTTTTGCAAATGGGTGTATAAGATAAAGCGCCGCACAAATGGATCAATTAAGAGGTACAAGGCTCGTCTGGTGGCTCGGGGGTTTTCTTAACAATATGGACTAGACTATGATGAAACGTTTAGTCAAGTTGCAAAGCTTACGACTGTACGAGTCTTACTTGCACTTGCAACTAACAAAAATTGGAATTTGTGGCAGTTGTATGTGAAGAACGCGTTCCTGAAAGGGGAGTTGGATCGGGAGATCTACATGAATCAACAAATGGGTTTTCAGAGTTAGGATCATCCTTAATATGTGTGTAAGCTACGGAAGGCGCTCTATGGGTTAAAGTAAGCACCGTAAGATTATTGAATTTCTAACTCATAGTGGTTATTCGGTGACACATGCGGATTCTAGTTTGTTTGTCAAAGCGAGTGGAAGGAATCTAGCTATTGTGCTAGTATATGTGGATGATTTAATCATAACAGGAGATTGCGAAGAAGAAATTCTTCGAACAAAAGAGAATTTATCAGTTCATTTTTAGATGAAAGAACTGGGTCAGCTCAAGCACTTTCTTGGCCTAGAGATTGATCGTACTCAAGAAGTAATATTTCTCTGTCAGCAAAAGTATTCTAGCGATTTGTTGAAGAAGTTTGGAATGCTAGAGTGCAAACCGATTTCAACTCCGATGGAACCAAACGCCAAAATGTGTGCTTATGAAGGGAGAGATTTGGAAGATTTAAAGATGTACCAACAACTGGTGGGTAGTTTGATTTATTTAACTTTAACCAAACCTGATATTTCTTACCCAGTTGGTGTGATGAGTCGGTACATGCAAAATCCAAAGAAGCCTTACTTGGAAGGAGTTCGGCTAATTTTAAGATATGTGAAGAGTACGCTTGGTTATGGTATCTTGTATGAGAAAGGTGGAGAGTGAAAGCTAGCTGGTTACTGTGATGCTGACTATGCAGGTGATCATGATACCCGACGCTCAACTACCGGGAATGTTTTTATGTTTGGTTCTGGAGTAGTTTCTTAGTGCAGTAAAAGGCAGCCAACCGTGTCTTCGTCAACAACAGAAGCAGAATATCGAGCTGCAGCAATGGCAGCTCAAGAAAGTACTTGGCTTATACAATTGTTGAAGGACTTGCATCAACGAACAGACTATGCAGTTCCTTTGTATTGCGACAACCTGTCGGCAATTCGTTTGGCAGAGAACCTAGTTTTTCATGCAAGAAATAAACATGTGGAGGTGCATTATCATTTTATTAGGGAAAAAGTTCTGCAAGAGGAAATTGTATTAGAACATGTTAAGACAGAAAACCAAAGTGCAGATTTGTTGACAAAAGGCTTGGGCGGTAACAAATTTGGAAGTCTCTGCAAATAACTCGGAATGGTAGAAAAAATGAAAGCTGGTGTTGAGGGGGAGTATTAGAATACAACACTAGTACTTGGTTTTGATGAAGTCTATTGTTTGTTAGCATAATAAAAGGGTTTTTAGTTAATATATTGTTATTAGCTTGTCATGAGTTGTTTTATTGTTAGTTGTCTTATTCTTTAGGGACTGTTAGAGTTGGTGGAAGTATTCTTTAAGAGTTGTTGAGTTAGTGGAAAGGGAATAAGGCAACGTGGTTTTCCTTTTGTATGCCTATATAAGCCAAAGTAGTCCATAGATTAATTTATCTAATTTCCGTTAAGTATACTTTTTCTTGTGTTCTGTGAGATCCTTTATGAGTGCAAATATTTCTTTTGTTTAGTTACATTATTTTTGCTCTTCCGTTTTCAACATTCTGGTATCAGAACCGGACTAGTCGTGGGACGTCATCTGCTGTAATTTGGTGTAAGTCTTTTGTCGACACGATGAGCGATCTTTAAGTAGGTGGAAAAATCAAAAAGCTCAACAACCAAAATTACAATATATGGATGACATGTATGTCGTCTTACATGCAAGGCCAGGATCATTGGGAGGTTGTGACGAATGAGATTTTTGTAATTTAATTTGAATATTTATCGAATTAATTAAATATTTTTTGATGATTTAATTATTGAGTTAAATAATTAATTGATGAAATTGTGGTAGATTAATTTAATTATATGTGTTACATTAGTTAAATTAATGTGGTGAATTTTTATATTCAAAGTATGTATTTAATTAAGCTTATTTGATTAATATATTAATTAATAAGCATAATGTTATTCTAATTAATTTAATAATTAAATAGAGATTTAATGATTTGACATAATTAATAAATAAGAATTTTAATTATGTTACTATGTGATTTAATGTGAAATTATGCTATGTTATTTAATTGATGTAAATAACATTATTTATTTAAATTGGGTGTGACATTAATTAACTATACAATAAGAGTTTTATTAAAATTAATAGGAAAGGAGGAATAAGGGACAAGCCAAACACGACCTTAGGGGGAGTTAGCCAGTTAACCCACTAAGGGACCAACTGACCACTCACTCTACCCACTTCGTATATTACGTATATACATATTATATTATACCTTATATACATATCATATCAGTTCTATATTGATATTCACATATTAGAGAAAAATTAAGAGAAAAGACTTGAGAATTGGTTAGAGACGAGATTGAAGAATTTAGTTGCATCATCATCACTAACTAGCAAAGGTAATCCCTTCTCCTACGTTTTTAAATTCAAGTTCTTACAGTTTCCATTAACGTATTCTTAAAAAGTTCTCTATGAATGACTAATTTGATGATTAATGCATGATATAGTTTTATATGTGTTATTATATGTTCATAACATGTTTTATACCATGTATACATGATTTAAAGTAATAAATTTCATACAATTATGCTTGATTTGATTTTACAAAAGTCACAGAGTAGAAAAGTTATATATATGGCCTTACGTGTAAATTAAATGTTTTATGTTGATGATTGTTAATCATATGGCCTTATATATGTTACTAATTGTTAATAACATATTAAATGTCATATATGCATAACTTCAGTGATCAACCATCGAATTTTTGTTTATATTTGGGTTTTCAAAATTTCAGAGTCGTATATATGGCCCTTCCGTACAAATTTTGTGCCATGAATCGATGGTTTAACTTTAAATTGACGATTAAATGTGATTATGAACGTTTAAACGAACAAAATGGAAGTTGAACGAACAGATTCGGTGTTATAACGAATTTGTAACATTGAATTTCTTGTTTTCCTTCAAAACTTTACAAAGTATGAAAAAACAGTGAAATTATGATTTGATTCAAATAATTGTATGTTTTAACTCGTTAAAATCGTGCTAAAAAGGTTGGGTAATGATTATATGTGTATTATAGTGTATGGGTATGCTTAAATTCATGTGTGAATAAATTAATTAGATGTTTTTGGCCAAGTTCTGTTTTTCTCGCGAACCTCAGAATCTGGAACTGGCATGTCACGCTGCAGCGCCAGCTCCAGACCTTAAGGTCCGCGCCGCAGCGCCAAGGATAGCTTATATGGTGGCGCCGCAGCGCCACTATGTAGTTTGTCCAGAAATGAGAATTTTAATTATTTTAGTCCAGGGAATGTAATAGTAACATAATCTAATGAACATAAAAATGTGTTAGATATATAATGGAATGTTAAAATAGATTCTTAACATGTCAATGAGGTACTTACATGGTTAATTGAACTGGTGAACGCATAGTTAGCTAGTCATTTGTGAAATCTAGTATTTTGTGAAGACAAGTATTGTGATTTGATTAGTATAATCATAATCAGAGTTTAGACAAAAGAGAATGAACTTGTGATGCTAGTTACGTTATTGATTAATGTGTATTGTGAATGTATTGGTATGTAGGACTTAATAAAGAACGTGAATTATAAATTGTAGCTTGTGCAAGAGGCAAGTTTTCTAAACTCAAATCTTACTTTTACATTGAGCAAGTATTATATCCCTAATTTATTGTTATTAAACAAGTTTCCTAACTTTACTTTCATTGAACAAGCTTTCTAAATTCAAAGTTATCAATTGAGCAAGTTCTTATCCTTGTTTATTCAAGTTGAGATTTCTATATGAGATATTTGTGACAAGCCAAGAATTTATAAAATCTTAAATGATTAAAATAAAGGTTAAAGAATAAAACCTAGATGATAATTTATTAAAAAAAATTTAAGTAAAACCTATAGGGTTTGCTATTTGAATGAGAATAACGAAAATATGGGTTACAAAATTTTAAAACCCTAGAAAGGGTGTGAAGGAATGTTAAGAATAAGGTATTACGATACTTATAAAAATTATTGTGAACTAAATGGTGTAAGAAATGTTATAAAGATACGGTGGAAATTTTATTAAGGAAATAAAATTTAACATGAAGAAAAGATATGAGGTTAAACGAAGATGAGTATATGTATAGAAATATATATATATATACTTAGTAAGGTGCTATATATTTTAGCAAGAGGAATGATGAATTACGTTAGGGATATGAAAATCAAGATAAAACTATGTTAGTAATTAGCATAGCTGGAATGTTGGCTTTGATTGGCAAATAAGAAGAGGAATAAGTATAAAGCTAATAGCTAATATGATTAGCAATAAAAATGGAGTACGTTAAAACTCAAAATTCGAGTTAGAGATAGAATTTTGAAGCACGGACTGCTCGGTTGCGTCTAGAACGTCAAGTTTAGTCAGAAGAGACAATAAACACAAAATGTGTAAAGGTTGACTTTTTGGTCAAAGCCAACAGTGGACTTTTATGGAGAAAAATCAAAATTAGAATTAAAAGTGGTATATGTGATGACTTATGTGAATAATGAAATAGATTGAATAAATATACATTATATAATGTGTATACATTTTTTTTTTGTATACAAAAGAGAATTAAGAATATAAGTTATGTAACCTAATATATATATTAGGAATGATAATTAAATAATCTAAGGAAAGCAAGTCTAATTGGGTTAAGTAATTAAATGTACATGAGTAAGAATTTGATGTACAAATTGAGTGAATAGAAATCCTAATTAAATAATTAGGGTAGGATATAATTAAAATTAGTGGACTATGTTAATTTACATAGCCCATTTATTTTATTATCAAGCCTAAAAGAATTATTAGATAGCCTAATGAGAATTTATTTAGTAACCCAAAATAATGGGACATATGTTAGCAGAATAACTATGGTTAGAAACTAACCATACTTGAGTTAAATGTAGGAAAGTGTTGGTATATAAGGTGGACCCCACTAGTAATGATGGGTGATGATTGTTAAGAAATTTCCTAGGAAATTTTCTTGAAGTGGCAAAAGACTATTTTGCCCTAACAGAAAATTATTAATGACTTTTGTGTCCTAAGAAGAAAATTGCTAAGAAGTTTCCTAGTAATAGGAAAATGACAATTTTACCCTAAGAGAAATTTGTTAATGACCATGGAATCCTTGAAGGAAATTTCTAGGAAATTTTCTAATTATAGTAAGATGACAATTTTGTCCTTAAAGAAAATTGATTATGACCAATATGTCTTATGAGAAAATTTCCAAAAAATTTCCTTAAGATGACTTAAGGACCATTTTATCCTTTTCTAGTGATGGCATTATGACAAATTTGCCCTTGATGGTAGCTAACTGGCCCAATTAGTGTAGGGACTTTAATGTCATTTGATTAAGGCAAATTTAGCAATTAAAAATAAACCAAAAATGGGGGATAATGGAGGGAGTATACGGCTAAGAGAGGAAGAAAGAAAGAAGATGGGAGAGATGTATATTAGATATACAAAGCATAGCTATACATTTTTTTTATCAAACAAAAATTCATTTCCTTTCTCTTTCATCTCTCTCCAAAATTGTAAAAAAAACTAGAGAGAGAGAGAGAGAAGGAGGTCACGGCTAAGAAAGGAGGAAGTGATCAAGCATTCATGCACCCAAAGTCCATATCTTATTGTGGAAAGAAGAGAAGAATAGCCAACAAAGGAAGGTATAAAAAAATAAAAGTATTTCAAGTATTAGTTAAGTCTTTATGTAGTTGGTTATTCTTGTTTTGATCCATAAATTTTTATGTTCTTGTTGGTGAAAACCTTATGAAGAGGTTAGATGTTTATTTACGTTGTGTAACTTGGTCATGTATGTGTGATGTTGTTGAAAGATTTGGATAAGGCAAGGCTAGTGAGATTTCCGAAATTTTTTTAGTTAATATGTGAGATTCATGTGATTTATTTGAAGATTCATTTTTGATATTTGAGATTTACTTGTTGGTTGTACTAGAGCTATAAGTTATGAGTATAATCCCTTTTGAATGGCACAAAAATGTTAAGGAATGAATAAGTTATGGAATTTTTAGTAAAACACTTTCTAGTTGGAAAAACAAGAAAAAAAAATTCTGACCAGCCACTTTGGGGCTGTTTTTCGGAAGCTAGACAGATCCAAATTGAGTGTTTGATAAATGGAAACTGTAGCTTGAGAAGTTACGAATCCAACGCCTCCGACGGAACTTAATTCTGAGTTGTAGATTTCGTTTTACAAGCATTTCCGTAAAAGACGCCAAATCCGAAAAATTGTAGGCGAGAATGGCATAATCGTTAATAAGTGAAAATGATTAATTATTAAAAATAATTATTTAAAGCAATTAAATGGTTAGCAAATTACTTACATACAAAATTAAATATAATTAACTATTTAATTATTATTTAAGTGATATTAAATGATAATTAAGTAGAGTTAGTATTAATAAACTAACTATTTATTATTTAATAATAAATAGAGTTAAACAATTGATTATTATTTAATTGATATTAAATGATGATTAAAGAATGTTTAAGTAAAGATTAAGTAGTAATAATGTAATTACTTAATTACATTAACATAAAAGATTTTAATTATTTATTATTTAATTAAATATTAAATAATGAATAAAGACAAGTAATAATTAATTATTTTTAACTTTAATAAGAAAGAATAATTAAAATTTATGAGATGAATTAATATTAGATAATAAATAAGGATAAATATTGATTAATTATTCTTTAAATAATAATAAGGAATAATTAAAGGCTAATAAAGTAAATAAAACAATTATTTACTATTCAAGAATAAAAAATTAATTAATTAATATTAAATAATAATTAAAGACAAACAATAATTTGATTATTCATTATCTAGTTACCATTAAATAATGAATAGATCTAATTGGCTATTATTTATTAGTTAAATAATAACTAAAGGTAATTAATTAATTATTATTTAATTAATATTAAATAATAATTAAATGAAGGTATAGATTAATATTATGATAATAAATTTATTTAATAATTGTATTAAATAAATTATGTAAAAATGGTTTTAATGTTTTAAAAATGATTTAAAGGTTATAAAAAATGTCTTAAGTTATAAAACATAACTTTTAATATTTTGTCATGAATTACATTAATATTTTAATATTAATGGCAGTTATTTAATAATGGTTTTAAATGTTTTAAAATCATTTAAAAGTGATATTAAGGTATTAAAAATACTTTGAGATATTATAAATAACTTATAATATTATGACATGTATTTCATTAATATTTGAAATTAAATAAATATTAATGATAATGGAATATTGTGGTATTTAAATCATTTAAATATGATATTTTTGTTTGAAAAATCATTATAAATGATAATAATTATTTAAAAATTATTATGAGCTTGTGAAAAATATTTTAACTGATTAATAAATTATCTAAGTTAATAGTGTTTAAGTAGAGTCTTATTAATATTAGACTCAATAATTATCCGATTAGGCAATCGGGAGGTCAAAATAGTACCGAACTCAACTCAGACTGAAATAGTTTGACTTGATACTAGGTCTTATGTATTGACGATAGGATTATGTGATAATGTGTTTAGGTTATTTTATAACTATAATTAGCAATAGTTATTGCGATGATATTATTCTAATATGAAGATCGGTATTATTAATATTAGGTCTTCAGATGAAGCTAAATAGGCTGCGTAGCAGTAGTCGGCAATAAAGGCAAGTTTTCTTTAACTCAACCTTGAGTTATGATTCTTCAATTATGCTAGTGGTTAATCCTTGTTGATTACATCACGTCTATGAATTATTGATTCGTACGTTGTGCATATTGTATGTGTTCATCAGGTATGAAAGGCTGATCACCTTCATTACCATATTGTTCAGTTGAATTTATTCATGTTCCTTATTGACCATTCATTTTTATTGTCTCGGTCATTCAGTTATGTAAATTTGATTCATGCTATTTCACAATGGTTATATTATTGAAAGTCAGCCAGCTTATTGTTCATTCTTTTCAATCATGATATATCTTTTCTTGAAATTAAACTTGCTGGGCAAACTTGTTGCTCACCCTTGCTATATCATGATAAACATTGCAGATTAGGATGAATACGTCGGATACAGGAAAAGTCAAAGACAGTTCCAGCATTGGTTTATCGTACAGATAAAACTTGTAATAGTATTATATGCAAATGACATTGTATGTCGGATAAGATATTGAATTCAGGTATTAAGTTAAGGTTTCAAACCTTGGGAATTAGGTGTAAAGATTATTGTATAAACAATTTATGTTTATATCTTCCGCAATAGTTATAGAAATGATGAATCGTAACGTACCAGGTCCGAGGTTTTGGGGACTCGGATTTGGGGGCGCTACAATATTACTATTCCTTTAAGTATTACTTCAGTTATACAATACTTATTCGATTGTATACTCTTGAGATTTATTATTCAAGTTGAATATCGTTGTTATTGTTAAACCTTATAAGACTAGCGAACTCTTATTGATTCGACTAGTCCATAGTAGATGAACGTTCTAAATTCTAGAATTTTTATTGAGCTTATCCAAACCAAAGTTTCTTTGGTGCGGACTCTGATGTCAAACTGAGATGAACAACCCTTTAATAGGAGATTATTTACGCTTTAGCGTTGAGGTATTGTGCACAGTATGGTACTAAGGGCTGATCCCCCTAAGTACGAGAAGTAGAGTCCATAGTCTTATGACTGTTAAAGGTTTGAAGTATAACACTTTATAACCTAGGACATAATTCGAGATCTTATGACCCTCAGATGTTCTTTTGATTCCTGTTATTTATTCTCGAGTCAAAAGTTGAGTTTCTTTATTCAGACGTCTTTGATTCACTCGCATGTTATTATATTGTTGTCATATTATTATACTTGTGGGCAATCGTGCTCACTCTTGCATAATAATAACATTACAGTTAAGAACGAAAGGTCCGACGAGCCTTCTACTAGCACAGGCAAGGGCAAAGTCAACAAGTGATGAAGACTTATTGTTTAATTTATATATTTATGTTTTAGACTTGTATTAAGTTGTGTAAGACTTATTTATTTATTTATGTTCTGCACAGATGTTTAAGGTTAGTATGACCTGGGATTGACGTATCTATTTTCAGATGTTGTAACCCCATAAGGGGAGGGTTTATTTCTATTTATTTGCATGGTTTGCATTTATTATGGGTAGATAGATAGATGATATTTGTACAGTGAACACCAAGTCCCATGGAAATTGAAGTACCCGGATTTGGGAGTGTCACAGGTTGGTATCAAAGCTATAGGTTATTAACCTTAGGTGGGGGAAAACCTTAGGATAGTAGCCTTTTAGAGATCGAGAACATAGTAATGATAACTCTTATCGAGTTCTAAGAAAGATAATAACTTATCTTATGTACTATGTGCTTATACTTATATACTCGAGTATCAATTAGGATCACGTAATAACTAAGACTTAAAATTTTATTTGTCAGAATGACGGATGCTGGAGAACCTAGTCAGTCTAGGGACCTTGTACCCCTAGAGGCTAAAGAGAAGGAGCCCCGAGGTATCCACGTAGTCTGGGAGCAGTTAGTACGACGAGAGACATCACCCTTGATCATAGTCATTGGTCAGGAGTATGTGCCGGTGTCTGATTCAGAGGAGGACTCTGAGGAGGACCCCGAGGAGATTGAGGTTCAGGCTGAGGCAACCGAAGAGGAGGAGGAAGACCCTGAAGAGTTCCCATCGAGCTCTATCAGTGCCGAGATGTATGACGAGCTGTATGACCGTAACATAGAGTTATGTGATACTGTTCGAGCTGAAGGAGCGGTCGGTTACTCAACAGTCTACCATCGAGCTAAGGGATGGAGAGGTTGAGGCTCTTCACACACATTTAGGAAATATAGAGTGGGATTTGGTTCATGAGAATGGCCAAACTGAACAGAAGTTAGAGGAAATTGAGGAGCTGAAGAATGAACTAAAAGAGAAATCAACAAGGCTGGCTATAGCAGAGGAGGCATGGGTAAGGAAATCACGACGAGCAGATCTCGCAGAAGACAACTGTCGGGCGAAGAAGGCTAAGCTTGAGGAGACGTACTCGACGCTTCAGTATGCAATTGACGAGGCCCAGGATCGGGTTATGAGGTACCCAATTCAGTTCGAAGGACTACCGTCGTACATGCTAGATCGCAGGACGATGTCCCGGATTATGGAAGAAGAGCGCGGCAAAGCTGTTCGTCGCCTTAATGGGCAGTGATAGGAACATTTGATTTTGTAAAACCTATCTGGTAGTTAATAATGTAAATTCCAATGTGTTTATAAACAGAGGAATATTTTATGTTTAAATCCTGTAGATTCTTTATCTCGGGATAGTTGATGTAAATAGCAGTGATGCTATCGTATTATGTTAAAACTTTTGATTGAATAAAATATCAGAATTATTTGAGATGATGTGTTAAGTGATTGTGCCTAAATCTTTAAGTTAAGCCTTAGATATTTAGAGAATTGAATAAAAATCTAATAAGCGTATTTCTTAACAGAAAAATGCCGCCAAGGAGACGACCTAATCGTCAACAGGCCCAAAAAGGGTCAACGAACAACAACAACAACGACGCCAATGCTAACCCCGTTCAGCAGTTGGCGAACTTACTTGCTGGAGCACTCAATAACAAACCTCAAGCTCCACCGAATACAACGTTCAAGGACTTCAAGGCGGTGGGACCGCCAGAGTTTAAAGGCACCATGAACCCGATAAAAGCTCAAACCTGGGTTATGGAGATGGAGAAAGTGTTCGATGTTGCCAGAGTCCGAGAAGATCAGAAAACCGCCTATGCAACGTTCATGCTGAAATCCGAGGCTAGCTATTGGTGGCAAGTGAATAATGTCCGGGGAGGAGAAGGTGTGATTACCTGGGAGAGGTTCAAAGAGATGTTCTTCGAGATGTACTTTTCGACCAGCTCGCAGAATCAAATAGAGGTCCAGTTCCTGGAACTGAAACAGGGGAATATGTCTGTACCGAAATATACGACGAAATTCAACGAGTTGGCTAGGTTTGCCACGTATCAAGTGCACACCGATCAGAGAAAGGCAAGGAGGTTTGAGCAGGGCCTGAAGCCCTAGTTGTATAGCAAAGTGTCAATGTTCCAATTGAACACTTTTGCTGGAGTGTTGGAGAAGGCCATTCTCGCTGAAGGCAGGAGTGACGCTGTTACAAAGTATAACCAAGATCAGAAAAAGAAGAAGAGTGAAAGTGAAGGAGTTAACAAGGCTAGTGGTACGGGGGGAAGTAACAATCAGAAGAGGAGGTGGACCAACAACTCATTAACTGGGAATCAGCAAGGAGGTCAAAAGAAGAGGATCGAAGCTTGTCCGACCTGCGGGAAAGCTCACCTGGGGGTCTATATGAAGGGAAAACGAGTGTGCTACAATTGTGGTTAGGAAGGCCATATAGCACCTAACTTCCCTAACCCAAAGAAGGGCGCTTGCTTCACTTGCGGCTCAAAGGACCATCTGGCAAGGGAATGTCCCAAGAAGGGATCTGGAGGGTCAGGATCAGGAGGGAACAGGGGAAACAGCGGGGGAAGTGCTCTAACTATCACGGGACCAACCGCAACCAACCGACTAACCGCCAGGACCTTCAACATGATCGTGCAGGATGCTGTACAGTCTCGCGATGTGGTGTCAGGTATCATTCTGATCAATAAAGTTAATGCTTATGTACTATTTGATTCGGGTGCTACTTGTTCATTTATATACGATGACTTTTCTAATAATTTAGAATTACCTATGGACGAGTTAGAATACCCCATGAACATAGAAATTGCGAATAGAGAAGTGATCCCTGCTAAGTACGTACACAAGAACTGAAGGGTGGATATTAAGGGTAACATTATGAACGTAGATCTTGTCCCGATTAGGCTTGGGGAATTTGATGTTATTCTGGGAATGGATTGGCTAGTCAATCATGGGGCTGTAATTGATTGCCAGAGGAAGTGTATCAACCTTATGACCTCGTTAAAGGTTGTGTTTTATGGCAGCAAATCGCCTAGACAAGCGAGTTGTTTGACGATGATGTAGGCCAGGAAGTTGTTAAGACAAGGCTGTGTAAGATATTTAGCCTACATAGTCGATAGTCGTAAAGAAAACCCGAAAGTGAAAGATATACTAGTCGTAAGGGACTTCATAGACGTATTTTCGGATGATGTGCCAGGACTTTCGCCAGACAGAGAGGTTGAGTTTGTGATCGATTTGGCGCCAGGGACGGCCCCAATATCGAAGGCACCGTACCGGATGGCTCCGGTAGAGATGAAAGAGTTGATGGTACAACTGCAAGAGTTACTGGACAAGAAGTACAACCAACCGAGCGTATCGCCGTGGGGAGCGCTGGTGTTGTTTGTGAAGAAGAAGGACGGGACGATGCAGCTTTGCATCGACTACAGAGAACTGAATAAGGTCACCATTAAGAATAGATATTCATTACCGAGGATCAACAATTTGTTTGATCAATTGAAGGGAGCAAGGTACTTTTTGAAGATAGACTTGAGGAGTGGTTATCATCAACTGAAGGTGAGGCCAGAGGATGTCCCGAAGACAGCATTTAGGACTCGATATGGCCACTACGAATTTCTAGTGATTTCATTTGGTATAACGAATGCTCCTGCAGCATCATGGGCTTAATGAATCGAGTGCTCAAGCCGTTTTTAGACAAATTCGTGGTGGTCTTTATCGACGACATTTTGGTATACTCGAAGACCAAGGAAGAACATGTAGAACATCTAAAGTTAACATTAGAGGCATTGAGAAGAGAGAAGTTGTATGCCAATTTTTGAAATGTGAATTTTGGATCGAAAGGGTACAATTTCTTGGACATGTGATCGACAAGGACAGAATTTCGGTAGATCCCTCTAAAGTCAAAGTTGTGATGAACTGGGATTAGCCGAAAACACCGTCGAAAGTGAGGAGTTTTCTTGGATTGGCGGGTTATTATAGAAGATTCATTCAGGACTTTTCCAAGATCGCAACTCCGCTGACGAATTTGACTAGAAAATCGGTGAAATTCGTTTGGACGGAGAAGTGTGAGGAAAGCTTCCAAGAGCTTAAGAGGAGGTTAAGTTCAGCACCTGTGTTATCCCTTCTAGACGACACTGGAAATTTTGTGGTTTATAGTGATGCATCGCATAAAGGACTTGGCTGTGTGCTTATGCAAAACGGCAGGGTCATTGCGTATACGTCATGACAATTGAAAGACTATGAGAAGAGGTATCTGACCCATGACTTGGAGTTAGCTGCAGTGGTATTTGCTTTAAAAATTTGGAGACACTATCTTTATGGGGAGAAGTGTGAAATATATACAGACCACAAGAGTCTGAAATATATTTTTACACAGAAGGACTTGAATATGAGCCAGAGAAGGTGGCTGGAGTTAATTAAGGACTATGACTGTGAAATCTTATACCATCCGGGTAAGGCTAATGTGGTTGTCGATGCCTTAAGCAGAAAGGGTCGGGAGAAATTGATGATGTTGACTGCTCAGGAGGAGCTAATTTCAGCAATGGAAAAACTGGAATTGGAAGTGCAGATTTGTTGACAAAAGGCTTGGGCGGTAACAAGTTTGGAAGTCTCTACAAGCAACTCAAAATGGTAGAAAGAATGAAAGCTGATGTTGAGGGGGAGTATTAGAATACAACACCAGTACTTGGTTTTGACGAAGTCTACTGTTTGTTAGCATAATAAAAGGGTTGTTAGTTAATATATTGTTATTAGCTAGTCATGAGTTATTTTATTGTTAGTTGTCCTATTCTTTAGGGACTGTTAGAGTTAGTGGAAGTATTCTTTAGGAGTTTTTGAGTTAGTGGAAAGGGAATAAGGCAACGTGGTTTTCCTTTTGTATGCCTATGTAAGGCAAAGTAGTCCATAGATTAATTTATCTAATTTTCGTTAAGTATACTTTTTCTTGTGTTCTGTGAGATCCTTTATGAGTGCAAATATTTCTTTTGTTTAGTTACATTGTTTTTACTCTTCTGTTTTTAACATTCTGGTATCAGTACCGGACTAATCGTGGGACGTCATCTGCTATAATTTGGTGTAAGTCTTTTGTCGACACGATGAGCGATCTTCAAGTAGGTGGAGGAATTAAAAAGTTCAACAACCAAAATTACAATATATGGATGACATGTATGTCATCTTACATGCAAGGCTAGGATCATTGAGAGGTTGTCAACGGCAGCGAAGTCACGAGACCAGTGGTAGAGGATGCAAACGGTACTTTGTGGAAGTGGAAGATCAAAGTGGGCAAAGCATTGTTTGCTTTGAAGACAACAATCGAAGAAGATGTGTTGGAGCACATTCGGGATGCAATCACACTAAAACAAGCCTGGGATACGTTGGCCACACTTTTCTCAAAGAAGAATGACACACGACTGCAACATCTAAAGAGCGAGCTGTTGTTGGTAGCGCAACGTGACATGATGATTGCACAATACTTTCACAAGGTGAAGTTAATTTGTCGTGAGATTTTAGAATTGGATCCAACAGCTCCAATTGGAGAAACCAGGATGAAAAGAATAATTATCCATGGTTTGAGGCCTGAATTCAGAGGCTTTGTTGCTGCAGTACAGGGATGGTCAAAACAACCATCACTTGTTGAGTTCAAAAATTTGCTTGCTGGACAAGAAGCACTAGCTAAGCAAATGAGAGGAGTCTCTTTGAAGGGTGAGGAGGAACCACTCTACGCCAATAAAAGCAGAGGGAACTTCAAGCAGCACACGGTTGGTGGATTTAAAAATTTGATGATAAGGTAAAAAGTCATCAAGGCGAAGGAAGCGCTCGTACAGGGGGAGCTTCGAAGAATCATGGCAACGACAATAAGTTCAAAGGGAAGTGCTACAATTGCGGTATAAAGGGTCATATGGCAAAAGCCTGTTGGTCGAAGAAAAAGTCGGTGGAGAGTGTTGCTGCTACTTCCAAAACTGAAGAAGAATGGGATGCTGAGGCATTATTTGCAGCAGAAGATGAGTTAGCTCTCACAGCAACTACGTCTGAACATATTGATTATGAGAAAGATTGGATCGTTGATTCGGGATGCTCAAATCATATGACGGGCGATAAAGAAAAGTTGCAGAATTTATCAGAATACAAGGGATGCCGAGAGGTAGTGATAGCCAAAAACTCAAAGTTACCAATAACTCATGTTTGTAATACAGTAGTCTCTCTTCAGTATGGTGCTATTGAGGTGCCGCTTTAAAATGTCTACCACGTCCCAGGTATGAAGAAAAATCTTCTTTCGGTGTCACAATTAACATCTACAGGCCATTTTGTCTTGTTTGGTCCACAAGATGTGAAGGTGTATCGCGACCTCGAGATTATAGAAGAGCCAGTGATGAAGGGAAAAAGACTAGAGTCAGTCTATGTGATGTCTGCAGAAACTGCATATGTGGACAACATAAAAAAAATGAGACAGCAGACTTATGGCACATGCGGTTAAGTCACGTCAGCTATTTCAAGCTAGATTTGATGAAAAAAAAAATCAATGCTGAAGGGACTCCTTCAACTTGAAGTAAAAATAGACACAATTTGCGAAGGGAGTCAGTACGGTAAAGCACACCAGTTGACGTATAAAGAGTCCAAATTTAAAGCTAAGGAACCATTAGAGTTAATTAACTCTGATATGTTTGGACCCGTCAAACAAACCTCTATTGGTGGGATGAAGTACATGGTGACTTTTATTGATGACTTTTCAAGACATGTGTGGGTTTACTTCATGAGGAAAAAATTTGAAACTTTTTCTAAGTTCAATGAATTCAAGAAAGTAGCAGAAGCAGAAGTTGGTAAAGCAGTTCGTTGTCTACGCACCGACAATAGAGGAGAGTATACCTGAGATGAGTTATGCGATTTTCTTCGGGAGTACCGAATACGCCATCAGTTCACATGTTCTAACACTCCACAATAAAACGGAGTAGCAGAAAGGAAGAACATGAACTTGGCAGAAATATGTCGAAGTATGCTTCATGCGAAGAATGTTCCAGGACGTTTTTGGGCAGAAGCAATGAAGACTGCTGCTTTTATAATCAATAAGCTTCCTCAACAAAGGTTATGTTTTATTTCACCCTTTGAAAAATTATGGAACATGAAGCTTACAGTTAGCTATTTTCGAGTATTTGGTTGTGTTTGCTATATTTTTGTACCTGACCATTTGCGTAGCAAGATGGACAAAAAGGCTTTTAAGTGTATTTTTGTAGGGTATGACAATCAAAGAAAAGGGTGGAGGTGTTGTGATCTTACAAATGGAAAATGCTACACATCTCGGAATGTGGTGTTTGATGAAGCGTCTTCATGGTGGTCCTCGGAAAAACAGATACTACCAGACTCAAATGTGATTAAAAATGAGTTACAATCTACTCAAATCCAGCTGAACTTAGATAAATCTGGAGATGCAAATGATGGTAGTGATGTCAACGAAGCCGTAGCTCAAAGTCTCTAGCAAACTGGTGTATGTGAACAACCAAGGAGTGAAGGTGAGTCTAGTGAAGCAAAAGCACCAACTTCCATTAGAAGATCAACAAGAGCCAAAAGCTAAACCCCAAATATGCCAACGCCGCCATCGTAAAAGAAGTAGATGCAAAAGAACCTAAAACATTTGAGGAAGCAATTCAAAATCCAGAATGGAATAAATCTATGGCCGAGGAGATTGATGCATTAGAACGAAACCAGACTTGGGAGCTTGTACCAAAATCTAGAGATGTGAAGCCTATTTTTTGCAAATAGGTGTATAAGATAAAGCGCCACACAAATGGATCAATTGAGAGGTACAAGGCCCGTCTGGTGGCTCGGGGGTTTTCTCAACAATATGGACTAGACTATGATGAAACGTTTTGTCCAGTTGCAAAGCTTACGACTGTACGAGTCTTACTTGCACTTGCAACTAACAAAAATTTTAATTTTTGGCAGTTGTATGTGAAGAACGCGTTCCTGAATGGGGAGTTGGATCGGGAGATCCACAAGAATCAACCGATGGGTTTTAAGAGTCAGGATCATCCTGAGTATATGTGTAAGCTACGGAAGATGCTATATGGGTTAAAGCAAGCACCGTAAGATTGTTGAATTTCTAACTCATAGTGGTTATTCGGTGACACATGCGAATTCTAGTTTGTTTGTCAAAGCGAGTGGAAGGAAGCTAGCTATTGTGCTACTATATTTGGATGATTTAATCATAACATGAGATTGCAAAGAAGAAATTCTTCGAACAAAGGAGAATTTATCAGTTCGTTTTCAGATGAAAGAACTGGGTCAGCTCAAGCACTTTCTTGGTCAAGAGATTGATCGTACTCAAGAAGTAATATTTCTCTGTCAGCAAAAGTATTCTAGCGATTTGTTGAAGAAGTTTGGAATGCTAGAGTGCAAACCAATTTCAACTCCGATGGAACCAAACGCCAAAATGTGTGCTCATGAATGGAGAGATTTGGAAGATGTAACGATGTACCGACAACTGGTGGGTAGTTTGATTTATTTAACTTTAACCAAACCTGATATTTCTTACCCAGTTGGTGTGATGAGTCGGTACATGCAAAATCCAAAGAAGCCTCACTTGGAAGGAGTTCGACGAATTTTAAGATATGTGAAGAGTACGCTTGGTTATGGTGTCTTGTATGAGAAAGGTGGAGAGTGCAAGCTAGCTAGTTACTGTGATGCTGACTATGCAGGTGATCATGATACTCGACGCTCAACTACCGGGTATGTTTTTATTCTTGGTTCTGGAGCAGTTTCTTGGTGCAGTAAAAGGCAGCCAACCGTGTCTTTGTCAACAACAGAAGCAGAATATCGAGTTGCAGCAATGGCAGCTCAAGAAAGCACTTGGCTTATACAATTGTTGAAGGACTTGCATCAACTAACAGATTATGCAGTTCCTTTGTATTGTGATAACTTGTCGGCAATATGTTTGGCAGAGAACCAAGTTTTTCATGCAAGAACTAAACATGTGGAGGTGCATTATCATTTTATTAGGGAAAAAGTTCTGCAAGAGGAAATTGTATTAGAACATGTTAAGACAGAAAACCAAAGTGCAGATTTGTTGACAAAAGGCTTGGGCGGTAACAAATTTGGAAGTCTCTGCAAACAACTCGGAATGGTAAAAAAAATGAAAGTTGGTGTTGAGGGGGAGTATTAGAATACAACACCAGTACTTGGTTTTGACGAAGTTTATTGTTTGTTAGCATTATAAAAGGGGTTGTTAGTTAATATATTGTTATTAGCTAGTCATGAGTTATTTTATTGTTAGTTGTCCTATTCTTTAGGGACTGTTAGAGTTAGTGGAAGTATTCTTTAGGAGTTGTTGAGTTAGTGGAAAGGGAATAAGGCAACGTGGTTTTCCTTTTGTATGCCTATGTAAGGCAAAGTAGTCCATAGATAAATTTATCTAATTTCCGCTAAGTATACTTTTTCTTGTGTTCTGTGAGATCCTTTATGAGTGCAAATATTTCTTTTATTTAGTTACATTGTTTTTGCTCTTCCGTTTTCAACATTCTGGTATCAGAGCTGGACTAGTCGTGGGACGTCATCTGCTGTAATTTGGTGTAAGTCTTTTGTCGACACGATGGGCGATCTTTAAGTAGGTGGAGGAATCAAAAAGCTCAACAACCAAAATTATAATATATGGATGACATGTATGTCGTTTTACATGCAAGGCCAGGATCAATGGGAGGTTGTCAACGACAGCAAAGTCACGAAACTAGTGGTAGAGGATGAAAACGGTACTTTGCGAAAGTGGAAGATCAAAGTGGGCAAAGCATTGTTTGCTTTGAAGACAACAATCGAAGAAGATGTGTTGGAGCACATTCGGAATGCAATCACACCAAAACAAGTCTGGGATACGTTGGCCACACTTTTCTCAAAGAAGAATGACACACGACTGCAACTTCTAAAGAGCGAGCTGTTGTTAGTAGCGCAACGTGACATGATGATTGCACAATACTTTCACAAGGTGAAGTTGATTTGTCATGAGATTTTAGAATTGGATCCAACAGCTCCAATTGGAGAAACTAGGATGAAAAAGAATAATTATCCATGGTTTGAGGCCTGAATTCAGAGGCTTTGTTACTGCAGTACAGGGATGGCCAAAACAACCATCACTTGTTGAGTTCAAAAATTTGATTGCTGGACAAGAAGCACTAGCTAAGCAAATAAGAGAAGTCTCTCTGAAGGGTGAGGAGGAAGCACTCTACGCCAATAAAAGCAGAGGGAACTTCAAGCAGCACACGGTTGGTGGATTTAAAAATTTGATGATAAGGTAAAAAGTCATCAAGGCGAAGGAAGCGCTCGTACAGGGGGAGCTTCGAAGAATCATGGCAACGACAGTAAGTTCAAAGGGAAGTGCTACAATTGCGGTATAAAGGGTCATATGGAAAAAGCCTGTTGGTCAAAGAAAAAGTCGGTGGAGAGTAATGCTGCTACTTCCAAAAGTGAAGAAGAATGGGATGCTGAGGCATTATTTGCAGCAGAAGAGGAGTTAGCTCTCACAGCAACTGCGTCTGAACATATTGATTATGAGAAAGATTGGATCGTTGATTCGGGATGCTCAAATCATATGACGGGAGATAAAGAAAAGTTGCAGAATTTATCAGAATACAAGGGATGCCGAGAGGTAGTGATAGCCAAAAACTCAAAGTTACCAATAGCTCATGTTGGTAATACAGTAGTCTCTCCTCATTATAGTGCTATTGAGCTGCCGCTTTAAAATGTCTACCACGTCCTAGGTATGAAGAAAAATCTTCTTTCGGTGTCATAATTAACATCTACAGGCCATTTTGTCATGTTTGGTCCACAAGATGTGAAGGTGTATCGCGACCTCGAGATTATAGAAGAGCCAGTGATGAAGGGAAAAAGACTAGAGTCAGTCTATGTGATGTCTGCAGAAACTGCATATATGGACAACATAAAAAAATAAGACAGCAGACTTATGGCACATGCGGTTAAGTCACATCAGCTATTTCAAGCTAGATTTGATGATAAAAAAATCAATGCTGAAGGGAACTTGAAGTAAAAACAGACACAATATGCAAAGGGTGTCAGTACGGTAAAGCACACCAGTTGTCGTATGAAGTGTCCAAATTTAAAGCTAAGGAACCATTAGAGTTAATTCACTCTGATGTGTTTGGACCCGTCAAACAAACCTCTATTGTTGGGATGAAGTACATGGTGACTTTTATTGATGACTTTTCAAGACATGTGTGGGTTTACTTCATGAGGAAAAAATCTGAAACTTTTTCAAAGTTCAATGAGTTCAGGAAAGTAGCAGAAGCAGAAGTTGGTAAAGCAGTTCGTTGTCTAAGCACTGACAATGGAGGAGAGTATACCTCAGATGAGTTCTGCAATTTTCTTCGGGAGTACCAAATACGCCATCAATTCACATGTTCTAACACTCCACAACAAAACGGAGTAGCAGAAAGGAAGAACAGGAACTTGGCAGAAATATGTCAAAGTATGCTTCATGCGAAGAATGTTCCAGGACGTTTTTGGGCAGAAGCAATGAAGACTGTTGCTTTTATAATCAATAAGCTTCCTCAACAAAGGTTATGTTTTATTTCACCCTTTGAAAAATTATGGAACCTGAAGCTTACAGTTAGCTATTTTTGAGTATTTAGTTGTGTTTGCTATGTTTTTGTACCTGACCATTTGCGTAGCAAGATGGACAAAAAGGCTTTTAAGTGTATTTTTGTAGGGTATGACAATCAAAGAAAAGGGCGGAGGTGTTGTGATCTTACAAATGGAAAGTGCTACACATCTCGGAATGTGGTGTTTGATGAAGCGTCTTCATGGTGGTCCTCGAAAAAATAGATACTACCAGACTCAAATATTATTAAAAATGAGTTACAATCTACTCAAATCCAGCTGAACTTAGATAAACCTGGAGATGCAGATGACGGTAGTGATGTCAAAGAAGCCGTAGCCCAAAGTTCCTGGTAAACTGGTGTATGTGAACAACCAAGGAGTGAAGATGAGTCTAGTAAAGCAGAAGCACCAACTTCCCTCAGAAGATCAACAAGAGCTAGAAAGCCAAACCCCAAATATGCCAAACCCGCCATCGTAAAAGAAGCAGATGCAAAAGAACCTAAAACATTTGTGGAAGCACTTCAAAATCCAGAATGGAATAAATCTATGGCCGAGGAGATTGATGCATTAGAACGAAACCAGACTTGGGAGCTTGTACCAAAATCTAGAGATGTGAATCCTATTTTTTGCAAATGGGTGTATAAAATAAAGCGCCGCACAAATGGATCAATTAAGAGGTACAAGGCTCGTCTGGTGGCTCGGGGGTTTTCTTAACAATATGGACTAGACTATGATGAAACGTTTAGTCCAGTTGCAAAGCTTACGACTGTACGAGTCTTACTTGCACTTGCAACTAACAAAAATTGGAATTTATGGCAGTTGTATGTGAAGAATGCGTTCCTGAATGGGGAGTTGGATTGGGAGATCTACATGAATCAACCGATGGGTTTTCAGAGTTAGGATCATCCTGAATATGTGTGTAAGCTACGGAAGGCGCTCTATGGGTTAAAATAAGCACCGTAAGATTATTGAATTTCTAACTTATAGTGGTTATTCGGTGACACATGCGGATTCTAGTTTGTTTGTCAAAGAGAATGGAAGTAAGCTAGCTATTGTGCTAGTATATGTGGATGATTTAATCATAACAGGAGATTGCGAAGAAGAAATTCTTCGAACAAAGGAGAATTTATCAGTTCGTTTTTAGATGAAAGAACTGGGTCAGCTCAAGCACTTTCTTGGTCTAGAGATTGATCGTACTCAAGAAGTAATATTTCTCTGTCAGCAAAAGTATTCTAGCGATTTGTTAAAGAAGTTTGGAATGCTAGAGTGCAAACTAATTTCAACTCCGATGGAACCAAACACCAAAATGTGTGCTCATGAAGGGAGAGATTTGGAAGATGTAACGATGTACCGACAACTGGTGGGTAGTTTGATTTATTTAACTTTAACCAAACCTGATATTTCTTACCTAGTTTGTGTGATGAGTCGGTACATGCAAAATCCAAAGAAGCCTCACTTGGAAGGAGTTCGGCGAATTTTAAGATATGTGAAGAGTACGCTTGGTTATGGTGTCTTGTATGAGAAATGTGGTGAATGCAAGCTAGCTGGTTACTGTGATGATGACTATGCAGGTGATCATGATACCCGACGCTCAACTACCGGGTATATTTTTATGCTTGGTTCTGGAGCAGTTTCTTGGTGCAGTAAAAGGCAGCCAACCGTGTCTTTGTCAACAACAGAAGCAGAATATCGAGTTACAGCAATGGCAGCTCAAGAAAGCACTTGTCTTATAAAATTGTTGAAGGACTTGCATCAACCAACAGATTATGTAGTTCCTTTGTATTGCGACAACCTGTCGGCAATACGTTTTGCAGAGAACCCAGTTTTTCATTCAAGAACTAAACATGTGGAGGTGCATTATCATTTTATTAGGGAAAAAGTTCTACAAGAGGAAATTATATTAGAACATGTTAAGACAGAAAATCGAAGTGCAAATTTGTTGACAAAAGGCTTGGGCGGTAACAAATTTGGAAGTCTCTGCAAACAACTCGGAATGGAAGAAAAAATGAAAGCTGGTGTTGAGGGGGAGTATTAGAATACAACACCAGTACTTGGTTTTGACGAAGTCTATTGTTTGTTAGCATAATAAAAGGGTTGTTAGTTAATATATTGTTATTAGCTAGTCATGAGTTGTTTTATTGTTAGTTGTCCTATTCTTTAGGGACTGTTAGAGTTAGTGGAAGTATTCTTTAGGAGTTGTTGAGTTAGTGGAAAGGGAATAAGGCAACGTGGTTTTCCTTTTGTATGCCTATATAAGGCAAAGTAGTCCATAGATTAATTTATCTAATTTTCGCTAAGTATACTTTTTCTTGTGTTTTGTGAGATCCTTTATGAGTACAAATATTTCTTTTGTTTAGTTACATTGTTTTTGCTCTTCCGTTTTCAACAAACATGATACAAGAGTTGCAATGACCTACGAAATAATTAAAAATAGACTCTTCATTGAAAAAGATTAAATTAATTTTTTCTTAAATCACATCGATCAAAATTGGAATGAATCTTAATAATTAGATAAGGTCAATGAGCTGTTGAGATCCACTACAAACAAGTCAACTAAACTAGATCATGTATTTAAACCAATTCTTCCATCCTTTGAACATGTTAGTGATAGTTTTCTTGAAGTAAATTTTAAGCATAAATGTGATGAAAATTCTGATTATTTTTTATTTTCTAGACTTCCTGTAAATAATAAAAAGTTCACACTCACTTACCCATTTGTATTATTCATTTATAGTCACATATTTTTTATGATATATGAAATTCGTAGGCATGTACATTTGTTTTCCTTCTCACCACATTTTCTTGTAGAACAAATGCCCCGCATACAAGGTACAATTCTTTCATTTATTTGTTCTCTATTTTTCATTTGTATACATTGAGGACAATGCATGATTTAGGTATGGGGGAGTTTGTTTGTATTATTGTATTAGGTTTTTTTTCTTTTTTAGGAAAATATAGTAAAAAAAATAAATTGAAAAAATTAAAAATTTTGTTTGACTTTTTATGAGTTGGATTAACTCTAATAAGTGTCTATGGAACAAAACTAATGAGTGAGATTAAAAGATTTAAAACTCTTGCCTTGAACCTTTGATTAAATACGAAATCTTAGTTTGAAACACCATCTTAATTGAAATAAAGTTCGTATGCATTTTTGTACTTCATGTTTGCACTAACTTTTAGTTGTAGATATAAACTATCAGTCAAGAAATTTCAAGAAAGAAGAAAAAGAGAAAAAAAATAGAAAAAAAATAACTGCTTCAATGTCCATTGAACGAAATAACTGGGTATCCAAGCCTCAGGAATCATCGATATTCACACTGAAAAGTGTGATGGATAAAAGCCGTTTAACTAGTCTAATTTTGTGGCCTTTGTTACTCGAGTTAGTAAGTACTGAGGGGTGTCTCTATACATAGTGCCCTAAAGCCAACTGGTTTGAGAGTCATTGGTTCAACGCTCGCTATATAGGTAACTCTGAAAAGCCTAAGAAAACGAGACATTGCATAAGTCAAGAAAAAAATCAAAAATAAAAGAGAAAAAGAAAAAAGAAAATGAGTTTGCTTGATTTTCATGATAAAAATCCCTACTAAGAGTTACACCATATACACATGCATGCATCACATGAAATTAATTTTATGAAGGATGGTGTCTAAAATGAAGATTGAGTATTTTTGATAAGGTGAAAGTGTGATTTTGAATTTAATATTCTTATGAATAATGCCCATGGATATATATTTAGAAGTTTTCTTTCAATTTCATAACTTGTTGAACCCAAATTTTTTTTTGAATTTTCTAGGTATATTAACTGCAAACCCTCACGAGACACAACTCGTCCACTAGGACCTTTGGGCTTAAAAGCTTGTTGCACAGGTTAAATGCAATCGTGTTTCCTACGAATATAGGGTAGTTCTAATTTTTTTTTTCTTTTATTTTACTTGAGGACGAGCAAAAACTAAGTATGAGGTATTTGATAGCCACATAATTCATACATTTTATTATCGCTAATATTTCCCTTTTAATTATATTAGTTTATTAAATTAATATGTTTTATTTTTTTGGTAGGATTTAATATTTTGTTATAATAAAGTCAAAAAATCTTGATGATCAAGGGATATTTAATGCTCTTATTCATGTAAAAAAATATCCAAAAAGAATCCGACAACGAAAAAGGAGGTGGAACAATATTGGATTTATCTTGTTTATCTTGGTGAATAAGCAAAATGTAATTGTTCTAGTTTTTAAAGATGAAAAAGGACTCTTGAGATATTACCATGTAGAGATTGAAGTCAAGAAGGAAAGAAGAGAATAAAATGGAACAAAAGAGACTAAGTTCAATGAATATAAATTAGGGCACAAATTTATTTTCCCTATAAATAGGTCTCTTGTTTTATAGAGAATGTGATTTATATTAGTTTAGAGTAGGAGTAAGAGTAGGAGAAAGGGTATAATAAATTACTTTTTCATTGTTCGCTCGTTGGATAATCATTAATTAAATGAAGTTTTCTTATTTTATTTCTATTTCTTCTTCATTATTTTAGTTAGTTTATTTATTTTCAGGTCTAGTTAATTTTTTTAATCTAGGATGAAGATGAAATTAAATAATTATTCATGATAATATTTTTCATCTCTTCTATTATTTATGCTTTTATGTTTAATTGATTTCGCCTTCATGTTTCGTTATTGAAATACCTTTGTTTTATAGTTCTTATGTGATTTTAAATTAATTAAGAGGTTTTGATAGATTATTGTTAAGAATGAGTTTTTCATAATCCATGTTTGCTCGAAGAAGTTTTGATGGATTATAATTAATCCTTAAATTTTTATAATTTATGCTTGTCCGCGTTAATTGTAAAATTACTAAATTAAAGGGAATGGAGATCAAAATCATAATTAAGTTATAAAAATAGAATAGATTAAATTACTTGTTATGTTTATTGTTTAATGGATTCGAATTCCTAGATTGCTTCCACAATATTAGTTTTCATATTCTAGTTAATCAATTTTCAATCTTTATTTCTAATTTGCCTAAAATAGATATTAATGATACATTAAAATTAGAGTAAAATACACTGACATCCGCTATAGATAATCATAATTACACTCACCACCCCTCTAGTTTATCAAATAACAGTGAGTATTCATCTAGTCTATAATATGTAACATTCACTACCCCTAGTGTGGTTGACCAACTAATATCTAAATTTTTTTTTACTATAATGTCTAATACACCTTTCAAGTTATAATGTTTAATTTATCCAGTAAATATATATTTGTATACTATAATTTTTACTTAACTAGATCTAATTAATTAAATTATGAATTTGTGTAATAAATAACATAAATGTCAAAAAATAATAAATATTCATTTTATCAAGAAAATAAAGTCATACAATTTTTGCTAATTAAATTTCTCAAAGATTAAAATTTACGTGATATATATTCTAATATTTTTTTTTGTAATTAAAAAGTAAAATTTTAATATCCATTATAAAAAGTACAAATTAAAGCAATAAAATTATATTTATTTTTTTCAAATATTAAAATTTACGTAAAATAAACTTATTATTACAGAACGAATCTTATTATTTATATAAAAATGTATTAAAAATTATATTAATTATTTTTCTCATATATTAAACTAAACATAAGTCACACTTAAACATAATTATTTACAGTAAAAATGGCAAATATTGTTACTCAATATATATATATATATATATATATATTAAAAGTTTTTTTTTAAAACATAGAGATAGTAATAAATATTATTATATTTTTTTTATTAAATATTGCACAAAAACAACGCCAACTGTATATTAAAAAAATATAATGAAAATCATAAACATCCCAAATTTTGACATATACACAATAAAATTTAACATATAATAATCATAATATGAAACTAAAAATTTAAATAATATTTTTTGTTGTTAAACATAAAAAACTAAACTATCAACATACTCTATCACTCTAATTAGAATAGCTCTATTAATAATTTAATTTAAAATTTTAATATTTGTATCACTTTATCCAAAAATATATGTTAATTAAACTAAATTAGTTTTTTTTATAAGTTACCAACAATTTAAATGAGATAGTCCTAATTACCAAATAAAACTATAATTAAAATGTATTGTAATAAAAAAAGGATAATGAAACACACACACACACACACACACACACACACATATATATATATATATATATATATATATATATATATATTATTTAGAAATTAAAATTTGATAACATACAAGAGTAAATATGTAACTTTATCTATTTAGTCAACCCTAAAAACTTGCAGGGGTACTAACTGCTACTTAAAAAATTAAGGGGGGAGAGTGTTATTATGGTTATCTAGAGGGGGGGTGTCACTGTATTTACTCTTAAAATTAATCTAGTTTTTATGGGTTCGACCTGTATTGTTAGTTTTTTAATTTGACATTGTGCACTTTTCAGTTACATATTTTGATCACATCAGCCAGCATTGCGGCGCCTTGTTCCAGGGCTGCGGCGCTGCTGGGCCATGGAGCTGGCGCAGAGACGCCAGGGAGCAGCTCTGCGGTGCTGATGCCCTGGTCCAAAAACCCAACTATCTTCTATTTTCCTAGCCACTTTGGAAATTCATATCTTGTGATCTACATATCCGTTAACCTTTAAATTTGGACATGTTCAACATTATACTACATAGTATTTTAGAAAAATATAACTTGACCAAAAAGGTTTCTTTAAGATATAAATACAGATGCTCAAAGGTGCCATGTTTACACAGATTTTGATTGAACTCAATTTGATAGAAAACTTATAACTCATTTTGGACTTATATTTCTAATACTCTTGAACCACTTTAGTTATCTTATAACTCATGTATGTACATTATCTAGCACAAAACTTTAACGAATTCTCATGTTTTAAGATAATAGCCTCATTGAGGCATTTTATCAAACTTAACACTTGCTATGCATGGCTTAAAAACTCAGATTTCATATGTAATTGAATATATTTAACATAATATTCTCCAACAAATCCATTCTTATATCTTCGGAATCCATTTGATTCACCAACATACAATTTCCCACAATCAAACACAACAATTCAAGACATTATTTACTTCAAGTTCATGAATTTAGCAAGGATAGCATGATTTACCTCACTTGTTTGATATCTTAAGTGAACTCTTGCTTCAAATTAGTTTGGGCTGATTTGAATCATTTCCTTTCCAATACTATGCTCTAATTCTCCTTCAATTTTAGTTACTAACTTCAGTTCTTTAGAGAATTCTCTATATTGGAAGAATAAAGAGTTTACAGCATGGAAGTGTGAAGTCTTAAGCAATTAGAGAGAGTGAGAGATGGGAAACGGATGGAATAAGGAGGAGAAAGTGCTGAGAATAATGTTAAGCTTGAGGTTGATAATGGTTTTAGGATGATAATTCTTAGCTTTGCTTCGTGTATTGTTGTTAGCCTAACTTCATGACACCTCCTACTTAGCTAATGGCTCAGCTATATGCATCTTGGTTTTTAATTGTCAGCATCACATAATAGTCCCTTGTTCCCAGCATATATATAAATTACACTACATTCCTTCCACCCTAATACATAATACATATATTACATAGTATTACATTATATTTCCATACAATTTAATTTCATACATTATAATAACATGTATTCCAATTATTAATTAAAATAGGATAATTATACATTTATAATATGTATAAAATTTATTTCACTAATTATGAAGTAAAATTCATAATTAAAATAAACACTTGTAATGGAATGAATAAATTATTTAAATAATTAATATTTTTCCATTAATTATTTAAATAGCTTAGTTAAGCTTTATAATTAAATTTTCTTGCTTCCTACAATAAATTGTTTTTAAAAAATTTATTCAATAATATATATATATATATATATATATATATATATATATATATATATATATATGTTTATTCATTAATCAAATGATTAATTTACATTCACTTGGCATATTTATTTTGCCACTAACAACATTACATAATACAAATTACTTCTTCATATAATTAAATAATTTCTTATTTAATTATTACTTTAACCATTAAGCTATTTCACAATACTTAATATTAGCTACATTTAACATTTATTGATTAACTAATACAAGTTAATCACTTCCTCACTTAATTTCTATTTTTCAATTTATCTCATAATATCAATGGTTCAACATATCATACATATATTTATTGTAAAACCCCAACTTTTATGAATAAAATTGAATTTCCTCTATATATTGTTTTAAATAGTAAGGTGTTGATTTGATGAATGTGATAAGTTATGGGGAAATTTGTGCAAGTTTTACAAAGTAAGTAAGTGGCCATAAAATATTCATTGTGTCGGGGAATATTCGTTTGGTCGGAGAATATTTTTTTTGTCGGAGAATATTCGTACGACGGCGCAATCATTTGTGGGCCCCATAACAGAAAATTATCGGATGAAGAAAACGACAAGAATAAGTTTTTCTAAAAATAACGGCGTGGTTGTTACCGTTAAAACTGTTGAAATACCCGGTGGTTAAAATACAGTAATACGCGGTGTTGCATAGTAGCACACGGTATTGCACAGTAATTCTAATTATTGATTCTTACGTAAGAAGTCACTTACTCAATAATTATTACAGTAATTACTGTTCAATATTTTATATTATTGACTCAATAGTTGCTACATTGATATTTCATATTATTGATTCAATAATTGTCATTGCACAGTATTTCAAATTATCAAATCAATAATTCATATTATTGTAATAATATTATTAGATAGCATTATTGGCAATTTCTAAGAAAGTTCTGTCTAGGAGGGGTTATTTAATTGCGCGCCATTAAGGAGAAATCCTTATCGGAAGGCCCCCTCTTTCCTGAGAACGACCTGGTTGTCAATTTTATAGTTCTATAATATTATTTGTGAGTAATTAATTATTGATTTAAATGATAAGGAAATATTTATTTTTGTGGTTATAAAAGAAGGAATTAGTGCTGAGTTATTTTTATCAGTATTTGTTGTAAGTTTGGCGTATTATTTTGGACCTCCATTTACTCATTTTTTAATAATCGGTAGAAAGTTATTCAGTATATATATATATATATATATATATATAAGGTGGGGCCCACATGTTGGATGAATTATGGGTGGGGACCACGTGTGATGAAAATGGAAATGGGGCAGGGGGAGTTTACGTGAATGGAGGGTAATATATATAAAATATATATTTTATAAGTTTTGTTTTTTATGAAAAATCAAATATATTATATTTTATTATGCATAGTGTTTGCATAGTGTCTCCATAGTGTTTGCATAGTAAATCATGTGAATTCAGTTTTTCGCCCGTGAAATTTGTCTGAATTCTTCTGTGCAGTCCGTGAATAAAATTTTTAAATAGTATCCTTTCATTCTCCTATAAATAGCATGATTAGTTTAGAAATGAAAATCGCACCAGAATCAGAGAATTTTTCTTCTATAATATTGAGCGTATTTCTTTTGAGTTATAAAACTTTGAGTGTTGCACATAGTGCAAGTTTTTCTTCAAGAATAACCCCGTCCTACCAGTCAGAAATACTCTTGTTTAAGGTAATGGGTATTATTTATTTCATATTCGCTTACGATATTATTTTTCATATTCGTAAGGAATTTTATTTTCGTTCAATATTCGTAAGATATATTATTTTCGTTCAATATTCGTAAGGAATATTATCTTCGTTCAATATTCGTATGAATATTATTTTTGTTCAATATTCGTAAGGAATATTATCTTCGTTCAATATTCGTAGGAATATTATTTTCGTTCAACAGTCGTAAGGAATGTTATTTTCGTTCGTAAATGATGTTATTCTTTTCAATATCATTATACCAAAATATTGGCATGGATTTTATTATGAAATTCTTACTTTTTCCGTTGGAATTACTATTCACGTATACGGTACTATTCACAAAAAATTAAATTTTCTTCTATTTGTCCAAGTTGGCTATTATGGGTCCTATCTTTGATTGAATCCAAGTTTTGATCTTTATTCTTGAATTTTGCTCCACAAAGTATTATTATAGAGTATTCTTAAACTTGGATAAACTAAATTACGAATCCCTAATCTTTGTTCTTTATCTCACTGGATTCGTTATTTATTTTGTTTTTCATCATCCTCAGTTCTAAATTGTGATATAACTGAATATCTTTGGCCTGTAGAGCAAAGATGAATGATTACCTGATGAATATCTTTGGCCCGTAGTGCAAAGATGGATAGGTGTTGAGATAAACATGACCAACTAGTGATACAAATGAATATCTTTGACCCGTAGTACAAAGATGAATATTTAATTCAAGGTGTATATTGATTGATGTTACAGGGATAAAATATTGATGATGGACTTTTAAATCATAGAAGATAGTAGACTTCATTCTCTAGTTAACCTTTCTAATGAATTGTTATTTTCGCTGCGAATATTGATCTAAAACTTGTTGTCCATAATATTTTATCTGATTTGTTGAAGGCTAATGATAAATTATTTTCCATTCTCTTAGTCATACTATTCTTTACTAGGCTAGTTGAGCTCACCCTTTTTATCTACTGTCCTCTTCAGGAAATGAGAATGTTGCGGGAACTAGTCGGAGAACAGTGTAATGGTCAGACTAGAGCAGTAGTAGTCCTCACTATTTTTGTAAAATAGTGTGATAATAATTATTGAGGACTGAATTTGAATGTTTATATTTCGTATTATATACGATTTGTATTGAAACTCATAGTTGTATGGTCGTATTTCTCACGACCTTTTGTTGTAAAAGATTTGTATTTGAAATTCTGTATCATGTATTTGGCGACTCAGAATGGGTTGGTATTGAACCTATTTTGGGGGCGTCACAGTTGGTATCAGAGCTTAGGGATATGATTTCTGGCAGAGATCGGGGAATAGAACTAGGAGGGGAGAGACGAGTAAATCCTTCACTAGTGTGTCCTACCTAAGCTTATCTAGTATTTATTTGGTCAGTCGGAGCATAGGGTTAATATGTGATATGTTAATTTGTTTAATTAACCCTTATTTTGCGGCAGTATTTGAGAATGGCAGCTGAAAATTTAAGCAATGGAGTGAATGAGACCGTTAAGACACCTTTAATCACCAACCAGGAGAACGTACAACAGGAAGGCGATACCACTGATCAGACGATGAACGATGGGATGTTTAGAAGCTTTTTACAGTTCATGCAAAATCAGACGAGGGAGACTCGTGCGCAAAATACAGGTGGAAATAACAACTCGCGACTTGTCACTGCCAAGCAATTCAAAGAGTTGGGACCACTAGAGTTTCAGGAAAAACCAGATCCAATCAAGGCAGAAAATTGGATTAAGCAGATTACCAAGATATTTGATGTCTTGGGATGCACAGAGGAACAAAAGGTTCCATTCGCCATGTTTATGTTCCGCGGAGAGGCAGATTACTGGTGGGAATTTGTGAAGCGTACCCAGCCTGCCGCACTCAAGATGTCGTGGGAGGAGTTCCAGAAACTGTTCAATGACAAGTACTTTCCCGAAAGTATTCGTCATGTGAAAGAGGTAGAGTTTATTAAACTGAAACAGAACAACATGTCTGTGTCCCAGTACGAGGCTAAATTCGCGGAGTTATCCCGGTTTACGTCTCATTTGGTGGATAATGAGGAACGTATGACGCGGATGTTTCTGAGAGGTTTGAAATCTGAAATTCGTCAATACCTCATTTCTCACAAACTTTATTTATTTCAGATGTGGTGAACAGGGCCCAATTGTTAGAACGAGATAATGATTATGTTCAACCAAGGGACAACAACCAAGGTCGTACCGATGGCAACAGTCATCGGAACAATGATAACCAGCAAGGAGGAAATTATCAGGCTAGAAACGGTAATCACTCAGGTGGTAATCGTGGCAATGATAAAAGAAGAAGTGAGTCGGGGGGAGATTTCAAGAAGAGAAGGTACAACAATGAGAACGTGAAAACGTCGACAGCAGCACCAGCATCAACTGTTTCTAGGGGACGAGAACGACTGTCGGTCGTATACTATAAATGCGGGCAAGAGGGACACATCAGCCCTAACTGCACACAACAATTCAAGGTATGTTATAACTGTGGAAAGGAAGGTCATATAGCTCGAGATTGTCCTGTAGCGAAACCAAGTCCAGCGGGGGTGGTGACTCCAAATGCCGTCCCGGACAAGTCAAAGTCGGTGGTTCCTGGAAGAGCATTTGTCGTGACTGCCCAAAACGCGAGGAACCCGAACGATGTTATCACGGGTTAGTTAATCGTAAACTCTTGCGAAGTTTATACCTTATTAGATACCGGTTCTACCCAATCTTTTATTTCACCTGCTTATGCTCAACATTTGAACTTAACTTCGGAGAAATTAGACTTTGACTTATCTGTTGAAACTCCGTTGGGTAAAACCTTCATTACATCCACGGTTTACAAATCTTGCTTGACTCAAATTGGTACCCTCACCCAACCTGTTGATCTTATATCTTTAAAAATACTTGCATTTGATGTGATTTTTTTGAATCGACTAGGTTAACCACTCATCTTGCCAAAATTAATTATTTCGTAAGGTTGTTAGCTTTCATTCAAACAACCAGACCACTAAAATCAATCAATATCATTTCAAGTCATAAAGCTATTCGTTTATTAAAAAATGAATGTCAAGCTTTCTTAGCCCATGTTACTAATTTAAATCAGAATACATCAGATTTGAATGATATTTCTGTTGTTAATGAGTTTCCTGATGTATTTTTCGATGAACTTTCTGGTCTACCCCCAAAACGTGAAGTTGAATTCTTTATTGACCTTAAACCCGGTACACCATTTCTAAAATCCCATATCGAATGGCTCCTATTGAACTTCAGGGGTTGTTGAACATCGGTTTTATTCATCCTAGTACATCTCCTTGGGGTGCTCCTGTTTTATTCGTAAAGAAGAAAGACGAGAGTATGCGACTTTGTATTGACTATCGGGAGTTAAACCATGTCATCATCAAGAATAGGTATCCGTTACCTCGTATTAATGACATGTTCGACCAGTTGCAAGGTGCACAATTCTTCTCAAAGATCAATCTTCGTTCTGGATATCATCAGTTAAAGATTAGAACTGATGGCATTCCAAAGACTTTCTTTAGAACTCGATACGCGCATTACGAATTTTTAGTTATATTTTTCAGATTAACCAATGTCCATGCTGCGTTCATGGACATGATGAACTGAATATTTGAGAAATATTTGGATCATTTCGTGGTTATCATTATTGATGACATCCTAATATTTCTTTACTTATAACGAACTCAACATGCGACAACGACGTTGGCTCAAGCTGTTGAAAGATTTCAAAAAGCGAACGTGGTAGCTGACGCGTTGAGTAGAAGATCGTATGCGGGAACGAGTGCGATGTTGTCAACACAAAAGCCTATTTTGTATGACGTACAAAGGATGAAAATAGAGTTAAAGACTCCAGGGACCCACGTGATGATGTCAAGTATACGCGTAGAACCAACTTTAAATGATTACAGCTGCTCAAGCTACAGACCCGGAGCTGATGAAGATGGAGAAGAATGTACAAGAAGGTGCTATTCCAGAAACAAGAATTGATGAAGAAAGAATACTTCGAGTCTCCAGACTTTGTGTTCCTAACGATCCTGATTTGAAGTATAGAATCATGATGGAGGCACACAACACACCGTTTGCAATCCATCCTGGAAGTACCAAAATGTATTGTGATCTTCGACATACATTCTGGTGGAGCAATATGAAGAGAGAGATCGCGGAGTTATCTCGAGATGTTTAACGTATAAATGTGTAAAGGCGAAGCAACAAAAGCTATAAGGCGTGAAGAGCCCCGAGCCTTTCGCTGGTGACTTCTTGTGTGGGATACACCGAAGCCAGACTCTCCGTAGGAGACGTCGTTTTTGTGCGATGACAAACTGATAGGTACCATTGTGAGGTACTATGGTTGAACCACCATGAGAGTTACAGTTGGAATCGAAGAAATGACCTGGGAGTAAAAATCGAAAATGAAAACGAGGTATCCTCACCTTTTCGACATACCAGGTACATATGTCAATTTCGAGGACGAAATTTCATAAGGAGGGGAGGTTGTAAGACCCCAACTTTTATGAATAAAATTGAATTCCCTCTATATATTGTTTTAAATAATAAGGTGTTGATTTGATGAATGTGGTAAGTTATGGGGTGATTTGTGCAAGTTTTACAAAGTAAGCAAGTGGCCATAAAATATTCATTGTATCGGGGAATATTCGTTTGATCGGAGAATATTCTTTTTGTCGGGGAATATTTGTACGACAGCGCAATCATTTGTGGGCCCTATAACGAAAAATTATCGGATGAAGAAAACGACAAGAATAAGTTTTTCTAAAAATAACGGCGTGGTTGCTACCTTTAAAACTGTTGAAATACCCGGTGGTTAAAATACAATAATACACAGTGTTGCACAGTAGCACACGGTATTGCACAGTAATTCTAATTATTGATTCTTACGTAAGAAGTCACTTACTCAATAATTATTACAGTAATTACTGTTTAATATTTTATATTATTGACTCAATAGTTGCTACATTGATATTTCATATTATTGATTCAATAATTGTCATTGCACAGTATTTCAAATTATCAAATCAATAATTCATATTATTGGAATAATATTATTAGATAGCATTATTGGCAATGTCCAAGAAAGTTCTGTCTAAAAGGGGTTATTTAATTGCGCGCCAGTAAGGAGAAATCCTTATCGGAAGGCACCCTCTTTCCTGAGAACGACCTGGTTGTCAATTTTGTAGTTCTATAATATTATTTGTGAATAATTAATTATTGATTTAATTGATAAGAAAATATTTATTTTTGTGAATATAAAAGAAGGAATTAGTGCTGAGTTATTTTTATCAATATTTGTTGTAAGTTTGGCGTATATTTTTATCAATATATATATATATAAGGTGGGCCCACATGTTGGATGAATTATGGGTGGGGCCCACGTGTGATAAAAATAGAAATGGGGGAGGGGAAGTTTACGTGAATGGAGGGTAATATATATAAATATATATTTTATAAGTTTTATTTTTTATGAAAAATAGAATATATTATATTTTATTATGCATAGTGTTTGCATAGTAAATAATGTGAATTCAGTTTTTCGCCTGTGAAATTCATCCGAATTCTTCTGTTCAGTCTGTGAATAAAATTTCTAAATAGTATCCTTTCATTTTCCTATAAATAGGATGCTTAGTTTAGAAATAAAAATCACACTAGAATCAGAGAATTCTTCTTCTATAATATTGAGCGTATTTTTTTTGAGTTAAGGAAACTTTGTGCGTTGCAAATAGTGCAAGTTTTTCTTCAAGAATATTCCCACCCTACCAGTCAGAAATACTCTTCTTTTAAGGTAAGGGGTATTATTTATTTCATATTCGCTTACGATATTATTTTTCGTATTCGTAAGTAATTTTATTTTCGTTCAATATTCGTAAGAAATATTATTTTCATTCAATATTCGTAAGGAATATTATCTTCATTCAATATTCGTAGGAATATTATTTTCGTTCAATATTCGTAAGGGATGTTATTTTCTTTCGTAAGTGATGTTATTCTTTTCAATATCATTATACCAAAATATTGGCATGAATTTTATTATGAAATTCTTACTTTTTCCGTCGGAGTTACTATTCACGTATACGGCACTATTCACGGAAAAATTAAATTTTTTCTATTTGTCCAAGTTGATTATTATGGATCCTATCTTTGATTGGATCCAAATTTTGATCTTTATTCTTAAATTTTGCTCCACAAAGTATCATTATGGAGCATTCTTAAACTTAGATAAACTAAATTACGAATCCCTAATATTTGTTCTTTATCTCATTGGATTCGTTATTTATTTTGTTTTTCATCATCCTCAGTTCTAAATGGTGATATAACTGAATATCTTTGGCCTGTAGAGCAAAGATGGATGATTACCTGATGAATATCTTTGGCCCATAGTGCAAAGATGGACAGGTGTTGAGATGAACATGACCAACTGGTGATACAAATGAATATCTTTGGCCCGTAGTGCAAAGATGAATATTTGATTCAAGGTGTATATTGATTAATGTTACAGGGATAAAATATTGATGATGGACTTTTAAATCATAGAAGATAGTAGACTTCATTCTCTACTTAACTCTTCTAATGAATTGTTATTTCCGCTGCAAATATTGATCTAAAACTTGTTGTCCATAATATTTTATCTGATTTGTTGAAGGCTAACGATAAATTATTTTCCATTATCTTAGTCATAATATTCTTTACTAGGCTAGTTGACCTCACCCTTTTTATCTACTGTCCTCTTCAAAAAATGAGAATGTTGCGAGAACTAATCGGGGAACAGTGTAATGGTCAGACTAGAGCAGTAGTAGTCCTCACTATTTTTGTAAAATAGTGTGATAATAATTATTGAGGACTGAATTTGAATGTTTATATTTCGTATTATATACGATTTGTATTGAAACTTATAGTTGTATGATCGTATTTCTCACGACCTTTTGTTGTAAAAGATTTGTATTTGAAATTCTGTACCATATATTTGGCGACTCAGAATGGGTTGGTATTGAACCTATTTTGGGGGCGCCACATTTATATTTAATCACAATTTATCCATATAACATATTTTATAATAAAATTTTATTTTATTCACAATATATATATAGTGCAATATCCTCGAATATTACATTTATTCATTGTTGGGGGAGCACATGATGGGTTTGGGTTTGGGTTTGGGATAGAGCAATAAATTATTGGCAATCCATGACTCATAATATTAACAAAGGGTTTGGGTTGGGGTTGGGGTTTGGGATAGAGCTACAAATTATTGGCAATCACATGCATGACTCATAATATTAACAAAGGATGTATTAATTATTATTCACAACGTTAACAAAGGATTATAGAGCTGCAAACGATTTCATCCGATTCAAATTTTGTCGAACTCGAACCGAACTAGGACATAATAACTCGAACTCGAAAAGGTTCAAGTAACACGATCAAAGCAACACACGTGTGAGTTCAAATCGTTAGTTGTTTGCGAGCATGCTCGAGTTCGCGAGCAGTTCACGAACATAGCCAAACATCATCATACTCGCGGACATCATCATGCTCGCGAACATCATCAACGCACTGAAGCAAAAATTAAGCCAAATATTGTAAATACTCAAACTCAAGTATCTCACGAGCTACTCGTAAACCACTCGAACCAAACCCAACCCAACCCGAAATGTTTGTGAACACAATTGAACCGAACCACATGATTCGCAAACATGTTCGATCGAGCAATCGAACGTGATATTATGTGCAAACTCGACTCGACAAGGCATACAATTCAATTAAACTCGAACCGCGCGAACGGTTTGATTTGTTTGCAAGCCTAATTATGCATCATTAATTAAAATCTTTAGCTAAAAAAAGCCTTAGCAAAGGGGAAATCGGTGTGTGCATACCTTGTCGATTTTTACTCTAGCCATGTCAACGGACATTTTTATAGCCATAATTAACTTGTCTATGACATGTTAAATACTTTAATCTACATAACACATTTTTGTATTATATTCAAAGAAATTATCAACAACAAAAAAAAACAACTATATATAACTTTTCAACCATACTTTTGTAATTGTTTTATCAGCATTTAAAACTTTAAATATTACGTATTGCTTTGACAACGTTATTTTCTCTCCGGTAATATCAACTCCCAAAAACAAATGAGTGGGAATTGAAGTAGTATATATTTTCCTAAACTATAGTATATATCAACGTGATATTTCTTAACAAATGTTTATCAGATAGAACGAGAGGGTCAGCGAGGTAGCTCAACTTCTTACAATTGATTCAATCATAATAACGTGATCATCATAATAAACCTCGCAGTTTCCGCTGGTGTTATGTAAGCAATGTTTGAATAATACTGGTAGAAAATTGTTGAAAAATATGTCTTTTATTTTATATGTAATCATGATTTTTTTTTTTTGAAAGCGCATTCAGACCTTCTTTTTTTTTGAACGCGCATAATCATTAATTTAATCATGCCTTGCTGCGCAGCTTTAGATCTAATCTAACTCGACACTCCTCTCTTAAAGTCAACTCCCCAAACGGTTTCCTAAATTTGTAAATTTCTTGAAATTTATTCATGTATTTAATTTCCCAATTGGAAAATTTACATTTTTTATTTCATTTTTTGTATCATTTAATGGGGCTGGAAACTATTCGCTTTTTATTACTCCCTCCATTTCTTTTTATTTGTTTTTTTAGAAAGTAAAATTTGTTCTTCTTTTTATTTGTCGTTTATTGATTTCAAAGAAACATCAATGACTTAGTTTATTATATTATCACTACTTTAAACATCAATTTATTTATCTTTCATCTTTTTGAATAAATTTTGAAGAGTGATATTGAAACAACCCGGATCAAATCCCGAGTACGGAACAAATCTTGGGTCAAATCCCAAGTCCGAATTGAATTAAATTCATCCATACAAGGCCTTAAATCACTGACCCAATAAGATCTTATTGGGTCATCTTAGCCCACCACAGGCTCACCCAAAAGGTAATGACTTGGAGGTACTATTGGTAGTAACTTATTTTCTTATATACAGACAAATTTTCTCCTAACTTTCGATGTGGAACTGAAGTGTTACAGATATTGAGATTTTATACTCATTTTAATTAACCAGACAAAGTATTAATTGAGTTTCTTAATTTTGTTTTTGTTAGAATTCAATCACACACACGCACACGACAGTAAAGAATTAACACAGAGATTTACGTGGTTCTCTAATTTGAGTACGTCCACGGAGCGGCGTTCTTTTATTTAAATTGAGTACATAAGGTTTTACAATAGATAATATATATAACTGCTACTTCTATTCCAACCCTAATTCATATTATAGCTTAAATACCCATAATGCCCGTGTAACACCGTACTATACCGTGGGGCCTACGCCCCCCATACCCCCCCAAACCTTCGCTCCACCCCCGATGGGTAAGTGCGTCGCGAAGCTCCGCTCCGCTTCGCTCTGCACTTGACCTTTTTCGAGATCTTCTCAATTATGAGCTACAAGTTCCAACAATCCCCACCATGGTGAATAGTCTCGCCCATTCAAAAGATAAGCCACTTGTTCCAACCTGTTTTCGGGGGATCCTTTCTTTCTAGCATCTGGAGACATTAACCAAGTCCAAGCAATGCTTGAACTTGTCCGCAGTCACAGTTTTTGTCAACATATCAGCTGTAATATTCTCAGAAGTGTGCACCTTTTCCAATATCACATCACCCATAGCAATTAACTCTCTCACCTTGTGAAACCTTACGTCAATATGCTTGGTCCTTGCATGATACATCTGATGCTTTGCCAAATAAATGGCACTCTAACTATCACAATACAGCTGCACTCCACCTTGATATATGCCCAACTCCTTCACAAAACCCTTTAACCACAATGCTTCTTTCCTAGCCTCAACCAAAGTCATATACTCAGATTCAGTAGTAGATAGAGCTGTTAGTTCCCAGAAAGCACACAATAGATCTAGAAGGGGGGTTGAATAGATCCTTTTTGATTTCAATTACTTTTCTAGTTTATTTTGTATTGCTAATGAATTAGCATATGACAAACATAAGAATCTTTTCAAGCACAGCGGAATAAGTAAAAGATCCCCTTCATTGATATTCATAAACATTTATACATTGTTCATTGAGTTAGTTTAGTTGTAAGTAGTTAATACATACATAGCAGTTATAGCAGTTAAGTACGTAATGTAAATGACAGAAAGTAAATGACTGAATGTAAAAGACACAAAGGATTTTAAGTGGTTCAAAGACTTAAGCTCCTAATCCACTCTTCTGCTTCTCTAGCAGAAAATCCACTAAAGAAAGGGCAGCACCCTGAATCACTAAGATTCCTTCAAGGCCAACAGCCTTGGAATTTCAGTTCACTAAGAACTCTTCAAGCCCAACAAGCTTGGAACTCCTCTAGTTCACTAAGAACTCTTCAAGGCCAGCAGCCTTGGAACTCCAGTTCTCTATGAACTCTTCAAGCCCAGCAGGCTTGGAACTTCATTTAGTTCCTCCGGACAAGGACCCCTCAAGCCCTGGCTACTTGTTGTTGTTGTAGTTGTTGTTGGTGTTTTGCTGCTAAGATGACTTGAAGCTTTATCATCTCTTGTACTTAGCAGCTTGGCATGATCCTCTTTGCATTCTGCGTAGAGTCTGGACCACTTCTTCTTTGGTGCAGCTAGCTTCTTTCTGTTCTGCTCATCTTCATTTGATGTTAGCTGTGCATCGTCACCATCCAGGTTTGCTAAGGCTTGACATTGCTGGTCCATTTCTTCTGATCCTTAGCATTCCCTGAACCCTTCTTGAATGATATGCAGACATGGTTCTGCATCTTTTCCTTTTCAGCTTCTGGTTCTTCATGATGATCTGTAGTGTGGCTCTTAGGATCTTCTTTCTGCTCAACCACTTTTCTGAATGCTATCTTCATGGCTTTCTCGGCTCTCAGCTTAGCTGTTGTAATACCCGAGAACTCCCGAATATTATTAATGAATAAATTAATGGAAATGAATATATTAATGAAAGTCGGATATTTATTTGAATATAAATATTTATGTGTTATGAGGTGAGTTAACTCAATTACTTCAAAATGAATTTATAATAATTGAGAAAGATATGGAGTTTATGATAAGCTCGTTAAATGCCTTGTGTGGCACGAGAATAGAAACAACGATAATTGTTTTAAAGGATGAATGGATAAGTAGTTTATTAATTAATATTATATTATTAATTGATATTATGAGAAATAACTATCAATGAATAATTAATCGATAACATGTTGATTATTTGTTATCGTGAGAAATAGAATATTAATGGGTGATTAATTAATAGTATGTTAACTTATTATTATTGCGAGTATAGAATAATAATAAGTAAATTGTTTATAAATATAATAAGTTTTATATTTATTTAATTAATTGTTGTTATGAGTGATATACTACTATTAAGTAATTAATTGATAATATGTCGATTAATTAGTAAATGATTTATAAATATAATAAGATTATATTTACTCAATTAATTGTTACGTGCCAAGTATGCGATAATTAGACGTATAAAATATAGTGATTACAACTATATTATATAGTGCAATGTGATGCACCAATGTGACTATATTATATATAAAAACTATATAGTAAGATTTATTAAGTTGAGAAAGTTACATGATTAATGCTTATGTGACAATATGTGTGTGAGTGAACAGTAAGTAAGTATCTCATAAATGTATTATAAACAATTATTACTTATCAATGATTTCCATAATTTAATAATAGAATTGGGATAATGAAATAAGATAATACCCTATTTGATTATATTTGGTATGATGAAATGTACATGGATTATATATGAATGCGTATAACCCAACTTGTTATATTGTAATATTGTTTCTCAATAGAACTACATTGGGGGATTAAATGAAATTATAACCTAAGTATACATGTATGCCTAAGTATATATATAACATGTGTATATCTAAGTGTTGTATTATATGGCCAAATACTGAAGTTCATTGCTTGTCCCATAATGAGAGTCCCACATTCCCTCATGTGACTCATGAAGCCTAAGCCTATTACTCTCAAACTCATAACCTCAGCTTGCTAGCTATCATCATGAAGAAGAATGGCTGAATTGCTACAGCCTCAATTGTTCCACCAACTTCTTCTTAACCATCAAATTCTTTCAATTTCTGTTAGTTTCATTCCTTGGGCAAGGAACACAAATTGGTTAAAGGATTGTCTACAAATTGAAGTCTCCTCCCTCCATTTCACGCTTGCTAAATTACTGAGTCTTTGGAGTGTCTGTGAGATCATTGAAATAGTAAGAGTAATCACAAATTGGAGGCAGAGTTTTGTAATAGAAGCTTCAAAGAGGTATATCACATTCTATGTTCTTCATTTCATGTTTTCTGAAATTTCTTGAATTCTTGATTATGGTTGCAATACATGCTAATTGGATTAAAGAATGGTTGTTAGTTGTTATATAAGCTGATATGTATGTTAGTATGATAATGTAGCTTTTCTGGAATCGAATTTGTTGAGAAATTTGGTAATTGGCTTGCATTCTGCCAAAGCAGAAGCACTTAGTTCAGTCCAGGCAACGGCGCAGCTGCGCTAGTTTTGTACTAGGGCGCAGTGCCAGTCCCTAGTTTCAGATTCTGATTCTGCTAAAATCTGTTAAAGTGTTAATTAGTTAATATGGCTTAAACAAGCATGCTAATAGGTTTGACATGCCTATATGAGTACATTAACATAACGTGAACATGTTTTACTATGTTCGCATGCATGATTGATGAAAAGTTATAGTTTTCAAACAGAACTTAGAATTTTCAAAATGAACTTTGATATATGAATACCATGTTTATAGCCTGACCTTGAGCATGTTTATATGGCCTAGAAATGCATGAAGAAAATGTTGATTTGCGTATATATGTATCATAATGTAGCATAAACATGTTAGACCTCATTAGTGAACATTACTAATGAAATATGAGCTTTGAACGTGGACTTTGACATGTTATATTGAGATTTAGATTCTGAAATTTATAAACATGTTTGATAGTGCTTTTAACATCACTAGTATATCATAAATGTGTACTCACTTGTTAAATTCAATGCAAGTTAACCACATATTAGTTTAAGCATGTTTTCAAACCAATAACGATGCTAGTTATGCGTTTATGACATAGAAACATGTGAGCATGCTTATCAACAAGATATATGACTACCTTATATGTATAAATGACAAGCATGATAGCTTACGTGACCGTGATTTAGAACTATATCATGTATGATTGAACTTGGAAAGGTTGAACAAGCATGGAAGGACCCTTTAACATGTATATATGCTATGTGATATCATATGTTGATGCTTGAATATGATTTTGACAGTTAACTTATAACAACGCTATGACTTACTAAATAGAGTATGTTTGGTATTGGTTGTGGTCTTATGTGATATTGATGATATATGAAGATGTTTAACTTGAAAAGAGGAACTTTAAAGATAAAAGACAATGAAAGTTATATCTATCGAGAGTCGTGAATTGGTATGATACTATGCGTAATATAAACTGTGTAGCAAGGTTAAGACCCAACGTATGTGATGATTTATAAAGTATGATGTTAAACTATATGACTAATGGATATCATATATATACGTAACTATATTACGATAGGAATTCCAAAGTGTTGATTAACTTTACGTGGATAAACTACGCGTAAGGCAAGTATCTTAAACCCTTGCATTACTTTATTCAACGGATATTGTAAGCAAGTTTCTCTGACTTACACTCTTTTATTGTGCAAGTTTCCTTGAACTCCTTCTTGTATTGTTAATTACAAGTATCCTACCTTTGCAATGGATCCTTGTGAAAGCAAGCTGTCTTACTTACTCGTTTAAATTGAGTTAGTATACTTATTGAATAGACTCTTGTTTCATTTGAGCTATTATTCATGTCGAACTTAGTATTGTTCTTAAATATTGTGAAAGCGTCTATGCCATTTGATTCGGCTAGACTATGTACATATTTAAAAAACTATCCAAACCAATTGGATGGTGCAGAATGTAAGACCCCAACTTTTATGAATAAAGATTTAATTTTCTTTATATATTATTTCGAAACAGTAAGGTGTTGTTTTGATAAATGTGAAAAGTTATGGGTGAAATGTGCAAATATTTTAAAATGAGCAAGTGGTTATAAAATATTCTTGTTGTCGGGGAATATTCGTTTGGTCGTGGAATATTCTTGTTGTCGAAAAATATTTGTACGACGGCGCAGCTATTTGTTGGCCCCACAACGGAATAACTGTCGGATATAGAAAGCGACAGAAATAACCTTTTTATAAAATAACGGCGTAGTTGTTACCGTTAGTACTGTTGAAATAATCGGTGGTTAAAATACAGTAATACGCGGTGTTGCACGGTAGCACACGGTATTGCACAGTATTTCGAATTATTGATTCTTACGGGAGAAGGCACTTACTCAATTATTGTTACAGTAATTACTGTTCAATATTTTATATTATTGATTCAATAATTGCATGATATTTTATTGATTCAATAATTGCTACGTTGCTATTTTATATGATTGATTCAATAATGGCTACAGTTGATATTTTGTATTATTAATTCAATAATTGTCACTGCACAGTATTTCACATTATCAACTCAATAATTCATATTATTTGAATAATATTATTAGATAGCATTATTGACAAGGAAGTTTTGTCTAGAAGGGGTTATTTAATTGCGCGTCAGTAAGGAGAAGTCCTTATCGGAAGGCCCCCTCTTTCTTGGGAACAACCTGGTTGTCAATATTGTAGTTCTGTAATATTATTTGTGAATAATTAATTATTGATTTATATGATAAGAAATATTTATTTTGTGGATATGAAAGAAGGAATTAGCGCTGATATGTTTTTATCAGTATTTTGGTGTGAAAAATTATTCGTTTATGGATTTCGGATAATTTATGTTTGGAATTTGGAAAAACTTCCTTCTACAAAGTTGTAGAGAATTAAATTTCCTATAAAAGGACATAGAATTTGTATTTTTCTGACAAAGGAGCTATTTATTATGAATTATTGAAGTTTCAAAAAATAAATATTTTTTTAATGGGTGGGCCCCACTTTTGTTGAAAATTATGATTTTTGGACAGCAGCCGGCGGCGGAGGAAATTTAAAAAAAAATATTATTTTATTAATTTAGTCTACTTTGGCATCCTAAGTTTTTCCTATAAATAGGGTGCTTAGGTTAGAATTGAAAATCACACCAGAATCAGAAGTTTTCTCTCTATATAATATCGAGCGTATTTTTGTGAGTATTTAGATACTTTGAGTGTTACTATTCAGTGCAAGTTTCCTTCGATATTATATCCGATATACCAGTCAGAAGTACTATCTTTTGGAGGTAAGGGATGTTATTTTCTTTCGTAAATGATGTTATTCTTTTCAATATCATTATACCGAAATATTGGCATCGATTTTGTTATGAAATTCTTACTTTTTTCGTCGAGGTTACTATTCACGTATACGGCACTATTCACGTATACGGCACTATTCACGAAAAAATTAAATTTTCTTCTATATGTCCAAATTGCTTGTTAAAGTTCTTATCTTTGATTGGATCTAAGTTTTGAGTTTTATTCTTGAATTTTTCTCCACAAAGTATTGTTATGGAATATTCTTGAACTTTGATAAAACAAAATACGAATCCTTAATCTTATCCTTTATTTCACTGGATTCGTTATTTATATGATTTTTCATCATCCTCAGTCCTAAGTGCTGATATAACTGAATATCTTTGGCCTGTAGAGCAAAGATGAATGATTACCTGATGAATATCTTTGGCCGTAGTGCAAAGATGACAGGTGTTGAGATAAGCATGACCACTGATGATACAAATGAATATCTTTGGCCTGTAGTGCAAAGATGAATATTTGATTCGAGATGTATATTGATTGATGTTACAGGGATAAAATATTGATGATGAACGGTTATTTCCGCTGCGATTATTGATCTAAAATTTATTGTCAATAATATTTTATCTGAATTGTTGAAGACTAACGATAATTTATTTTCCATTATCTTAGTCATAATATTCTTTACTGGGCTAGTTGAGCTCACCCTTTTCATCTATTGTCCTCTTCAGGAAATGAGAATGTCGCAGGGACTAGTCGGGGGACAGAGTGATGGTCCGAGTTAGAGCAGTAGTAGTCCTCACTATTTCTAATAAATAGTGTGATAATAATTGTAATGAGTACTTAGTTTGAATATTAATATTTTCTACATATTTGTATTGACACTCACAGTTGTGTGGTCGTATTTTGCACGACCGTATGATATAAAGTTTGTATTTGAATTCTGTACCATGTATTTGGCGACTCAGAATGGGTTGGGTTGACTGAACCTATTCTGGGGGGCGTCACATAGATGCTTTAAAAGCTGAGTTGAACAACCCTTATGGTAAGGGGAGTGTAAATATTGTTGGAAGCCCAACACACGCGTGAAAATTATTGTGGTGTTATGCACATCATCTATCGTACTTATTTTTGGGTTATCAGTTTAATATTGATAATTCTAGTAGACGTTCAATAGTCCTTAGTGACTGCTCAGTATAAATTATTTTATCCAGTTAGATATATTGATGGCCTTTGAATTCATATGTATCTGTTGGCCTATAATGAACTATCGTTTCATATTCCAAGGTTTTGATTTGAGAATCGTTGATACTCGTTGTTCATGATGTTATTCTTCAAACTCTTGATTATCAACGAGATTATACCTTGATATTTCAAACTTGTGTTATAATACTCTTCACCCTTATCGTATATTACTTGCTGGGCAATTTGTGCTCATTCTTGCTTTTACTAAAACATTTTCAGTTAAGGCACAGCATGGTGGACCTTCGAGAGTCGATAAGGGCAAGGTCAAGGCTACCGACTAGCTAGCCCCTTTTACGTTCTAAATATCTGTTTGTTGTATTATGTTTATTAAGATGATGTATTAAGACTGATTCAGAACTGTGACGCCCCTAGAATAGGTCCAGTCAACACAACCCATTCTGAGTCACCAAATACATGGTACAGAATTCAAATATAAACTTTATATCATACGGTCGTGTAAAATACAACCACACAACTGTGAGTGTCAATACAAATATGTAGAAAATATTCATATTCAAACTAAGTCCTCATTACAATTATTATCACACTATTTATCAAAAATAGTGAGGACTACTACTGCTCTAACTCGGACCATCACTCTGTCCCCCGACTAGTTCCTGCAACATTCTCATTTCCTGAAGAGGACAACAGATGAAAAGGGTGAGCACAACTAGCCCAGTAAAGAATATTATGACTAAGATAATGAAAAATAAATTATCGTTAGTCTTCAACAATTCAGATAAAATATTATTGACAACAAATTTTAGATCAATAATCGCAGCGGAAATAACCGTTCATTATCAATATTTTATCACTGTAACATCAATCAATATACATCTCGAATCAAATATTCATCTTTGCACTACAAGCCAAAGATATTCATTTGTATCATCAGTGGTCATGTTCATCTCAACACCTGTCATCTTTGCACTACGGTCAAAGATATTCATCAGGTAATCATTCATCTTTGCTCTATAGGCCAAAGATATTCAGTTATATCACCACTTAGGACTGAGGATGATGAAAAACCATATACATAACGAATCCAGTGATATAAAGGAAGATTAAGGATTCGTATTTTAGTTTATTCAAGTTCAAGAATATTTCATAATAATACTTTGTGGAGCAAAATTCAAGAATAGAGCTCAAAACTTAGATCCAATCAAAGATAAGAACTTTAACAAGCAATTTGGACATATAGAAGAAAATTTAATTTTTCCGTGAATAGTGTCGTATACGTGAATAGTGCCGTATACGTGAATAGTAATCCCGACGAAAAAAGTAAGAATTTCATAACAAAATCCATGCAAATATTTCGGTATAATGATATTGAAAAGAATAACATCATTTACGAAAGAAAATAACAACCCTTACCTCAAAAAGATAGTACCTCTGACTGGAATATCGGATATAATACCAAAGGAAACTTGCACTGAATAGTAACACTCAAAGTATCTAAATACTCACAAAAATACGCTCGATATTATAGAGAGAGAAAACTTCTGATTTCTGGTGTGATTTTCAATTCTAACCTAAGCACCCTATTTATAGGAAAAGCTTAGGATGCCAAAGGAGACTAAAATAATAAAATATATTATTTTAAAAAAAAAAATCCGCCGCCTGGCGGCTTTCAAAATTTTAGAATTTTCAACAAAAATGGGGCCCACCCATTAAAAAATATTTATTTTCCGAAACTTCAATAATTCATAATAAATAGCCCCTTTGTTAGAAAAATACAAATTATATGTCCTTCTATAAGAAATTTAATTCTCTACAACTTTGTAGAAGGAAGTTTTTCCAAATTCCAAACATAAATTATCCGAAATCCATAAACGAATGATTTTTCACACCAAAATACTGATAAAAACACATCAGCGCTAATTCCTTCTTTCATATCCACAAAATAAATATTTCTTATCATATAAATCAATAATTAATTATTCACAAATAATATTACAGAACTACAATATTGACAACCAGGTTGTTCCCAAGAAAGAGGGGGCCTTCCGATAAGGACTTCTCCTTACTGACGCGCAATTAAATAACCCCTTCTAGACAAAACTTCCTTAGACATTGTCAATAATGCTATCTAATAATATTATTCAAATAATATGAATTATTGAGTTGATAATGTGAAATACTATGCAGTGACAATTATTGAATCAATCATATAAAATAGCAACGTAGCAATTATTGAGTCAATAAAATATCAATATAACAATTATTGAGTCAATAAACGTAGCAATTATTGAGTCAATAATATAAAATATTGAACAGTAATTACTGTAACAATAATTGAATAAGTTTCTTCTCACGTAAGACTCAATAATTCGAAATACTGTGCAATACCGTGTGCTACTGTGCAACACCGCGTATCACTGTATTTTAACCACCGGGTATTTTAACAGTACTAACGGTAACAACTACGTCGTTATTTTATAAAAAGGTTATTTCTGTCGCTTTCTATATCCGACAGTTATTCTGTTGTGGGGCCCACAAATAGCTGCGCCGTCGTACGAATATTCCCCGATAACAAGAATATTCCACGACCAAACGAATATTCCCCGACAACAAGAATATTTTATAACCACTTGCTCATTTTAAAATATTTGCACATTTCACCCATAACTTTCATATTTATCAAAACAACACCTTACTGTTTTGAAATAATATATAAAGAAAATTAAATCTGTATTCATAAAAGTTGGGTTCTTACAACCTCCCCTCCTTATGAAATTTCGTCCTCGAAATTGACGTACGTACCTGGTATGTCGAAAAGGTGAGGATACCTCGCTTTCATTTCCGATTCCAACTCCCAGGTCATTTTCTCAATAGCATGGTTTCTCCACAAAACTTTAACTTGAGGTATAATTTTCGAGCGTAGGACATGCTCCTTCCTATCCAAGATCTTGACAGGTACCTCATCGTACGTTAAATCTTCGGCTATCTCGTCTGGTTATAACTTAATAATGTGATTTGGATCCTTCACATATTTACGTAACACAGATATGTGAAATACGTTATGAACACGAGACATGCTTGGAGGTAAAGCGAGTCTATAAGCCACATTTCCTACTCGGTCAAGAATCTCAAATGGACCAATGAATTGTGGGTTGAGCTTTTCTCTCTTACCAAATCTCGTAACTCCTTTCCACGGAGCAACACGTAATAACACATGGTCCCCAACATTAAATTCCACGTCCTTTCGATAAAGATCCGCATAACTCTTTTGTCGATCTTGTGCTGTTTGTATACGTTGTCTAATTATTTGGATCTTTTCCGTAGTCATACGTACTAACTCCGGTCCCAACAATGTTGTTTCACCCACCTCGTTCCAACATACTGGAGAGCGACACTTTCTCCCATACAATGCCTCGAATGGAGCCACGCCTATACTTGCCTGATAACTGTTGTTGTAGGAGAATTCCACCAATGGTAAATACTTATCCCAACTCCCTTTGAAGTCTAGAATATAAAGTCTCAATAGATCTTCAAGAGTTTGAATAGTCCTTTCCGATTGTCCTTCTGTTTGAGGATGATAAGCCGAACTGAATCGTAAATCCGTGCCCATAGCTTTCTGCAAACTGATCCAAAATCGTGAAGTAAATCTGGAATCACGATCCTAAACTATAGATACTAGCATGCCATGCAATCTCACAATCTCATTCACGAACATATGAGCAAGACGTTCAAGGGAATAAGTCTCTCGTATCGGCAAGAAATGAGCAGACTTGGTTAACCAATCAACAATAACCCAAATCGCATCTATGCCTTGAGAAACCTTGGGAAGACCCGTAACGAAATCCATCGTAATGTGTTCCCACTTCCATTTCAGAATCTCCAGTGGTTGCAATGGACCCTTCGGCACTTGATGCTCCGCCTTTACACGTTGACAAGTTAAACATCTCGAAATAAACTCCGCGATCTCTCTTTTCATATTGCTCCACCAAAATGTATGTCGAAGATCACGATACATTTTGGTACTCCCAGGATGGATCGCAAACGGTGTGTTGTGTGCCTCCATCATGATTCTATACTTCAAGTCGAAATCGTTAGGAACACAAAGTCTGGAGTTGACTCGAAGTATTCCCTCTTCATCGATTCTTGCTTCTGGAATGGAACCTTCTTGCACCTTCTTCTTTATCTTCATCAGCTCTGCATCCGTAGCTTGGGCAGCTTTAACTTTATCAATCAAAGCTGGTTCTACGCGTATACTTGACATCATTGCACTCAGTTCCCACATATGATCTTCTACTCAACGCGTCAGCTACCACGTTCGCTTTTCCAGGATGGTATTGAATGGTATGATCGTAATCTTTCAACAGCTCAAGCCAACGTCGTTGCCGCATATTGAGTTCCTTCTGAGTGAAGAAATATTTAAGGCTCTTATGATCCGTATAAATCTCCACTTTCTCTCCGTACAGGTAATGTCTCCAGATCTTCAACGCAAAAACGACTGCTGCCAACTCTAGATCATGAGTAGGATAATTCCTCTCATATTCTTTGAGTTGTCGCGAGGCATAGGCTATGACTTTCCCATGTTGCATGAGAACACATCCTAACCCTTTGCCCGAAGCATCGCTGTAGATAACAAATCCATCCGAACCAGATGGGATTGTCAGAACAGGTGCCGAGATAAGTCTTCTCTTGAGCTCTTGGAAGCTCTTCTCACATTCCTCGCTCCAAACGAATTTTGTATCTTTCCGAGTCAACTGAGTTAATGGAGTAGCGATTCGAGAAAATCTCTCTACGAACCTCCGATAATAACCAGCTAAGCCCAGAAAGCTCCGTACTTAGGTCACCGACTTAGGTTGCTCCCAGCTTTATATTGCTTCAATCTTCGCCGGGTCAACAGATACTCCACGTTTCGATACCACGTGCCCAAGAAATGCTACTTCATCAAGCCAGAACTCACATTTCTTCAGCTTGGCATATAGCTTATTCTCACGAAGCTTTTGAAGTACCAACTTCAAGTGGTGCTCATGATCTTCACGGCTTTTAGAATAGATGAGAATGTCATCAATAAAGACAACAACGAATTGATCCAAATACTCCTTGAATACACGGTTCATCATATCCATGAAAGCAGCAGGAGCATTAGTCAATCCAAAAGACATGACTAAGAACTCGTAATGCCCGTACCAAGTTCTAAAAGCAGTCTTCGGAATATCCTCAGTTTTAATCTTCAGCTGATGATATCCAGAACGAAGATCGATATTTGAAAAGAATTGTGCTTCCTTGCAACTGGTCAAACAGGTCATCAATACGAGGTAGCGGATACCTATTCTTGATGGTGACATGGTTCAACTCCCGATAGTCAATACAAAGTCGCATACTTCCATCTTTCTTCTTTACAAATAAAACAGGAGCACCCCAAGGAGACGTACTAGGACGAATAAAACCGATGTCTAACAACTCCTGTAGTTGGACCTTTAACTCCTTAAGTTCAATAGGAGCCATTCGATATGGGGTTTTAGAAATGGGTTTTGTACCAGGTTCAAGGTCAATAAAGAATTCAACTTCACGTTCTGGGGGTAGACTGGGAAGTTCTTCAGGAAATACATCAGGAAACTTATTAACAACAGAAATATTATTCAAATCTGATGTATTCTGGTTTAGATCGGTGGACATGAGCTAAGAAAGCTTGACATCTATTTTTCAATAAACGAATAGCTTTATAACTTGAAATAATATTGACTGATTTTAGTGGTTTGGTGGTTTGGATTCGTACAACAGGTTGATTAGGAATATGAAAACTAACAACCTTATGAAAATAATCAATTTTGGCATGGTAAGTGGTTAACCAATCAATTCTTAAAATCACGTCAAATGCAAGTATTTTCAAAGATATCAGATCGACACGTAAGGTAAGGGTACCAATCTGAATCAAGCAAGATTTGTAAACTGCAGATGTAACGAAGGTTTCTCCTAACGGAGTTTCAATAAATAAGTCAAAGTCCAATTTATCAGAAGTCAAGTTCAAACGTTGAGCACAAGCAGGTGAAATAAAGGAATGGGTAGCACCGGTATCTAACAAGGTGTAAACTTCGCAAGAGTTTATGATCAGCTTACCCGTAATCACCTCATGTGGATTCCTCGCGTTTTGGGCTGTACGACAAACGCTCTTCCAGGAATCACCGACTTTGACTTGTCTGCAACCGCCTTTGGAATCACCATCCCCACTGAATTTGGTTTCGCTATAGGACAATCTCGAGCTATATGTCCTTCTTTTCCATAGTTATAACATGCTTTGAATTATTGTGGGCAGTTTGGGCTGATGTGTCCCTCTTTCCCGCACTTATAGCATACGACCGGTGGTCGTTCTCCTCCCCTAGAAACAGTTGATGCTAGTGTTGATGTTGACATTTTCACGTTCTCATTGTTATACCTTCTCTTTTTAAAATCTCCTCCCGATTCGCTTTTTCTACTATCATGGCCACGATTACCACCGGAGTGGTTATCGTTTCTGTCATACTTTCCTCCTCGCTGGTTGTCATTGCTCTGATGACTGCTGCCACCGGAAAGACCTTGGTTGTGGTCCCTCGGTTGAACATAATCATTATCTCGTTCTAATAACTGGGCCCTGTTTACTACATCCGAATATAAAGAAAATTTATGAGAAATGAGGTATTGACGTATTTCGGGTTTCAAACCTCTCAGAAACATCCGCGTCATACGTTCCTCATTCTCCACTAAATGAGGTGCAAACCTGGACAGCTCCGCGAACTTAGCCTCGTACTTGGATATCGTCATATTGTTTTGCTCGAGTCTGATAAATTCTACTTCCTTCATATGACGAATACTTTCAGGAAAGTACTTGTCATTAAACAGTTTCTGGAATGCTTCCCAAGACATCTTGAGTGCGGCAAGCTGGGTACGCTTCACGGATTCCCACCAGTAATCTGCCTCTCCATGGAACATAAACGTGGCGAATGGAACCTTCTGTTCCTCCGTACATCCCAAGACATCAAATATCTTGGTAATTTGTTTAATCCACGTCTTCGCCTTGATCGGATCTGGCTTTCCCAGAAACTCTAGTGGTCCCAATTCTTTGAACTGCTTGGAAGTGACAATTCGCGAGTTGTTATTATCTCCACCTGTATGTTGCACACGAGTCTCCCTCGTCTGGTTTTGCATGAACTGCAAAAAACTTCTAAACATTTCATCGTTTATCGTCTGACCAGCGTTGTTTTCAGGATGAACATTGCCTTCTTGTTGCACGTTCTCCTAGTTAGTGATTAAAGGTGTCTCCACGGTCTTATTCACTTCGTTGTTAACATTCTCAACTGCCATTCTCAAATACTGCCATAAAACAAGGGTTAATTAAACAAATCAACATATCACATATTAACCCTATGCTCCGACTGACCACTTAAATACCACATAAGCTTAGGTAGGACATACTAGTGAAGGATTTACTCGTCTCTCCCCTCCTAGTTCTATTCCCCGATCTCCGCCAGAGATCATATCCCTAAGCTCTGATACCAACTGTGACGCCCCCAGAATAGGTCCAGTCAACACAACCCATTCTGAGTCGCCAAATACATGGTACAGAATTCAAATACAAACTTTATATCATACGGTCGTGCAAAATACGACCACACAACTGTGAGTGTCAATACAAATATGTAGAAAATATTCATATTCAAACTAAGTCCTCATTACAATTATTATCACACTATTTATTAGAAACAGTGAGGACTACTACTGCTCTAACTCGGACCATCACTCTGTCCCCCGACTAGTTTCCCGCAACATTCTCATTTCCTGAAGAGGACAACAGATGAAAAGGGTGAGCTCAACTAGCCCAGTAAAGAATATTATGACTAAGATAATGAAAAATAAATTATCGTTAGTCTTCAACAATTCAGATAAAATATTATTGACAACAAATTTTAGATCAATAATCGCAGCGGAAATAACCGTTCATTATCAATATTTTATCACTGTAACATCAATCAATATACATCTCGAATCAAATATTCAACTTTGCACTACAGGCCAAAGATATTCATTTGTATCATCAGTGGTCATGTTCATCTCAACACCTGTCATCTTTGCACTACGGCCAAAGATATTCATCAGGTAATCATTCATCTTTGCTCTATAGGCCAAAGATATTCAGTTATATCACCACTTAGGACTGAGGATAATGAAAAATCATATAAATAACGAATTCAGTGATATAAAGGAAGATTAAGGATTCGTATTTTAGTTTATTCAAGTTCAAGAATATTTCATAATAATACTTTGTGGAGCAAAATTCAAGAATAGAGCTCAAAACTTAGATCCAATCAAAGATAAGAACTTTAACAAGCAATTTGGACATATAGAAGAAAATTTAATTTTTTTCGTGAATAGTGCCGTATACGTGAATAGTAATTCTGACGGAAAAAGTAAGAATTTCATAACAAAATCCATGCCAATATTTCGGTATAATGACATTGAAAAGAATAACATCATTTACGAAAGAAAATAACATCCCTTACCTCAAAAAGATAGTACCTCTGACTAGAATATCGGATATAATACCAAAGAAAACTTGCACTGAATAGTAACACTCAAAGTATCTAAATACTCACAAAAATAAGCTCGATATTATAGAGAGAGAAAACTTCTGATTTCTGGTGTGATTTTCAATTCTAACCTAAGCACCCTATTTATAGAAAAAGCTTAGGATGCCAAAGGAGACTAAAATAATAAAATATATTATTTTTAAAAAAAAAATTCCGCCGCCTGGCGGCTTTCAAAATTTCAGAATTTTCAACAAAAGTGGGGCCCTACCCATTAAAAAATATTTATTTTCTGAAACTTCAATAAGTTCATAATAAATAGCCCATTTGTCAGAAAAATACAAATTCTATGTCCTTCTATAGGAAATTTGATTCTCTACAACTTTGTAGAAGGAAGTTTTTCCAAATTCCAAACATAAATTATCCGAAATCCATAAACAGATGATTATCCACACCCAAAATATTGATAAAAACTCATCAGCGCTAATTCCTTGTTTTATATCCACAAAATAAATATTTTTTTCTCATATAAATCAATAATTAATTATTCACAAATAATATTACAGAACTACAATATTGACAGCCAGGTTGTTCCCAGGAAAGAGGGGGCCTTCCGATAAGGACTTCTTCTTACTGGCGCGCAATTAAATAACCCCTCCTAGACAGAACTTCCTTAGACATTGTCAATAATGCTATCTAATAATATTATTCAAATAATATGAATTATTGAGTTGATAATGTGAAATACTATGCAGTGACAATTATTGAATCAATCATATAAAATAGCAACGTAGCAATTATTGAGTCAATAAAATATCAATGTAACAATTATTGAGTCAATAAGCGTAGCAATTATTGAGTCAATAAGCGTAGCAATTATTGAGTCAATAATATAAAATATTGAACAGTAATTACTGTAACAATAATTGAATAAGTTTCTTCTCACGTAAGACTCAATAATTCGAAATACTGTGCAATACCGTGTGCTACTGTGCAACACCGCGTACCACTGTATTTTAACCACCGGGTATTTCAACAGTACTAACGGTAACAACTACGTCGTTATTTTATAAAAAGGTTATTTCTGTCGCTTTCTATATCCGACAGTTATTCTGTTGTGGGTCCCACAAATAGCTGCGCCGTCGTACGAATATTCCCCGATAACAAGAATATTCCATGACCAAACGAATATTCCCCGACAACAAGAATATTTTATAACCACTTGCTCAGTTTAAAATATTTGCACATTTCACCCATAACTTTCATATTTATCAAAACAACACCTTACTGTTTCGAAATAATATATAAAGAAAATTAAATCTTTAATCATAAAAGTTGGGGTCTTACAAGAACTATGTTTAAACTTATGTAGGTTTAGGTAATAAGTCTTTATTTGATATTATTATGTAATCTATTAAGTACTGTAGGTTGCGAGACTTGGGGGAATAAATATAATAAATCATTGTATATTATTCTAGAGTATCCGCTGTGATTTTATGATTTTAGTTATTATTGTGAGAACGTCACGAACCAAATTCGAGATGACTGTGGCGGTCCGAATTTGGGGGCGTCACAGCTGCCATTTTCAATGGCATCCTCATCGTTGTTGATTGAAGCCTTAGTTTGTTGAAGCCCTTCTTCAAATTTGCTTCACTTCCACTTTTGTAGTCTCACTGCCACTTAGACTTGTTCTATTCAGCTCTGGTGGAACTCGTAGAGTCAACAATATAGCATTCCAACAACTCAACAATTCTTCAACTCAGCCACCCTCGATCTTTGAAGCTTCATCTGTTAAATACCCTTCCATGATCTTCCCGTTGGAAAATAGCCGTTGGAAGCTATTTGAATTGCTTCGCAGATCTTGAGTTATTTGGTGCACACTGCTGATGTGACGTGACAGCTCCCTTATGACTTTACTGACACAGCAGTCTGCAACTTCACCTACCGCCTCAGAGATGTCACCTTTCCGTGTCAGGCTGGTAGTCACCTTTATTTCTCCTTTTTGATTCCTTGATTCGAATCCTATAGGAGTTGTCCTTTTGCATCGATGCTCTTAATCAGCTACGTTCGAATATCAATCTTCATATTAAACCGTTGCCAATGCTTCAATCTTCAGATGACTGAACTCTACGATTCTGATGCAGATGTTCTTGGACCTTGATCATAGTGTGTCTTGTTTGAATGTTGCTCATAGACTGGTTAGAGACAACACTATGAATTATAAAGAGTGTTCTTTGGATCTGCAATGTAGAACGCCTCTTCCTTCACTTGTGCAGTGCTTCAACACTTCTGCTTGCCTTGACTGATCTCATGAACTGATAGCTTGACTTATTGCTCTGGCCTCTTCTTAATAGCAAGACACATCAGATTTGTGGCATACCCAGCTCTCTTTCTCCTGGTGATCTCCCGTTCACCTATCATCAATGGTCTGACCCATGCTTAATCACTTTCGTCTTGTTCTTCATAAGCTGGCCAGTATCTCTGTGTAAACTGCATCGGTTCCTGCTTTGTTTGGCAAACACTACGATCCTGGTTAATCCCAAGATCGTTGTCTTCTGTTCTCTTGACAGCTACTAGCACTTGCTGACTTTCTTTAGTCAGTCACTATATCTGAAGTCTTCTTTTGATTTGCTCGTGGAAGACTTCATCTTGAATGGCTTCACAACTCAATCAGGATGTTGATTGAGTTGGTGCTTTAATCTCCTGTTTACTTGCATGTCATTCGTTGAGTGCTCTTTGGTTTCCTTCAGGTGGAATGTATCTTTGCAGGTCAGACCAGAGGCTTCATACTTTGGATATTCTGGGAGTGCTCATATGTTGAGAATCGTGTTGACATTAAGATTCTGCCTTGGCATTGTGAGCATTTCGTTGAGGTCTTAGTTCTGTAGACTACGATCTTGCATTTGTTCCGCATACACTACGACTCCTAGATCAGATCTTGACAGACTACGATTTCTGCCTTCATGCTTGCTGTCTTTTTCTGATCTGGCTTGACTACGATCTCTGCCTCTTATGATCAGTACACTCCACTACTTTAAGTGTGGCCTACGATTCTTGACTTAGCTTTGGCAGGCGCTCGGTCGGCTCTTAGACAGGCTGTCTCTACTATTTTGAACATGACTACCTCAAGCATACTACGACTCTAAGAAAGTTCTTCTCGACACACTATGATCCTGCCTCGTCTCTCCTGGCAGACTACGAACTCCGAGATCCACTATCCTTGCAGACTACGATTCCTATCTTGATAGTTCTTGAGTCTTCCTTGTCTCTCCTGGCAGACTACGATGGCTGATGTAGTGCTCGACGATCAGACATGCCTATCTATTACATTGTATAAGATCAACCTAACAAGTTTGATCATTCTATTTCTAGTCCTTGTACATCATTTCTTTTGAAGGACTTTACAAAGCTGTTTTGTTTATGTAGGATCAACCTAACATATTTGATCAATTCATTCTAAGTCCTTGTACATATATTTCTATTATCTATCGAAGGACTTTACAGCTTTTATCAATGCAAGCATACTTGCATATTCATTCATTTGTATCATAATCAAATCTTATATAAATAGGAATAACATTCTCATGTATATTCCTAACAAGAGCTACTAGAGGTTGTACCATGGATCTCCAACAAATCGGTTCACCCGCTAGTGTAAATATATATCATGTCGTAGACCTCAAGTCATCCAACCTTCCAGCATAATCCGCATCTACATACCCCACAACTGATATATGATCATGTTGTCTTGCAAACATAATCCCATGATTTGCAGTACCTCTCAAGTATCTGAATATCCACTTAACCGCTTTCCAGTGCTCTCTGCCTGGATTTCCCATGTACTTGCTCACTTTGCTGACTGCATGTGCTAAATCGGGTCGTGTACATACCATAGCATACGTCAAGCAACCAACTGCACTTGTATAAGGCACGTTTGACATATCCTGAATCTCTTCAGCCTACTCTAGACATTAGTGTTGTAGACAACCTAAAATGACTCACCAATTGAGTGCTGACCTGTTTAGCATTAGCCATACTAAACCTCTCCAACACTTTCTCCACATAATTTCTCTAGGACAACCACAACTTACCAGCAGACCTATCCCTGTGAATCTCCATCCCAAATATTTTCTTAGCAGCACCCAAATCCTTCATGTCAAACTCCTTTCCCAATAAGGCCTTCAACTTGTTGACTTCAACCATACTTTTCGCAGCAATAAGCATATCATCCACATAAAGTAACAGAAAAGTATATGATGTAGCACCCCCAAATCCGAGTCCCTTGAACCTCAGAACTGGTGCGTCACGATACATCATCTTCATACACATTCTATAAACTAAAGCGAAAAATATAAACGTATATTGTTTATTTCAAAGGATTCTACAATATTTTCCACGGTCTACACCCTTAATTCATTACATACCTTAATAATTCAAAAGGTTTACATAATCATTTTACATGAAATAAATGTAATAACTAAATGTTCATATGAAACTATTCTCCAACACTGTCTTTAACTTCATCTTTCTTTGAACACTCGAGCTTAACTGAAATATTATCATGATATAGCAAGGGTGAGCAACTACTTTGCTCAGCAAGTTCAAATACAATAAAGATATATCATGATTGAATGAAAGAATAAGATTTCGAATTTCAACAATACATAATAATTGTGAAAGAGCATGAATTAAAGTTCAACACATGAATAACTGAATCAACAATACTGAATGGCCAACAACGACCATGAACAAATACTTTGGTAATGAAGGTGATCAACATTTCATACCCGATAAACATGTGAGACTTGCACTAAGTGCGAATGACAATAATTATCATGGATGTCGAATAATTGAAAATAATTAAACCACTAACATGCTTGAAACATAATAACTCGAGTTTGAGTTAGGAAACTTGCATTGCCCGTCAATTACTGCTATGCAATCTTATTATAATCTCTTTATTGAAAAGACCTATCATTGTTAAGATTGATCTTTCCAATTAGCATAACATATCTTTATCTCATAACATTACTATTTTAATAACAGGTTATCTAACATTTGGTCACATAAATAAATATTAAATCTTACTTTAAGTCCTTAGTAATATTTATCATACCTAGATAATATTACTATTATCTTAAACTCATTTAATATCATTAATCTTAATAATATATTTTTCCTTTCTTAGTATTATTAATCAACTAATAATACTTTAATTGTAAGATCCTGACTTTTATGAAATAAAAGTTTAATTTAATTTATGATTATTATTTTAAAACTGTAAAATGTTAAATTGATAAATGGTCAAATGAGCAATTAATCGGATAAATGAGCAAATAAAAGAGGAAATGGATTTAAATTTTAATTTTGATATAGCAGCCCATGTGGGGCGGCTAAATGGCTTATTATTAATTGAGCAAATGAGTGGGATTTGGTGGGAGACAAAGAAATAAGAAAAGGAAGAAAAAAGATAGAAGAAAAGAAGAAAAGTAGAAAAAAAGAAAGAAATAAAAGAAAACATTTCCCCCACTCATTATATACGGTTGGGCAGAAAACAAAGGGAGGGGAAGGAAGGAGAGAGAGAGAGAGAGAGAGAGAGAATGCTGGAAAAAGAAGAAGTAGAAGAAGAGTAAGAATAAATCAAGTAGAAATCAAGTAGAATATATTTTTAAAATCTTTGATTTATTCTTAGATTTAAGTTTGTATGAATTTTATGTTAAGGATATTATATTTATGTATATTTGGGATGGATTAAACTTGCATAAGCAAGAGAAATCGAGAAATCAAAGGAAAGAAACATCCGTCGAAAAAATATTTTCGGATATAGTTTCAACATGAAATCTTAAACGAATTTTGAAACTAAAAATATGGTTAGACTCCTAAAATATACTAGATCTGATCTGGGCAAGAAAATTTGAGAAAACTCGCCAACAAAGTTTTGGATCTCCTAAGAAGATGATCGAAAAATATTTTTCGGCAAACTTTTCTAGTAAGCCTATTGCTCTATGTTAGAGACAGAATTTGGAAAAACTTTCTTCTACAAAATTGTAGAGAATTAAATTTCACATAAAAGGACATAAGATTCGTATTTTTCTGATAAAAGGGCTAATTATTATGAATTACTAAAGTTTTTAAATATTAGAAATTATAATTAAATTATTAGAAAAATTATTTGGGCTTAAATATTTTTACAGAAATCTTATAATATCATTTTAGAATTTCTGTCAATTTTTGATCAATTTTTGAAAAGCAGAAGTAATTATTGTATTTTTAAACTATTTATAGTTAATTTAAAAATAGAGAAAATTCATAGAAAATTCTATGAATGATGAAAAATTATGAAACTTGGTGGGAAATCCTATAATGTTATTTTATAATTTATGTATAGTTTTGGAAAATTATTGAATAATAAAAATATTTTTTTGTATTTTTAAGCTATTTATAGTTAGTTTAAAAATAGAAAAATTAATGAAAAATTCTATGAATGGTGAAAATTATGAAGTTTACTGAAAAATCTTATAATAATATAAGATTAATATTGATGGTGTTTCAAAGATATAAAATTATGTGGAGTTAGAATTTCTATTTTAAAACTATTAAATGATAGATTTTATAAATAGAAATAATTATAGAAAATTGTCGGGCAATCCGAAAAATGTGATTTTTTTTTGGAAAATTCAGAATAATATTTTAAAAATTTTAGAAGTGTTAGGAAGCTCATGAGGTGTCGGGATGTAAACGCACAAGTAACGAATGAGTTATGATAAAAATAAAAATAATGATTTTATGCAATAAATAAAGACACCGTTAATGAATTATGAATTAGTAGTTGGTTTATATTTTATTCGAGAAAAATATATTTTGGTGACCCCGACTTTTAGTAAAAATTAAATTATTTATAGTAAGATGTTGATTTAATAAATGCTTATATATTTATATTGTTGTATTTTATCATCACTTGAGATGGTGTCTTAGTGGTGGGAAGCCGGACATAAGTACCCATTAACGTGAGTTCGAGTCTTGGTAAACTCCTCTATGCTTAAGTGCTCTCACGTCCTGGATTTATTCGAGGGTAAGTTGAGCCCTGGATTTATTCGGGGGTAAGCTGAGTTGTGCCGATGAAGACACCACTGAGTCCTCTAATTTTTTTGGAGATCATGCATTTATTTTCTCCCTATCATGCATGTAATTATTTATTACATATGCTAATAAATAACAGTTATGATATTATAAGACCAATTGAAAGTATTGTGAGTCTATAATAATGGTCGTGAATAGTTGTTGAAAGATTAGAAATGTGTAAATAATTGATGAATAAAATGTGTTGATTAAAGATAAGTATGATATGCAAATGTTTGTTCAATTATTTTATTTTTACAAACGAAAGTTTGGCAGGACTTGCCGACACTCTATTTTTTCTAAAGTAATATGGATCACAACTCTATTATTGAACAAATGTTGTTAAAACATGTACACGTGGGTTTAATTTCCTCTGTAGGACCATAAATTTTACTATCAGTATTTTTATATAGCTCATTTGATTATTTTGTCAAAGCTGGTGTGCTAGTTGTCTCCTCAATTTTCAGTATAAATAGGTTGCTTGGTTGAGTAACTAAAGACACACCATGACTACACTAAAAGTATAAAATTCTTTCATTACAATATTGTGAGTATTTCTTTTGAGTGTAAGGTTACTCCAAGTGTTGATAAAGAGTGCAAGTATTGTTCAAGTTGATCACTTTCATGGAAAGCATCATCTAGTCGCGTGCTAAGGTAAGGGGTATCACTTCTTTGTAATATGGTAAAGGGATATCATTTTCTTTCATACTCCATATTATTGTAAGAGATTATTATTCGTTCTTCAGCTTATCATTAAATGGTGAAAAGTCCTGAAATAATTAGAATATTCTTAATGGTTTGTGATTTATCTAATATCTTGATCTGAATCTTTCTATTCAGCTGTAAGTTATTATGTTTGATCCGGTAACTTTACATTTACTTGAACTTTATATTCTATCAAGAATTCTAATCGATTTTCTGAATATCGTGTTGGTAATTTGGACTCTGGATAATTAAGTTGAAAATCACTAAGATCTGTTTTTATCTTATTATTCTGATTATATATCATTGTTATAATCGTTGTGGTAAAATTTATCTTTGGCCTGTAGTGTAAAGACGAAATGTTGATTGGCATGACCATTGATTTTACAATTGTATGTATTTGACCCGTAGTGTAAAAATAGACTGTTGATTGATATGACCATTGATTTTACAGTTGTATGTCTTTGGCCCGTAGTGCAAAGATGGACTGTTGATTGGCATGGCCATTGATTTTACAGTTGTATGTCTTTGGACCCTTAGTGCAAAGATGGAATGTTGATTGGCATGACCATTGGTTTGATTGATGAATGTCTTTGGCCCGTAGTACAAAGATGGATTGTTGGTTTGATTGGTGTTATATACAATTTAATATCTTTGGCCCGTAGTGCAAATATGAATTTATTAGCATGATTATGAATAGGAACTCTGAATTGGTATAACCATGATCTTTGGTGTTTCAGGTAAAGACAGGTGATGAAAGTCCTCTTTGTCTTGGGTACAACGAAGAACTGTTGACTGGTATTACATGTGTAACGCCCCCAAAATTAGTCCAATCCACCCAACCCATTTTGGGTCGCCACGAAATACTCTCAACAAAAATTTTAAATACAAATCTTCAAATTTTAACTTTTAAACTGTCGTACATACGACCACAATTAAACTGTGAGTTTTAATACAAAAACATGTAACTCTCATGGTGCTTCAACCTTGGACAGCACCTCATCCTATTTGGGTCACCAAAATCAACGGTTAAATGGCGTATACAATACGACACACACATTTAAAGTTCTCAATACAATTATATATTAGCATACTGTTTTATAATGTATTGAGAAACTCAACAGTCACCTACCATTACTCTATTCCCTTGTTATCCCCGCTCTACCCAGCTACAATCTTATTACCTGAAAGAAATTGTGAAGCAAAAGGGTGAGCACAAATAGCCCAGTAAGAATATCATAACTAAAGATAATTAAATTATCAATAGTTTTCATTAGTAATAAATCAGAGATTTATAACATATGGTAGATGATAAAACTTTTCAACCATAGTTGCAGCGGAACGAACAATCCATTAGAAGAGTCAAATAGACCATAACGTCTATTATTTCCTCCACGTTAAAAGTCCACCAACAATATTATATCCCTGTAACATCAATCGACAATTCTTGTCCATAATCATGTAAATAGTTCATAATCATAATTATGTTGATAAATTCCTCTTCGCACTATAAGACGAAGATACTTTTCATCACCTATCTTTACCTGAAACACCAAAGATCAAGGTTATACCAAATCACAGTTCTTATTCATAATCATACTAATAAATTCATCTTTGCACTCAGGCCAAAGATATTCATCAATAGTTCATCTTTGCACTACAGGCCAAAGATATTCAACAACAGGTCATCTTTGCACTACAGGACCAAAGATATTCAGCAACAGGTCATCTTTGCACTACAGGCCAAAAAAATTCATATCTCAAAGAAATATCTAATCATTTTAGAATTTATATAAACAATAATTATAACCATGTTGATCAATTCACCTTTGCCCTTAAGCTAAAGATATTCAATTGTAAATTCAATGGTCCTTGAACATACCAGTCAACAATTCATCTTTGCACTACTGGCCAAAGAGAAACCATAGTCATGGTCATACAATAATCTACTCATCTTTACACTTAAGTCAAAGAGAAATTTCATAACCAGGATTATAAAAACGTAATATATAATAATAAGAACAATATGATCAAATTGTCAACATGATAACCAATTGTGAAGTGAAATTCAAGAATGAATTTCAAAACATGGATCTAATCACAGATAAGAACCATAACAGATAACTTGGACAAAGAAAAAAATTAATTTTTCTGTGAACAGTACCGTATTCGTGAATAGTGCCGTATACGTGAATAGTTCAGTACACGTGAATAGTAACCCCAATATGAAAGGTAAAAATTTTATAATAAAATTCATACCAATATTTCGGTGAAATAATATTGAAAGCAATAACATCATTTACGAGAAAAATAACATCCCTTACCATCCCTTACGAATACGAAAATAATAATACCCCTTACGAGTATAAAATCACATCCTTTACCAAAATATCATTTACGAAAATAATATCATTTACGAAAAATAACCTCCTTTACGAAACATAATAGCATCTCTTACAACAATGATATCCCTTACCTCAGTAGAATACTGAATCTGACTGGAATATCGGATATTATGCTGACGAAACTTGCACTGTTATCAACACTCAAAATATCTAAACACTCACAAGAAATATACTTGATACTATAGAGAGAGAATTTTCTGATTCTGGTGTGATTTTCATTTCTAACTAAGCACCAATATTTATAGAAAAATGCTTAGCACACCAAAGCTGAATATTTTATATCTGACAAAACCTACGCACCATTTTGAAGAATTCAATTCTCAGCATAACTTCTTGGAAAAATTATTTTCAGCAAAATCACACAAAGAAAAGGACAGCGAGGCCCACCATGTTTTAAATTTAAATAATATTCAGAAACTTCAATAATTAATAATAAATAGCCCTTTTATTAGAAAATACGAATCTTATGTCCATTCTATAGGAAATTTAATTCTCAACAACTTTGTAGAAGAAAATTTTTTCCAAATTTCGAACGAAAAATGACCGAAATCCACATACGGATGATTTTTCACACCAAAATACTGATAAAAATACATCAGCACTAATTCCTTCATTTATATCCACAATGAATAAATATTTCCTTATCATATAAATTAATAATTAATTATTCATAAATAATATTATAGAACTACAATATTGACAACCAGGTTGTTCTTAGGAAAGAGGAGGCTTTCCGATAAAGATTTCTTCTTACTGGCGCGCAATTAAATAACCTAATCCCTTTCCTCGATAGAATTTTCTATACATTGTCAATAATGTTATCTAATAATATTATTCAAATAATATGAATTATTGATTTGATAATGTAAAATACTATGCAGTGACAATTATTGAAACAACAATAATATAAAATACTGTGCAATACCGTGTGCTACTGTGCAACAACGCATATTACTTTATTTTAACCGTCGGGTATTTCAACAGTGTTAACGGTAACCGTTACGCCGTTATTTATAAAAAACTTATTCTTGTCATTTTCTTCATCCGACAGTTTTCCGTTATGGGGCCCACAAATGACTGCGCCGTAGTACGAATATTCCCCGACAACAAGAATATTCCACGATCCAAACGAATATTCCCCGATAACAATGAATATTTTATAGCCACTTGCTTATTTTGTAAACTTGCGCATATTACCCATAACTTACCACATTTATCAAATCAACCCCTTACTATTTCAAAATAATATATAGAGAAAATTTAATTTTATTCATAAAAAGTTGGGGTCTTACAACATGAATAAAATATTGATGATGGACTTTTTAATTTGGAGAAGATAGTGGACATTATGTTCTACTTGACTCTCCTAATGGATTGTTGATTTCGCTACAATTATGGTTGAAAACTTTTATCATCTATCATATGTTCTAAACATCTAATTTATTACTGATGAATGCTATTGATAATTTAATTATCTTAGTCATGATATTCTTTACTGGGCTATTTGTGCTCACCTCTTTTGCTTCACAATTTCTTTCAGAAAATAAAAGTGCAGCTGGAACTAGCAGAGAAAACATGGGTATAAAGTGGTGTTTCAAATTAGTCGCGGTCCTCATCAAGTTATAGAGCAGTGTGGCATAATAACTGTAAGACCCCAACTTTTTATGAATAAAATTGAATTTCCTCTATATATTATTTTGAAATAGTAAGGGGTTGATTTGATTAATGTGGTAAGTTATGGGTAAAATGCACAAATATTTTTAAATAAGCAAGTGGTTATAAAATATTCATTGTTGTCGGGGAATATTCGTTTAATCGTGGAATATTCTTGCTGTCGGAGAATATTCGTACGACGGCGCAGTCATTTGTGGGCCCCATAACGAAAAACTGTCGGATGAAGAAAACGACAAGAATGAGTTTTCTAAAAATAACGGTGTAGTTGTTACCGTTAACACTGTTGGAATACCCGGTGGTTAAAGTAAAGTAATACGCGTTGTTGCACAGTAGCACACGGTATTGCACAGTATTTTTATATTATTGTTAACTCAGTAATTGTTACTGCACAGTATTTCCCATTATCAGATCAATAATTCATATTATTTGAATAATATTATTAGATAGCATTATTGGCAATGTCTAAAGAAGCTCTATTTAGGAGAGGTTTGGTCACCTAATTGCGCGTCAGTAAGGAGAAATCCTTATCGGAAAGCCCCCTTCTTTCCTGGAAACAACCTGGTTGTCAATATTATAGTTCTATAATATTATTTATGAATAATTAATTATTAATTTATATGATAAGAAAATATTTATTCATTGTGGATATAAATGAAGGAATTAGTGCTGATGTGTTTTTATCAGTATTTTGGTGTGAAAAATCATCCGTATGTGGACTTTTGGTCATTTTTTGTTCAAAATTTGGAAAAATTTTCTTCTACAAAGTTGTAGAGAATTAAATTTCCTATGGAATGGACATCAGATTCGTACTTTTTTGATAAAAGGGCTATTTATTATAAATTATTGAAGGTCCGGAATAATTGATTTTTGGGGTTATAAATGTTTTTTTTAATAAAAATGTTTTTTTATGGTGGGCCCCACTTGTGTGGGCTGATGAAATGGTCAAGGAGGTGTGCAGAATTTTTTTTATAAATATATTATTTTATTAAATTTTTTACTTTGGCGTACTAAGCATTTTCCTATAAATAGGGTGCTTAGGTTAGAATTGAAAATCACACCAGAATCAAAAGTTTTCTCTCTCTATAATATTCAGCGCATTATTGTGAGTATTTAGATACTTTGAGTGCTGCTATACAGTGCAAGTTTCCTTCAGCATTATATCCGATATTCCAATCAGAAGTACTATTCTTTTGAGAAAATGAGAATATCGCAGGGACTAGTCAGGGGACAGAATGATGGTCCGAGTTAGAGCAGTAGTAGTCCTCACTATTTTTATAAAATAGTGTGATAATAATTGTAATGAGGACTTAGTTTGAATGTTTATATTTTCTACATATTTGTATTGACACTCACAGTTGTGTGGTCATATTTTGCACAACTGTGTGATATAAAAGTTGTATTTGGATGCTGTACCATGTATTTGGCGACTCAAAATGGGTTGGCTGAATTGAACCTATTCTGGGGGCGTCACATTAACTGTACTGAGAACTTAAAAATGTATGTGTCGTATTTTATACGTCATTTAACAGTTAATTTTGGTGGACCAAATAAGGGTGATGTGAACCCGAATTTGGAAAGCGTCAAAATGCACCCCATTAGAATGATGAGAGCAGAAATCTTCTTGGGTTCCTTTGAAGATTTGAAATATTTGTTGCGTAAATGATACGACATTATAATAATTTGGATGGGAATACTGTCGTACTATATACGACATGGTAATAGCCGTAAATAGGAAGATTTGTATTTAGATTTTGTTGAGTATATTTTTGGCGACTCAGAATAGGTTGTGTGGACCTATTTTGGGAGCGTCACATTAATCACTTGCTAATATTATTAACCATTTAATAATATTTTATTCACTTCTTATATCTTAATCATTTACAAATATTATTAACCCTTTAATAATATTTTAATCACTTAATATTATTAATCATTTAATAATATCTTAGTCACTTTCAAATATTATTAATCATTTAATAATATTATAATCTCTTACTAATATTATTAATCATTTAATAATATTATAATCACACTTTAATATTATTAATCATTTAATAATATTTTAATCAATTACTAATATTTATAATCATTTAATAATATCTTAATCTTCTAATATTATTAATCATTTAATAATATTTTAATCATACATTCATAATTTAGTCTAATATTATTAATCATTTAATAATATTTTAAAGCATTATCTAATATTATTAATCACTTAATAATATTTTAATTAAATTAAATCTAAATATTATTAATTACTTAAAAATGTTTTAATCTAATATTATTATTAACCTTTAATAATATTTTAATTATTTATTAAACTAATAAATAATTTATTTTAATTGTTTATCCATTACTAATTCATTCATTTAATAAACCTAAAATTCCATAAATATAATATTTTATCAAAAATAACCAAAATACCCCCCCCCCCAATTCTGATTATATCATATTAAGGGACATTTGTCAATAAAATCACATTTTTACTATTTTTAACATCACATAATTTATTATTCTCATTTATTTATAACTCAAGCAATTATATGAAAAATACCAAAACAACTCCAAAAACTTTTCTTTTCTAGAATATAAGAGTATATGATATCCTCATGAACATATATTTGTTCTGGAATTTTTAAATTTCATTTACTATTTTTAAAATGACCAAAACATCCGGATCTTGCAACATTTTTCATAAATTGAGTTTTTGTCCAAAACATATGAAATTTTTAGGGTATTCTCATGTTATGATCCTCTACCTCCCGTAAAAAAAATTAATTTTTGGAGTTACACACAAAAAGTTATTTCGGTTCACTTTTAAAATAGTCCTTTCTTGTAAAATACATAACTTTCATTCTACACATCCAAAAATCGTCATCTTTGGACAGGACCTTGATAACTCATTATATTAACATACCAAATGTTTCCAGAATTTTTAAAGTAGGAAAAATGGATGAAAAAGCCCCTAGACCAAACTGATCCAAAACAGTTTATTTTCCTTTATGTATAAGCTAGACAGTTTTTACCAAATCAGCTTCCATGTCTTGTAAAATCAAAATATTTGAGTGCTACCACTTGAGTTTAAAAACTAACTTACATATCTAGCACCCCTCTTTGACGGATCACAAAAAAAGGTATAGATTTTAAATGGTAGACATCCAAAGTGAGGAAAAGTTAGGGTTTTTTACTCTTAGAAAACTATTTTTATTTTCTTCCTTTGATCCAACTTTTTAACACTCAAAATGGTTAAATCCATATATAATACACTCTAAATCATGTAGATCTAAGATTTTTGAGTTTTAAATCTTAGATCTTTATTTTCTCAAATTAAATAAAAGGATAAATTAAGTTAGGGTTTATACCTTGATTTTCTTAGCAAATCTTCTTCTTTCAAAATATGTGATGGATTTTGATGGCATAAGGATCAAAATTTCTCCTCCTCTTTCCCATCTAGGGCTGGCAAACACCTCCTCTATTCTCTCTTTCTCTCTATTTTTTTTTCTTAGCAAATTTAGAAAATGAGAAGAAAACTTATTTGTTAAATTGAGAGGGGTTAGTTATATTAGGAAATATATATATATATATATATATATAGAGAGAGAGAGAGAGAGGAAGGATCAAGAACACTCCCCTTATCTAGCACTCCTCCTTAAATAGCACTTTTTTATTAAAACTACGTCATTTTGGAGATTCTTAAAAGAGAGTGATCCCTCTTGCTTTCCTTTTATTTATAAAAATGTCACCCGCGACCCCACTTGTTTTTTAAAAGAATCTCCAAAACGACGTAGTTTTAAAATATTAGTGCTATTTAAGGAAGAGTGCTAGATAAGGGAAGTGCTCTTGATCCTTCCTTCATATATATATATAAAATCTCTCAACCTCTTCTCTCTCTTATCCTTTACTTTGCTTGCAATTCTTACTAAATAAGGTGGCTAAATCAAAGGGTGACACATAAGTGGAGTTGGTAGGAGTTGGTGACCAACTAAAGTAAGAAAATAATTACAACACATGAGTCATTAAGCACTTTTCTTTTGGCTAATATAGTCATTTTCCACAATTTTCTACCTTTAACTAAAGTATAGTTAGTTCCTAACCATAGATGAATACTAACACATGTCCCATTATTTTGGGCTACTAAATTAAATTCTCGTTGGCTATTTCATTGAATTAGACACAAGTTTTTAATTAAATAACTTTGGTCATCTTAATTCTTTCATACCACCCACATTTTAACATATTATTAGACTTATTTAATTCTCACACTTGTTCAATATTTTCCATAGCACTTATGCCAATCCATAATTAATTTACTTACATTTTTCATGAGGCTTAATTCCATAAATTTTATTGGGCCTCCTATAATGCCATATAAGGCTTACTCAATAACTTGATTATTTCATAATCCAAGTTTTAATTGACTTTCCTTCCAATTATAATACTTCTTTCACACTTGGCCCATCTAATTTAAATTAATTAGCTTAATTTTTTGTCTCATAGTTTCAATTCATCTCCTCATGTCCAGTACTTGGCATAATATAATATATTAAGCTATCTCGTAAATATATTACATTTATATGTAAAATATTTAAAATAATGAGTTTAAGTAACCCACTCATTACCATTTACATCCGGTACATACATTAATCCGCTATTTTACTTAAGCTAACTAGTTACCTCATTTATGAGATTTAATTCTAAATTTATTACTCTAAAATTTCTATCATTCACATTTAATTCCTCTATATTCTTTCAAATATTAAACCATATAGGTTTTTTTAAAAATTTAAATAAATCCTCTACTTTCAAATCTAGGTTTTATACTTTAACCTTTATTTAATCATTCAAGATTTTATTTATGAATCTTATAAATTTTTGGGTTGTCACATATGAACCATCCTCAAGACTCTTAATATAAACACAACAATCATACTCACATCGTGTGAACCCAATTCGGATCATAAAAGAATCAAACTTCTTATACCATTGTTTCGGAGACTGCTTCAGCTCATATAATGACTTCTTCAACCTGGAGACCATGTGCTCAGTCTCTGGCTGCTTGAACCCTTAGGCTGCTCCATAAATATAACTTACTCTAAATCACCATGGAGAAAAACTGTTTTCACATCCAACTCTAACTCTAGATCATAGTTAGCCACCAATGCCAGGATAATCCTGATTGAAGTATGCCTCACCACTGAAGAAAACACCTCATCATAATCAATCCCCTTCCTCTGTGAGTATCCCTTTGCAACTAATCGAGCCTCGAACTTTGAACCTTTCCCTTTCCTTTTCTGACACAACCTCCTTTTACTTGTATACCCATTTGCAACCCACTGTTTTCTTTCCCTCAAGCAATTCTGTTAATTCCCAAGTCTTATTCTTTTTCAATGATTCCATCTCCTCCACCATGGCTTCCATCCATCTGTCCCTTTTACGACTAACGATGGCATCCTGAAAAGTAGACGGATCCCCACTAGTGGTATATAGTGCATATGCAACCATATCCTCAAACCTATATCTCTCCGGTGGTCTGATAGTGCGTCTGGGTCTCCTTGCGACTATGCTTTCCTGCTACTACTGATCAATCTGTTCCACTGACTGTGGATTGTCAGTATCACAAGTTTCCAGCTCAATATCTACATCTTGTTGTTGTTTGCTTGTGACTTCCCTAACCTCATTTTTACGAACTTCCTAATGTGCCTTGACCATAAAAGCTTCCTCAAATATCACATCCCTATTGATCACAACTTTCTTTGATTTCGGATCCCAAAGCTTATACCCTTTCACTTCTTTCTCATACCCAAGAAAGATACACTATTTAGACTTTGCATCAAGCTTTGACCTCTCATCACCGGGAACATGAACATAGGTCGGACAAACAAGATCTTCTTACCTGAATAATCTACTTCTTTCTCTGTCCACACCTCCTGTGCCACCTTACTATCCAGAGCAAGTACTCGACGACCTATTTATTATAAAAACTGCCATATTCACTACTTCTGCCAAAAATCATTCGGAAGCCCTGCATTCAACCTGATACACTGTGCCCTCTCTGCTATAGTTCTGTTCATTCTCTCTGACACCCCATTCTACGGTGGTGTCTTAATTCCTAACAATTCAATGACGCTGAATACCATCCTCCTCACAAAACTTCTGAAAAGGCCCATACTTGTACTCTGTCCTATTATTTATTCTGAGGCATTTAATTCGTCTCCTTGTTTGATTTTCCACTTCAGCTTTCCATACTTTGAATTTCTCAAAAACCTCAAACTTGTGTCGCATGAAGTACACCCAAACTTTCCTCAAAAAATCATCGATAAAAGTCACGAAATACAGAGATTCCCGCTTTTGAAGTTACCTTCACTGGTCCCCAAACATCAGAATGCATATAGTCAAGTATTCCCTTAGTTTTGTTCACTGCACGCCTAAACCGCACCTTACACTATTTTCCCAGAACACAGAACTTGCAGAAATCAAGTTTGCATGATTTCACCCCTTTCAACAGGTTTCTTCTATGTAATTCCAGCATCCCACGTTCCCCCATATGCCCCAATCGCATATGCCACAACAAGGTATCATCAGTATCATCAGTTGTAGTGGCAGCAATTCCACCTACAATTGTACTCCTATCAAATGATAGATATTTCCACCAACCTTAGAACCTTTCAAAATCACCAGAGCACTCTTCGTTATTCTCATGGCTCCACCACCTGTTTTATACTCACAGCCATTAGAGTCTAAAGTTTCCAATGAAATCAAATTCTTCCTTAAACCTAGAACATGCCTAACCTCAGTAAGAGTTCTCACAACACCATCAAACATTTTAATCTTCATTGTGCATATTCCAATGACATTGCATGAAGCACCATTACCCATTAGAACAGTACCACAATTCACAGACTTGTACGTGTCGAGCCACTCCCTATTAAGTGTCATATGAAAAGAACATGCTGAATCCAGAATCAATGAGTCTGTCACGTCCTTGTTTCTTGAAACTGACAACATATCCCCATCGCAACCATCCGATGACTCTTCCACAATGTTTGCAGATTTTGATGATTCATTTTTCTTCCATGTTCTTGTTCCCTCATTCTTATTCCTGTACGGACAGTCTTCCTTGAAGTGTCCTGTCTCGTGACACTTGAAACACTTAAACTCTTTTGGCTTGGGAGTCCTGCCCCTTGACTTCAACTTCCCATGCGCTCCTATTTTTCCTCTTTTCGATTTTCTTCCACATTGCTATCCCTTTTTTGCCACCAACCCTTCACCCGAAATACCTTCGATTTGTTGCCTGCGCTGGTTATACATCAGTAGAGCAGAAGTGACTTCCTTTAATTTTAGAGTCTCTTTCCCCTAGAGAAGGGTGGTAATAAGAGTCTCCATAGAACCCGATAAAGGACACAACAACATCAGCGTCTGGTCTTCCTCTTCGAATTGCACCTCAATCTTTGACAGGTCGCTAATAATCTGATTGAACGTGTAAATATGTTGAATAAATTCGGAACCCTCAATCATCTTTAACCCAAACAACTTCTGCTTCAGAGACAGTTTGTTTGTCAACGACTTTGACATATACCTGAACTCTAACTTAGTCCAAACACCATATAGCGATTCATCACCAATCACGTGATACATAACCTCGTCTGCTAGACACAAAGGAATTGTACTCACCGCCTTCGTCTGGAGTTCATCCCAGTCATCAGCCGACATGGCCGCTGGTTTCTTTTTCAACGCCTTCACCAATCCCTGCTGCACCAACAGATCCTTTACCCTATGTTGCCATAGTCCGAAATTCCCAGTCCCGTCAAACTTCATCACGTCGAACTTTGTAACAGACGAACTCAATGCCATCGTTCTTCGCGTGTTCAATCAAACCCGAGCTTTGATACCAATTTGTTAGAATTCGATCACACACACGTATACGACAGTAAATAATTAACACAGAGATTTACATGGTTTCCCAACTTGGGTACGTCCACAGGAGCGACGTTCTTTTATTTAAACTGAATACATAGGGTTTTACAATAGAGAATATGTATAACTATTACTTCTATTCCAACTCTAATTCACATTATAGCTTAAATACTTATAATGCCCTTGTAACACCACACCGTACCATACCACTTCGCTCCGTTCAGTCGCTCCGCTTTCCCTCACTCCGTTCCGTTCCGCTCCACTCTACTCCGCAGTTGGCTTTTTTTCGAGATCTTCACAATTATGAATCACAAGTTCTAATAATTTTTTTAAAACGTCAATTAAAAAGGAACTCAGTAGTAATAATTATATAGGTTTTTAGTCAATAGAGGATAGACTTCGGAAAGGGTTACATTTTGATACTTAAATCCAGCTGGTACTCCTTAGTTGACAAATTGTCATTATAAGTTCAGTTGTCCCCTGTTTAGTCAAAGAATTAATTTACAGGAATGCCACACATTAAGATCAGCATGATTAATAAAAATTTTGAAAAAATCAAATCAAAACCTTTTTAATTGTTTCCTTCCTCCTTCCATGTTTACACTGTAGACAGCTTGCAAAGCATCTTCCCGAGTTCTGACTTTCTTATTTTTCTTACTTTCTTTTTTTCTTTATTTAGATTTCCACCCATATATCCCTCCTATATATATACATAAAATCTATACAGTATTTTTCATTAACAAAAGCTTCATTATGTCTATCTAGCCCCTCTCATTAATTCCCAAGATCCAAAAATGGAGTTTCCTGAAGATTTCAGATGTCCCATATCGATGGACCTTATGAAAGACCCTGTCACCATCTCAACAGGCGTTACATACGAACGTAAAAGCATCGAAAAATGGTTTTTTTCTTATGGGAAGAAGACTTGCCCGGCTACAATGCAAAATGTGGATAATTTTGTTATTACTCCAAATCACACCCTCAAGAGGCTCATACTTATGTGGCAAGAAAGCCAAGCTACATCATCTTCATCACCTTCATCACCACTGCCCTCAATCAAGCATGATGAATTCGTTTTGCTAATCGACACCATTGATTCAAGTCCATTCAAGGTAAGTTCACTGAAAAAACTCCGGTCCATTATCGAAATGAGTGATGAGATAAAACTAGATTTTAAAAGATTTGGAGGTTATGAAGTTCTTGTAAAAATAATTGTCCAAATTTTAGTTGAAAGTTCTGATTTCGCTAGTTTTAGAGCTTGTGAGGAGGCATTAGGTGTTTTATATCAACTCCCATTATCAGAAGAAGATGATAAAACTATCTCATTGTTATCAAAGCCCGAATGCATGAAATCCATGGCTATTATGCTTCAAAGAGGAAGTGCTGAGTCTAGGTTTTACACAATTTCGATTTTCCAAAAATTGGCAAAAGTTGGATATGATTGGAGCTTTGTTATTCAAGATCAAGGAATCGATTTGTTTAATGCCTTGTTTTGGCTTGTATCGGATGAAATGTGTCATAAGGCAAGTTCATGTGCCTTACAAGTTCTAATAGAGATATTGACTTCATTGAAAAGAAGTAGGTTAAAAGCCATTGAAGCAGGCGCAATTTGTACCCTAATTGAGCTTCTTCCGGATTCAAACGGATCAAAATGCGAGAAAATATTGCACTTGATCAAATTATTATGCGAATGTGCAGATGGAAGACTTGCATTTATCGAGCATGGGGTAGGAATCGGTGCTATATCCAAAAAAATGTTACATGTATCCAATGTTGCTACGAAAATTGTTGTGAAAATTTTGTGGTTGATTTGTAGTAGTAATCCGGCAGATAGGGTTTTGGAGGAAATGCTGTTTTTCGGAGCAGTGAAGAAGCTTGTGGCCTTGTTGCATATGGATGGCCGTTCGTCGACGAAAGATAAGGTTGTGAAGATTTTCAAGTTGCATGGAAATGTATGGAGGCGATACCCTTGTTTTCCTAGTGATTGGAAGGATTATTTAGGGTTATATACTGAATGATCATTTATGGCAAAAGTATACGAAAAGAAATATGTGTAAGATATAATTGTACACAAGCAAGTTCACTTTTATCATTGTTAATATGGTTGTTTTTTGTTGTTTGGTTTTGTAATTATGACTTACAATTTAGAGAGCTTTTTGTAAGAAGTAATGTAATGAGACTGTCTGTTTTTGTGCGTGTTTGATGCATTCATTTTCTTGTGATAGATCATGTGATGCCAACCGTTTTTACGTGTTAAAGTCAACCAATCTATACCATCAATAGAAGAAGATGGGAGAAAAGTATACTGTATCATGGAAACAAATATATGGAAGTGATTTAGAAAAAATAACTACTATCACATAATTTTAAGTCACATAATCCTCACATACACACACATGCATATTATGGGTCCTGCGTGACATGCAGAATCCATAAATATACATGTGTGTGTATGTGAGCTTTATGTGACCTAAATTATGTAATAGTAGCATTGCTCGTCAGTCCGGAATTGCGAGTGAAGATTGGTTAACGTACTTTGACAGTTCGCAGTAAATGTCAGAAGTTGATGTAGTATTGGGGCAAGAAAAAAGACCAAAAAATTATATTAAAAAAGAGAGAGAAAGAAAGAGAATTAATCTCATTTAGAAACAATTTAGTTTACTTCTGAATGAACCTGAATTAGTCTGAATCTGACCGTAATAAGTCATTCAGACCGTTTGTTTAACAACTTTTTTAATTCTGAATTCGTCTAAATGCAGTCTGAACGATTCATCCAAAAAATTGTGGACTGAATTAATGAGCAAGTAATATTGAATTTATTTTTACTTACGTACTCTCATATACCATTAAAATTTACATTCAATGTTCATCTTGTTTACTATTGTAAACAAATTTTGTTATGTATAAATTATTTTTGATTTTTCCTTAAAAAATTGGTCAATAACCAATTTAATGAATGTTGTTGTAGTCTTTTGCTATTTTATGTATTATAGAATGTTATAAATATTTTTTAGTGTTTTATTCCTAACATTATATTACTAATAGTATACATATCAAATATTGTTCAAAAGTTTATATTTAAATTTTCTTAGATAACATTATTTATTTATAATTATATAATAAATTTGCTCATAACGACCCATAAATTTAAATTTGAATAATACGCGTATTCAGATGTTTTAGACAGACAATTATCAAATATATTATTTAATTATGTACTATTTAGATTTTCTACTCTATTCAAGCATATTCTTTTATACATTCAAAACTTTTTATTTAATTGTATAATCAAACACTACAACACTTTAGTTGAAGTACGGTCTCTGTTTACACTATCTGTTTGACACCAAAATTGTAGACCGGTGAGTTATGGGGCGGTGATTAATGCATGAGAAAATAGAGAAGGCGAAAAAGAAGTTGGCATGCAGTTGCTACTTTCCAGCTGATAAGTTCGAATTGAAGAGGGGATCTATTTACTCCCCCTATTCTTGGAAATTGCCCTCTCTTCTCTCTCTTCTGTCTCATGCCATTGAGTTAGTCCTACAGTTACATTGTAATTTCAAATTTTTATTCATGTTTGAGTGTCAAAGATTATTAGTTTTAATGAGGTAATCTTCAAGTATTAAAAAAAATATATGAACCAAATGAAATTTAATTATTTGCAAAAGTAAACTCTTTGGAAAATGACATTTGGATTTAATATTTCTTAGCAAAAAGATTGTGATAGCTATCAGAATAGTTGGCTGATTGTGATAGTGTTCAAAAGTTAAGTGGGTCAACAGTCAACAACAATTGGCTGCAATGAGAAGGCAACTAATATACCTAGCGCGGGACGGGCAAAATCTTAGCTTAACCACCAAAACAACCCAACATGGTAACTCAAAGTCAAAGAGTAATTTAATGGCTAGCCTATTCATTTTACATACCAATTTTCTAACTTTTTTAGCCAATGCTACATAGATACCATGATTTTTAGACCAGGACCGACGGTTGGACCGGTAAAATTTGAAATCGGTCTCCTTTCTAATCCGATTTAAACCAATAATCTATTTTAGCCCAAAAATCATTCAAAACCGACGAACTAGTAGTTGAACCTCCTGACCCAGCGAACCTATGACTGGTTTGCAGATTGGGCCGATTCTGTACTTAAATAAATATAAAATTAGGGCTTTCAGTCTGTCACGCTGCTTCAATTCAGCCTCCAGAATAGATTTCACCGCTGCGCCATCACCTAATTTCTCTCACGCCCATCGCCCAATTTCTCTCACGCCCATCGCCATCATCTGTCTCATGAATCAATTGGAATGAATCAAGAATTCGCCCATTCCCCTCTTTCTCTCTCATCTACTAGATCCATTGACACCAGAGCCAATTCCCAGAACTCAACCATGACTTCCCGAAGAAGAACGCTTTTGAAAGTCATAATCCTCGTGACAGCGGGTAACGTACATATATACATGTTTATGTGTTGTAGATTTGATCTAAGTGGGTTTGTAATGCCACGTGATTGATTTTTTTTTAACGAAGTGGAGATTGATCTATTTGTTAAACTGAAGTTTATAAAATTTCTAACTGAATGTACCGAATGTTTAGTTTGAATTTTTGTTTTTGGATGAAATTGTAGGGTTGAAAAGACTTTATTGATGAATCAGTATCCTTGGTCTTACTAGAATTTTGTTATATTTTATTTATTTAAATGGAGGACATATTGTTTAATTTTTTATTTTTAGAACATGATGTTTGTGATGAAAATAAATGATTGGGTTTATTGTAGTTGACCATGAACAATGATTTAGTTATGTGAATAAGAAGTTTAGCAATCAGTATAAGGCGACTATTGGAGTTGATTTCTTGACCAATGAAATTCAGTTTGAAGATTGGCTCTTCACTCTACAGGTTTGGGATTAATTACTGCTTAGTTTCTGAGTTAACTTATGAATCTGTGGTTGAATTTTCCGAATTTGAATGTATCCTAGAGATGTTTATGTTCATTTGTATTTGATAATTTTGAGTTATGATCATGATTTAATATCCTTCTTTTTATAAAAATTTAGTTTTTATTTGAATTGTAGAAAGTAAACTATGTACAAATAGGTTTAGTTTTTTTGTAGATAAATTGATTAGTTTTACACATTTACTAAATATTATATATAATATATAATAATAATTAATATATTTATTTATTTATTTATTTATTTATTATTACATATTAATGACATCACTGATCAATAACAATTCGATCACTGGTTCCACCAGTATATTTTTCGATTCATTGGTTCTGAGAACCTTGTTAGATACACTATAACACTACCATGATTCATCCACTTTATTTACTTTTTATCTTTTCTATATTATAAATCCCGGCTTTTGGTGTAATGAGTCACACACCTGCTTTAGGTACTTGACCTGTTTTTATTTTAAAAAAAAATTACTATACAATTTTAAATATATTATTATTTTATTTTTTTTATTTTTTTTAATTCTTATTTTATCTCTCATAATTTGTACACGCAACACGTTTCATCCAAGTGCTTTGTGGTTTAACTATATATGCAATGCTTTTTTATGTTTATATATTTTTTGTGCAACCTGCATCAACTACTCTTACTATGTTCACACAAAAATTAGTGTTCCACAAATTATGCACATAGACGAACTAGAAGGCCATAGTAAACGGATTCAGTTATCATGAAGTTAACTTCATAGAAAGTAGGTCAATTGATCAATACAATGCTGACACGTGAATAAGAGATCATCTTTTTATTTGCGTGTCGATATTGTATTGATCAATTGACTAAAATTAACTTCATGCTAACCACTCCCATAATAAACTATGGGGGTGACTGCAATGAAATCATTGACTTTTACTGAATATTGATTTATGCCTTAAAGTAACTTATTGTTCATTATCGCTTCAACTAAAATTTGAGCTAAATTTCAACTTTGAAATGCTCTCACATCTACAAGGTTTTTCTTAACTTCTTAGGCGTAACAACAGGTTTTTCTATTTCATTTCATGATTTTCAAACCCGGACCGGTTATCAAACTAGAAACGGTACCGGATGAGTCACTAGTCCAATTAGTGGTTGAACCGTTATTGCACAGTACGTCATTAATATATAAAAATATATATTATTAATAATTAATAAAATTTAAAAAAATCTCATTTTTTATGAACTAAAACATAATAAAGTTGAATTACAATATTACTAAAAATGATTCATTTTAATATTAAAAAAAATGGTAAAAAAATAATTGGTTCACTAACCAGTGAACCATCGGTTGGATGGTAACCGGGTCAACCAATTTTTGACTAAATCAATAAAATCGGGCTAAACCATGTAGGCCGATTTCGGGTTTTACCAGTTAAACTTTAATAACCATGATTCGTGTTATGAATTGTGTTAATGACCCAACATGTGCTTTTTGTGTATTGGGCTCTTTCAATAACCGACATAAATATCGGATTTTTTTGTACATTGGACTCTTTCATTAACTAATATAAATATCAACAAAGTCCGTCATATTTTTTCAAAGAAAAATAAGGAAATGAATGCATGTACTTTTAATTCTTGTAAAAGAACACGACCAAAGTATTATTTTGCGGATGTTTGCCTCCGGCCTAGATTAACTCAAGTTCGATGAAATCTCTATCGCTCTGCATAAAAATAAAATATAAAACTTCATACACCTTAAAATTCATAGGTTGAAAACAAGTTTTTTAAAGTGTGCAAAAAGGATTTATCATGTCTTTTTTGAGAGAATCGGTTGCCGGAAACATTGAGATGCTAAGCACACAGTTCAAGAGAATATTCTCTTGAACTGTGTACATATTTCTTAATTTTTGCATTTGCACCAAGTTTAAGGGAATATGCACACAATTCAAAAATATATTCCTTTAAACTGTATGCTTAACATGTACCCTAAGAGCACATGTTAAGAAATTCCAATAATAAAATGGGTATATGCTTTAATCTTTTACAAAACAAAAGAAAGATCTTCAGAAAAAAGAAACTACGAAATTGCTCAAAATGCAATAATGCTGTCAAACTTCAAATCTTTTTCTCTCAAAATTTGCTCATGACACTGAAAATTTAAAACGAGCCAGGCTGAAATGCAAGTTTAGAGCGAACAAAGACGCAATGGGAAGAAAAGAAATCATCTATAGGCAGTGCATACCTTTATTACTTTATATAATTGATCATTTTGAGAATTTGCATTTATTTTACAAATGGTCATTCACCTTGATGCTTGTTCAGCAACATTGGAGAACATGATTATATAGCTAATATAGACCAAATCTTCTTAAATGGTCTTTATAAGAGTTGGTCAATATCCCAGATTTTCCTGCTTGTATACTTCTTGAAGAACCATGCTTTGAATTTGTGAACCCTAAAAAAGTGATACCTAGAGCTTCGCAATGGCATGTACAGGCAAATTAGATCTCGCAGGGAGTTTTAAATCTTCCCAATCTTCATCATCTATCTTGGAGAAATAATGTTCAACCATATTATCACCGACGAGCTCAAGTTTAGACGGTTCCCACTAGAAGAAAAGCATGAGTGAAATTTTAATATACAAGAACTTAAAACTAGGGATTTCAATATATATGAAACAATCTAAATTCAAGACTAACAGAATTTCTGTGCACGTACCTTTGGGTTTTTATCCTTGTCCAATAGTAAAGCCCTGCAACCCTGCATTCGAATGTGGGTTATAAACTTATAACCATAAAGGACAGATTATAAATGATAGATGAGTAAATGTGCACCTCAAAGAAATCCTTGCTGACTTCTCCTTTCATGACATTGCAAACCATTCTGTACTCACGTACAAGGCATTGACCAACACCTTGGAGCCTCCCTTCTCGGATCTGGATAGCACAAGCAGAGTTTTTAAGAGTTCTGAGAAAAATCAAACAAACTTCTCCAAAATTCATTAATTCTGTTTTAACAACTGAATGAAATGGCCATAGGGTTCAATAGATGTAGTAAAACTTAGATATCTTTCCAATTTTTAAACTTTCAACAAATATAGTACATTCTGTTAAAGTGCATGATGGGCAAATACCGATCTAAGAGATATTTTAAGACTTGTTGGGGATGCTTTCTTCAACGATTGAACAGTCGAGGAGATCCAACCATCCTTGCTTTCTGCAGCCTCACTCTCCTACACGAGAAAACAAGATTCTGGTCATGCCAATTATATTAGTTTCATCCATTGCCAGGCACGAGCATTATAAGCAGAAGGAAACAGTTCATGGTTAAAGAAATGAGAACAGTTCGAATGAAAATTTCATCTGAAAAGGAAATGGACATCAGATGATCTCATCCAATGAAACTGATCTAGATCATCGACTTACAAGAGCAGATATTATGTCCTCAATCGTTCTTCGAGAAAAACACCTATCAATGATATCCAACCTGTAAGTGTGCAGAAGTTAGAAAATGAGAATTATTATCACTTGATGCAATACCATACTAACAAGTTGGCGCTTACATCCAATTGAATGACAGCAAAAAAAAAAGCCGCTTTGCATATGTTATAGGTAAACATTAGTTATCGGTTGAAATAGCAAAAAACGGGGATTATGCAATATGCGTAGGAAAGCAAAAACAACTATGCCATCACAACCCAAACCCGCCTATGTACATATACAAATTAACAAAATACCCTAACCAGGACTATGTCTCATTTAAACTTTGAGTATGGAATGGATGTATGTCTAAGCTCTAGGTATGGATGGTGAGGTGTTGGCTCTTTTGCTAAGAGGGAACAAAATGAATCAAACTGAAATAAGACCAGAACTACTATAAACTTCTTTGACATTTTTATTGATGAAGACAATGATACATAGAACTAAATTATGAAATCCAAAGATACGAGAAAATTTGAAGACTTGTTCAGCAAAGACGAAATACCTCAATTCAAATAGCCATTAAATCGATAGAAAATGAGATGGGACTTGGGAGTTAACTAGACATCCAAGTAATTCATGAATGATGTATCTAGTATTAACTAAAGAGATTTATGGGATCTTCCTTTTGCACTTGCAAATAAAACAGGATGATGAGGACAATACATTTTTCAAGAAAAACTGATTGTACATACTGTACCCTTTTTAATTAGGAGAATATCCATGAACAGTTCCAGAAGTGTGTTCTTCCTATTCTAAGCTTCTGACTACCCAAAGAGCATTTAACAGCACAACTGAAGCAGCGATTTCGGCCAAATACAGTTACCAAGCATTCAAACACAACTTTGACATCCCCAACCAATAAAAGAAAGAAAAATAACATACCGGTTATAAGAACTCTTCTCTTGCAAACTTGGAAGCTGAGAGAATTTATTTATAATGGAAGATATAACGGTTGGATCAGTTGAGTCTACATTGCGCAGTGCTTCTTCCAACAAAGGTAGTCTCTGTTTATTGTCATGTCAGTAAAACATTGAAGTTGCATTAGTGCTTTTGAGATAAAAGCTATACATCTTACTGTGAAAATTTTGTCACACGGGCATGTTGGCAGTTTATTGGCTAAGATTTATTTAATGAATTTCTTGATGAAATTCTGAACAGTAATAATACAAGATAAACCATCACTAACATTGCGCAGCATTCTCAACCCCTCAATCTTGAGAAATAATAGCAATGACATGATTTGAGAAGTTCCAGAGTAATATATTTTTGGGAACAATATTAATAAATTCTTTATATCAAGATACAGAAAGGTTAAGGCTTTCATCAGTTTCATGTATGTCATCAAACAACATAAATTCAAAATATTGAACTTTTAGTACTGACATTACATTCATTTTACTTAGCAGTATCAATGCTGAGAATTGGCATACAATCGAATTTTAGATGGAGATATCTATTACCTGTTTCTCTAGCCTCGAGGGTACCTATTATTAACAACCTCTTTCCAATTTCTTTCTGTAAATGAATATGATATTCTGTATTTACCAGTCAAATACAGAAAGATAAGTGAACAAGTATAAAATTATTTATAGATAGTTTAGGTACTCAGCTCCTACTGCCTCATATTTCTGACTAAGAGTCCTACAAGTGGCTTGATGAACTATATTACACTTCCCAAGCTCTTTTTACAACAAAACCATGCAGATGTATAACAAGAAGCTGCAATTCTTATATTTTATTGATTTTAACAACAAATAGTTATAATAATGCAAAAGTCAGGTAGAAGTATACTTCTGATGGGACAAATTGAGTTGCAAGGCCACATGCAAGCATTTCAGTTCCATCTAGCCTAGCACCAGTAAGACCAACGTACTCTCCTGCAAGAAAAATTTAAATTTAAAAAGTGAATAATTAAACATAATTGATAATTTCCAAAATATATGAACTAGAAGTCTTCTATTTCTACATAACCTAAAACTGATCAACAACTTGGCCACCAAGAAATCAGGCCTAAATATGGAAACATTTATGTTTGTATATAACTTGTAAGCATATGCAGACAAGGTTTTACTGCCATTACCATAGAATCCAGGGAGTCTTGATAAGTAATAAGAAGCACCTACATCTGGAAAGAGTCCCAAAGCAGTTCTGGCATTGCAAAAACCTGCAAAATGTCATGAATAAGAACACGCAGACCAAAAAATCTGAGGTTTGGGTTCAGTAGAACGTTATTGATCTTTTAAAATTGGAGGCTCAGAATCCAGAAAAAATAATTGATAGCAATGATTTTTATTTGTTATTTGAAAGAAAGAAGGCCAGAAGATAATGTATTATAATTTATTTTTCGACATCAACAAAGATCTAACTCTAACAAGGAACCACTGGATAATGCTTAAATCAAAATCAAATAATGTCAACGAGATATATTGGTTAATGCCTTTGACTCTGTTAAGATGGGTTCTTTCAGTACAATTGCCAAGAATGATCAAATCAAAGTTTTAGTTATTCTACTCTTTAAGGAATACAAAAGGCTAAAATCAAAAAGTGGAAGACCAATAATATTAATCTTAAAGCCAAAAGCACTTACCAATATAATGTCTACCAAATGTTTGTATATTGATATCTTGACTTGCTAAGTTCAATACCATTTATCATTTCGAGGTCCATGAGTTAGACTGCTGCCTTAAATCAAGTGGATAAAAGATCATCATAAGTTTCTACAAGCACTGGCTATTGAAATAAATCTTTAAACAGCCACTGATACCTAGAAATAAGGAGAGGATTATGAAGAATGCTACTATCTTTGGTTTATTCTTACAAGCCTCAAATCAGAATGGTAATTTCTGATGAATTCAGCATGCAATAACATATGAAAAAATTCCATATCTCACAACAACTGCAGTCCAGTTTTTTAGTTCAATTCTTTTTTACACTTACAAGAGTTTTCTACACATGAGAGCATTCACTCTACATCCCGCCTAATACACAGTCTTAAGGACTTAGATAACGATTAACATAAAGCTAGCATAAATGATCAACCATTGAGACAGCATGGCCTATACGCTTTATAACTACAAGGTTGGACAATCATATAACAAAGACAAATCATGAATTTATAAGAAGAATCCCAGTGTAGGAAGAGAATCTCAGGGTAGGAAGAATCATATATATATATATATATATATATATATAAGGGCAAGTCTATACTTAAAGTGAAGTACAAAGGAGACAAATACCGAATTCTCCGTTGCAACTCGGAATCTACCATGTATCGAAGCACCTGCTCCTCCTCCCATAACAATTCCATTCAGAATTGAAACCTTCAATGAAGTTTGGAACCTAGTATTAATATTTGAGTATCTCCAAATAAGTAATGTCAAATTCAACGTGACCAAAAATGCCTTTGGTGCACGTTTTAAACTACATAAATTTAGGAATACACCTAGTACTAGTTTGAATCACCTGTGGTTTACTATACGTTGCCATCAGATAGTTCAAGGTGAATTCTTTGCGGAAAAATGCTGCCCCTAATTTCCAATCACCTGATGCACATAATAAAACATAATGTATCACCAACCCTGCTATAGTGAGTTTCAGATCTTAAATGGCATAGAAACATATGACGGACGGGTGACAGGTTTATTAAAACCCGTAAATGCAAGAAAGAGAACTGAACGAGGCAATAGAAGAGAGTTAGAATAATGTGTGCAAACATTGAAGTAAAGTTTCAGAGAAAGGTCATACCTATCAGTATATTAGAGGGAAGAATCTAGAATAGCGAGAATTAAGAAGATGCAAGAGGAAAAAATGCAAACACCTACCTTGACCAATATCACGTACCACAGCTGCAACATCACCTCCAGCACAAAAAGCTCTTCCTCTTCCCTACAACCATATGAGCAGAATTAACACAAAATTCAAAAAGGTGGCTGCAGAAGTATCATACTTGGAATGAATGATATTGCCCACAGGGTATATATTCAGGATAGAACGGGTGAACTTCTCTTATGTGAGCTTTAGATTCTTGACACTCCCCTCACATGTAGCATGACTTTGACACCAAAAACATATGGACAATTTGTATCGGGTGGTGCTGAGCACTTTGGGTCGTTGAGCCAAATACATAGACGAAATTGTCTGGTCTCATTAAGTGTTAAGTTTCTAATTGCTCCAAAATAAAATAATTTGGACAGGACAATAATGTTGTTAGTCCTATTGGATTATTTTATTTATTTATTTATTTTGGTTTGTGCAGTATGATGGATTTTATTTTCTATTCAGTATTCACATTCGCCGAAGGGATTGCACATGAGTGGAATATTAAAGCATTGATGTGCCAAGAACTTGGTATATCTTAGCCTGCTAATTTATATTTTGGAGAGCATATATTTTTACAATTGTTGCGTTTTTAGTGTTTTTCAGGTGTGGAATTTAATGGAGAAATTGGACTTTTGAACGGAGTAATTTAGAGCTTAAAATCCGGCTATTTCAAGCTATGGGCCAAGCCCATTAACTTAATTGCAGAGAGATCAGCAGCCTTGGCTATAAAGTAGCGGTCCAAAGTCAGCAAATAAAACCCAATTGTCTTCATACCTTTTGAAGGAATCAGCCCAATAAATAAAAAAAAGTAATTGAAGCTGGAGGTCTTTAAAAAGGGGATATGAGACATCATTTAAGGAGGGCAGCCGCCACTTGGAAAGAGAGAAAGGAGCAGCGAACTTGAATAAGAGTTTGGTTTTGTTTTTTTTAATTTTTCTTCTTCTCGTTTTACCAAATAAAGGAGCACTATTTTGTTATTCCATTTATTCTTTTCATTCAAGTAGTGAGGATCATCAGTTTATTAAAGGGGGAACATCAGTAGTACATTGAAGAATTTAATTCGTTACCTTTTCCAATTGATTGGTACATTCAAGTGAGTATTCTGTTTATTTAATTATGTTTTGTATTCCAATTCCAAGCATGCTAGGCTAGATTATTTTCTAGGGTTGAAGATAAATATAATTGATTGATTCCATTGCACGTATTCATGCCAATTGATTCTACCATATTTAGTGCTTTTGCGTTAAAAATAATTCTTTCTATTAGATGTCTATTTTTACTGATATAAAAATAAGATTGGATTCTCATTATTATTTATTGGATTCAGTTGATAATTTGTTAAAAGCGGATATAAACTGTGTTTTGATGGAAATAATGAGTGTTTTGAATTTATACATATGTTTGGCTAATGGAAGAATTAACAATCTGATTTTACAAATTTATTGGACTTAATTGATTTTATTTTCCGCATCTAATAAAGTCAAGAGACCAAATTAGTGCGAGATAAAAAGTAGAGTTTACTGGGCATGAATATTAGGAAGATGATATCAAATATATGACTCTGCCACCCTAGTATTTTATTATTGATTATTTATTCACGTATTTTTAGTTGATAAAATTCCTTCGAAATTTCTAAGCTAGATTAGGAATTAATTAGAATTAGTGAGTGAGAAAAAGCACGTTCCATCCGTTAAGTCCTTAGGGTTCGCCCTCGCACTTGTAAGCTATACTAAGTATTAGATTCGTGCACTTGCGAGTAAATAAAACATTGACAACAAGTGATACATGATATATACACACACTGCCGCCAGTTAAAAAACATATAAGCAAACAAACATGGGTAACGTCTTTGACTGCTCTTTAGTGTAGGGCATTGCCAACATGTGCACCTATGTCATTGTGAATAAATGGCTTCAAGCCCAATGATAACACCATATAGACTATGGTAACAAAAATGAAAGGCTGATTATCACAATTCCTACATACAGAATCAGATGGATCTAGAGGCTGTGACCCCTAGGTTTGTAGTCCACAAATGATCAACAAACCAGAAGGCACATCCTTGATATTTCTAGAGGCTCAAGTTGAGAAACAAAAATTCTTAACTTGGATGTTGGTTGCATTGAGTTTTCTGTTTCTGGGTGTTTTCTGGGTCTTATGGTGTATAAAAAATTGATATCTAGTATTAGAGACAAAAATGTTTACCACTTGATTTCTTCACATTATGCAGTTTGAGTATTAGCATAGATGTTTCGAATAGTAATTACCTTCAAAATTATCAGCTTGACAATGCAATCATCCTCACATCTATGAAAGAGTTCCAAAAGCCGAACTATCTAAGGAAATGATGATGAATAGAACTGTTAAGATGTTTTTCTGATGTCCAGCTATATCAAGGTAATCACTTCATATAAAATCAACCCAAATAATCGAAACAATATTAGTACAAAAGATGGGATAATAAAACATAAGTCACAGACATTGTAAGATATGAAAATATATAAATGCATATAGCAATATCCAATACATCACTTGGTAATTGGCATGAGACAATATATAACTGTCACATCAGAAGGGAGAAGAAAATATTAAATTGTCAGACTATATTTGTTCTGGATACAGGAGAGACTATTTCCCTAACTAGGCAACAAGAAGTTATGGCAAAAGAAACAGTACAACAGAGAAAATATTGAGGAGAGCCTCTTAAGATCACAAAATACATAAGACCAATATGTGCTAGTGCTTCCAAAGCAGAATTGCATGAGTGTTCTACTTGACACAATATGCATAATTGTCTAATTCCAAATACAATTAATTGAAGGAATCAATCTAAGGATGTGACTAGGCCAACCCACATTCCACCTAAAGTTAGAGTGTCCATAACACAAATGTGAGACACTAGTCAATAAAAGATAGCATATTGGAAAATTAATACCTATAACAAGGTGAAAATAATAATAATAATAATGATGGATATAAACAAACAATATACGAAATCCCTTGAAGAAATAGTTTAATGCATAACACTCCAAAATGGAATACAATTTTGAAGACAATGTAATGCATCCAATAATAGCCACCCTACCATTTCAAAGGAAAGGGCATTCAGTTGCTTAGGCCTGTTCAATATAAATGTTCTCACATATCCACTCGTTTCCTCCAAAACCTGTCAGAGTCAGAAAAATTAGTATATCTGAGCAGACTTAAGAACTTAAGTAAGACAACAAAAATTAAAGTAGACAACATATCCAATTATACACTCTTCAATCCTTGGGAAATGAAACAATTACTCAGCTAATACTAAAACTTATATTAATGGCTCTAAGCAACAAAGAAAACTAATGAAAATATCGAGTAGTCTTAATCACATATTCACTTTCATAAGGTTTCTAGAGTACACAAAAAATCAACCAAACAAAGATTAAGAGCAGTTAAAGCTTTCTGTACATGCACTTGATGACTTGAACCTCAGGGCAAAAAAGAAATATTTTTTAACATTTATCATTCAAACTACTATTCTTTTTATATATTCTCAAATCAGGGCCGAAATCAGCATGGAATAGCACTACACATAAGCTTTCCATTTGCTGGCAACTAAATGGAGCACGAGTGCAACCTAAGTGCTAAAACAATTTCTCAGCAAATAATAAACATTGCATCTCTATTTGCTTACAAAGAGAACTATTGAATCAAGTTCAAATTTCATAAGGTTTCAAGAAAATTCAAAAATTATCCCAACCTAATAGCATTTAAAGCTTTCTCCAATACATGCACTCGAATCATCAGGGCCCAAATATAGCCAAAGTACAATTCTTTCTATACATTCTTAAATCATCAAGGAAAAAAAAAACCCATAACACTACACAAACCATACTTCCAACAAAGCTAGGGTTAATTAAAAAAGAAATTTGCAAGATCAACTCAACCCCAAAATAAATCCCCAATTTATACTTTTCTTTCCATTTCTTGGAAATTAAATGGGGCACAAGTGCAAACCTAAGTCCTAAAATGCTTGAAATTGCTCAATTAACAAATGTATGGATTTCTGACGGAATAAACACTACATCATTAATTAACATACAAACACTTGATAGAATACGATCGTATAACTGTGCACTAATTCAAATTAAAGTTTTGAACCTGATCAGTCCCATAGCTGCTAGAACTGATTCGCGCCATGACTTTGTGCTGAATATGAAGTTTCGGTCAGTTGAGTCTTGAGGGGCTGTTTGGAGCAGGGACCCTGCCAAGAGTCCGGTCCGAATTTGATAGTGAAGAGTAAATGATGATGACGTCAGATTTTGAATTTTACACTCTGTTCGTAAGTTTTGGACGAAAAAAAAATTAGAAAATTTAAATTAGAATATAAAAGAAAAGAATACAAAACTTGAAATTTTCTTTTGTGTTGTTTATGAGTTTTTAATAGAAAATAATAAAAAATTTAAATTTTTTTCTTATCTTGTGTTTTTGAATTCCAATAAAAAGAAAAGAAAAATATCAATTTTACATATTTATCCTTCTATTAATTATAACCATTGAACCATGAATAAAAATATGCAAGATAAATTTAATTAAAAAAAATTCATAATCAAATACAAATATCCAAATAAATATTAAACAAAAACTATTTCTAAAAAGTCATTGTCATACCTCTAATTAACAGATCGGCGGACAAATGTATGGATGAATGACATTAATAAAATTCTCATACATTTTTTATGTTTCAACCCACAATTGTAAGAACATGCTAATTATTTACTTCCTCTTACATGCTAATACCATTTCTCATCTCCATATATTAGGGAACTACGTCAATTTGTGTTGCATACATAATATAACATCTATTTATATTGGAATTTAACTTATATGTCTAATGTTATTAGAGGTTACATTCACAATATATATATATATATATATATATATATATATATATATAATATCGTTGGGATTTTGGAGAAAATTAAATTAGTTACTATCCAACAATTTTCATGTAAAGTTTTCTTCATTTTTTAGTACATGTTCTTGTTTGTTTCATGTTTTGGATTTAAGATCTTGATTCAATATTTTGTTGCTTAAGTTGGAAAGTACTCCACCACAATCATCAATTAAACTCCACCACAATCAGATTACTATAAGCTCTACTAAGTATTATGTGGGAATGTCTCAACTACCACAATCATCAATTAAAGGATTACTATCAGCTCTACTAAGTATTATGTGGGAATGTCTCAACTAGGTTAAAGCATTAGCCGACAGAAACGTGAAAACCAATCAAATGTATTGTTATTATTATATGGTTTCTCACATTTCTCACATTATGTGACAATATGTGAAGAAATTTTGCAACTTGCTCCTCCAGAGATTCTCGTTGAGTGGGTCGAAGACCGCCCTCGTCATGTCTTACGCCAATCATAACTTATACTCCATATGAAGTATTCACAAGGAAATTGCAACAAAAAGCCGATATTCAAGGTAAAACAGATATGCAAAGACATGTACTTAAATTGTACTTGAATTGTTCGCGGGAGAACTCGTTCGCGCCAAAGAGTCTCTTTCTCTCTATCAGATTAAGTTTAGTAGATAAAAACAAATTGGGGACATGATTTAAAATTTATTATGTTGAAAGTTGAGGATAATATGGGAATTATAAAAATATTACTTATCCCAATTTCTTTTATGTCCAAATCAGGTCAATTTTGGACAAAAAACTTTGGCAGGAAAGTGACAAGTTTTCTATCCATTTCTTATTTTTTTTTCGTTTAATAAAAAACTCAGAAACATAAGAATTGAAAAGAAAACTTAAATTTTCCATCCATTTCTTTTCTTTTCTGTCTATTTTAATACTCAGAATCAGAGTGTTAAGATTTAGCGAGTTCATTTTAAAAACCCCAAATATAACTTTAACTTTGGAACGGATATAAGTAATAATATTATATTTATTATATGAAAATTCTATGCGAACATGATAATTGGACGTGAAATTTTGGTCATGTCCGCCTAGAAGATTTCTATTTATATCATTTGACATATTATTTTTAACAAAAATTTAAAAAATTTAACATTATTGTAGTTGATGAACTGTTGATGCAACTGGACTGGGTTGAGGCCAATTCGGCAATGGTTTTAGGTGATTTTTCACATCTTGAACCAATTGGAGTCGGGTTTGGGGTGAAGTGGGGTGGATTCTAGATGGATCACAACCGTCCAAACTATAGATCCAGCCCTGATCTAAGTCCTTGGTACATAAGGGAGTTGGTTAGGGTCAGATCGGACCGAGAATTAATTTTTCTAAAATAACAAGCAACTAAATAAATATAATGTTAATTATATCTCAAGTTATAATTTTATTTAGTTATTGCAAACATCAGGGTTAAAATGGGTGGGAGGATCGATCGCCCTGGTCCCATAATCAGATGAGACTATTTAGTATTCTGATATATTTTGTTGTAGTCGAACTATTTAGTCGAAGTTGTTCTCATATATATTTTGTTGTAGTCGAAGTTCTCATATATTTTGTTGTAGTTGAACTATAATGTTTTAAGCTCTGGAAATGCATTTTTTTTGATACAACTTGTACTCTTTTTTTGAGAAGACAATGTTTCGAAAATGGTCTCGTTTTTATTTTTCGCTCTGGGCCACCAAATCTCAGGAACTGTGACGCTCCCAAATCTGAGTAACTTTAAACTCCGGATCTGGTGCTTCATAGGTTGGTATCAAAGCTATAGGTTAAAAATCTTAGGTATGGGCACCTTAGGCTATAACCTAGAGAAGTTAGAATAAGTCAGAAAGTAAAAGAAACTCAAATAGAGTTTGCTAAGAGAATTGAACTGTTTTCATCAGTAAAGTTTTAAAGAAGTAAAAATAACATAAATTGAACTGTTATTTGTAATATGAAGTGTGATTTGATGAAATGTACTAATCAAGATAAATTATTTAAATATAGATGTCAAGAGGTGATGTATATCAGGATATCCATGTTGTGGTCAAGCAGCTATTTGCTCCACCTATACCCGCACCTGAGCATGTGCCGGTGATTATAAAAGATGGTGAGGAGGAGGAGGATCCTTTCGAAGAGGATTGATATTGGTTTACCGACTGGGATTACGAGTGGCATTACGCAGCAGCCTTTACCACATGAGGTAGAGACTAAGGAGGGTATGGGGGTACCGACAGCATCAGTGGAGTCCGAGGAGGATTCTGAGGGGATTAAGGTGGATGAGGTGAACCCCGAGGTTGGGGAAGTTTTGGTTCAGTTGGAGGCATTAGTGCACCATCTGATAGATCAGAACTCGGAGCTTAGCATCAATCTCCATGAGGCCAATAATTTGGCTCGGCTTTATGAGGTGAAGGCACACGACCTTCAGATGGAGAAGCAAGCTATAAATGCCTATTGGGAGGAGGTGATCCTCGAGAGGTTGAGAGCTCAAGATCATGCAAATGATTTGGATTAAGAGGTAAGAGTACACAAGCGCAAGGCATATAAGATGTACTTCGCGTACTCGGGGTCTATGGATCTTACCATAGATAGGGTGGTCTTATATCTGACAGAGGACGGACATACCTTGTACACCATCACTCGGCAGAGTGTGGTAAGTATAGCGGTAGAAGAGCGCGATAGCGGGGTTGCTAGAGGACTAGCATAGATAATATAGATGGATATGTAAATATATATGTGTAATTAATTATATATTTGTGTAATGTGAATCCCTGCTTTTTATATACATAGCGGGATAACTTTTATAAATCCTAAATTTACATAAGTTAAGGATTAGAATAGGTAAATCTCTTCTTTTGTATCTAATAGAAGGATGTAAAAGTAAATAGTCGGAGATGCTATGCCATGTAAATATAGCGAATAGCTATATATATGTAATGTAAGAATGAAACATATTAATATAAGGTTTTTATTAACTATAGTTGTGATGTGAATGCGTTGCATTGAATAAAAATGCTTAAAAGAATGAAAAATAAAATAATAATAATAATAATAATAATAATAATAATAATAACATTATTTTATTTTTAATAAGAAATACCACTAAGAATACGTCAAAGAAATGAAGAGGCAGAATCTCGTAACGAGAATGATAATAGGGATATATATCCCGTCCAATGAATTTTGATTTACTGTTAGGGGCATTCCAACAGAGGAATCCTGCTAACGCATGATAGTTTCGTAGGCTGTGCCGGGAACTAGTTTTAAAGAGTTTAAAGTTATGGGACCTCCCGAATTTAAGGGCACCACCGAGCCTATAGAGGCTCAGTCATGGATTAAAGAGAAAGAAAAGACGTTTGTTATTGCCAAGATAGGTGAGGAGCAGAAAACAGTTTTTTCTACTTACTTAATGAAAGGAAAGGCCAACTTATAGTGGGAGGCCAACCAAAGTGGGGTCGGGACAGGAGTAGTTGCTTCGGATAGGTTCAAAGAAATATTTTTTGAGAACTGTTTCCTTTAAAGCCAGCAGAGCCGTATGGAGATGCGGTTCTTAGAGTTGAAACAAGGGGACATGACAGTGTCCCACTATGCAACCAGGTTCAATGAACTAGCACATTTTACTCTGCATCAGGTTGATACGGAGGAGAGAAAGACGAGGAGATTTGAGCAGTGATTGAAACCCTGACTCTACCACAAGATGTCTGTGTTGTAGATAGGATCGTTCGGAACGATCCTGAAAAAAGGCTATAATAGCCAAAGGAGGATGTGAGTGTAAGACCCCAACTTTTATGAATAAAGATTTAATTTTTTTTATATATTATTTTGAAATAGTAAGGTGTTGATTTGATAAATGTGAAAAGTTATGGGTGAAATGTGCAAATATTTTTCAAAATGAGCAAGTGGTTAGAAAATATTCTTATTGTCGGGGAATATTCATTTGGTCGTGGAATATTCTTGTTGTCGGGGAATATTCGTAAGACGGCGCAGCTATTTGTGGGCCCCACAACGAAATAACTATCGGATATAGAAAGCGACAGAAATAACCTTTTTATAAAATAACGACGTAGTTGTTACCGTTAGTACTGTTGAAATACCGGGTGGTTAAAATACAGTAATACGCGGTGTTGCACAGTAGCACACGGTATTGCACAGTATTTTGAATTATTGACTCTTACGTGAGAAGGCACTTATTCAATTATTGTTACAGTAATTACTGTTCAATATTTTATATTATTGATTCAATAATTGCAGGATATTTTATTGATTCAATAATTGCTACGTTGATATTTTATATCAATAATTGCTACGTTGCTATGATTGATTCAATAATTGCCACCATTGATATTTTATATGATTGATTCAATAATTGTCACTGCACAGTATTTCACATTATCAACTCAATAATTCATATTATTTGAATAATATTATTAGATAGCATTATTGACAATGTCTAAGGAAGTTCTGTCTAGGAGGGGTTATTTAATTGCGCGCCAGTAAGGAGAAGTCCTTATCGGAAGGCCCCCCTCTTTCCTGAGAACGACCTGGTTGTTAATATTGTGGTTCTGTAATATTATTTGTGAATAATTAATTATTGATTTATATGATAAGAAAATATTTATTTTGTGGATATAAAAGAAGGAATTAGTACTGATGTGTTTTTATCAGTATTTTGGTGTAGAAAATAATCTGTTTATAGATTTCGGATAATTTATGTTGGGAATTTGGAAAAACTTTCTTCTGCAAAGTTGTAGAGAATTAAATTTCCTATAGAAAGACATAGAATTTGTATTTTTCTGATAAACGGGCTATTTATTATGAATTATTGAAGTTTCAGAAAATAAATGTTTTTTAAAATGGTGGGCCCCACTTTTGGTTGTGGCTGATGGCCTCTTTTGGTCATGAGGCAGCTGAAATTTTAAAAAATAAAATATTATTTTATTAAAAAAGTCTACTTTAGCATCCAAAGCTTTTCCTATAAATAGGGTGCTTAGGTTAGAATTGAAAATCACACCAGAATCAGAAGTTTTCTTTCTCTATAATATCGAGCGTATTTTTGTGAGTATATAGATACTTTGAGTGTTACTATTCAGTGCAAGTTTTTCTCAGCTTTATATCCGATATTCCAATCAGAAGTACTATTCTTTTGAGGTAAGGGATGTTATTTCTTTCATAAATGATGTTATTCTTTTCAATATCATTATACCAAAATATTGTCATGAATTTTATTATGAAATTCTTACTTTTTTCGTCGGGATTACTATTCACGTATACGGCACTATTCACGTATACGGCACTATTCACGGAAAAACTAAATTTTCTTCTATATGCCCAAGTTGCTTGTTAAGGTTTCTATCTTTGATTGTATCCAAGTTTTGAGCTCTATTCTTGAATTTTGCTCCACAAAGTATTATTATGGAGTATTTTTGAACTTAGATAAACTAAAATGCGAATCCTTAATCTTTGTCTTTTATCTCACTAGATTCGTTCTTTGAAATATTTTTCATCATCCTCAGTCCTAAAAGGTGATGTAACTGAATATCTTTGGCCTGTAGAGGAAAGATGAATGATTACCTGATGAATATCTTTGGCCGTAGTACAAAGATGACAGGTATTGAGATGAACATGACCACTGATGATACAAATGAATATCTTTGGCCTGTAGTGCAAAGATGAATATTTGATTCGAGATGTATATTGATTGATGTTACAGGGATAAAATATTGATGATGAACTTTTAAATCATGGAAGATAGTAGACTTTATTCTCTACTTAACTCTTCTAATGAATGGTTATTTCCGCTGCGAATATTGATCTAAACTTGTTATCAATAATATTTTATCTGAACTGTTGAAGACTAACGATAATTTATTTTTCATTATCTTAGTCATAATATTCTTTACTAGGCTAGTTGAGCTCACCCTTTTCATCTATTGTCCTATTCAGGAAATGAGAATGTCGCGGGAACTAGTCGGGGAATAGAGTGATGGTCCGAGTTAGAGCAGTAGTAGTCCTCACTATTTCTGATAAATAGTGTGATAATAATTGTAATGAGAACTAGTTTGAATATTAATAATTTCTACATATTTGTATTGACACTCACAGTTGTGTGGTCGTATTTTGCACGACCGTGTGATATAAAGTTTGTATTTGAATTCTGTACCATGTATTTGGCAACTCAGAATGGGTTGGGTTGACTGGACCTATTCTGGGGGCGTCACAGTTGGTATTAGAACTTAGGGATATGATCTCTGGTGGAGATCGGGGAATAGAACTAGGAGGGGAGAGATGAGTAAATCCTTCACTAGTATGTCCTACCTAAGCTTATGTGGTATTTAATTGGTCAGTCGGAGCATAGGGTTAATATGTGATATGTTAATTTGTTTAATTAACCCTTGTTTTATGGCAGTATTTGAGAATGGCAGCTGAGAATGTTAACAATGAAGTGAATGAGACCGTGGAGACACCTTTAATCGCTAACCAAGAGAACGTGCAAGAAGAAGGCAATGTTCATCCTGAAAACAACGCTGATCAGACGATAAATAATGAGATGTTTAGAAGTTTTTTGCAGCTTAGGCAAAACCAGACGAGGGAAACTCGTGTGCAAAATACAGGTGGAGATAATAACAACACGCAAATTGTCACTGCCAAGCAGTTCAAAGAATTGGGACCACCAGAGTTTCTGGGAAAGCCGGATTCGATCAAGGCAGAGACATGGATTAAACAAATTACCAAGATATTTGATGTCTTGGGATGCACGGAGGAACAGAAGGTTCCATTCTCCACGTTTATGTTCCGTGAAGAGGCAGATTACTGGTGGGAATCTGTGAAACGTACCCAGCCTGCCACACTCAAGATGTCTTGGGAAGCGTTCCAGAAACTGTTCAATGACAAGTACTTTCCTGAAAGTATTCGTCATATGAAGGAGGTAGAGTTTATTAGACTGGAACAAAACAACATGACGGTATCCCAGTACGAGGCTAAGTTCCCTGAGCTGTCCAGGTTTGCACCTAATTTGGTGGAGAATGAGAAACGTATGACGCGGATGTTTCTAAGAGGTTTGAAACCCGAAATACGTCAATACCTCATTTCTCATAAATTTTCTCTATATTCGGATGTAGTGAACAGGGCCCAGTTGTTAGAACGAGATAATGATTATGTTCAACCGAGGGACCACAATCAAGGTCGTACCGGTGGCAGCAGTCATCGGAGCAATGACAACCAGCGAGGAGGAAAGTATAACAGAAGCGGTAACCACTCCGGTGGTAATCGTGGCCATGATAGTAGAAAAAGCGAATCGGGAGGAGATTTTAAAAAGAGAAGGTATAACAATGAGAACGTGAAGATGTCAACATCAGCACCAGCATCAACTGTTTCTAGGGGAGGAGAACGACCACCGGTCGTATGCTATAAATGCGGGAAAGAGGGACACATCAGCCCAAACTGCCCACAATAATTCAAAGCATGCTACAGTTACATCTACAGTTTACAAATCTTGCTTGATTCAGATTGGTACCCTTACCTTACCTGTTGATCTTATAACTTTGAAAATACTTGCATTTGACGTGATTTTAGGAATTGACTGGTTAATCACTTACCATGCCAAAATTGATTGTTTCCGTAAGGTGGTTAGTTTTCATATTCCTAATCAACCTGTTGTGCGAATCCAAACCACCAAACCACTAAAATCAGTCAATATCATTTCAAGTCACAAAGCTATTCGTTTATTGAAAAATGGATGTCAAGCTTTCTTAGCTCATGTCACTGATCTAAACCAGAATACGTTAGGTTTGAACGATATTTCCGTTGTTAATGAGTTTCCTGATGTATTTCCCGAAGAACTTCCCGGTCTACCCCCAGAACGTGAAGTTGAATTTTTTATTGACCTTGAACCCGGTACAAAACCCATTTCTAAAACCCCATATCGAATGGCTCCTATTGAACTTCAGGAGTTAAAGGTCCAATTACAAAAATTGTTAGACATCGGTTTTATTCGTCCTAGTACGTCTCCTTGGGGTGCTCCTGTTTTATTCGTTTGGAGTGAGGAATGCGAGAAGAGCTTCCAAGAGCTCAAGAGAAGACTTATCTCGGCACCTGTTCTGACAATACCATCTAGTTCGGATGGATTTGTTATCTACAGCGATGCTTTGAGCAAAGGGTTAGGATGTGTTCTCATGCAACATGGGAAAGTCATAGCCTATGCCTCGCGACAATTCAAAGAATATGAGAGGAATTATCCTACTCATGATCTAGAGTTTGCAGCTGTCGTTTTCGCGTTGAAGATCTGGAGACATTACCTGTACGGGGAGAAAGTGGAGATTTATACGGATCATAAGAGCCTTAAATATTTTTTCACTCAGAAGGAACTCAATATGCGGCAACAACGTTGGCTTGAGCTGTTGAAAGATTATGATCATACCATCCAATACCATCCTGGAAAAGCGAACGTGGTAGCTGACGCGTTGAGTAGAAGATCATATGCGGAAACGAGTGCGATGATGTCAAGTATACGCCTAGAACCAGCTTTGATTGATAAAGTTAAAGCTGCCCAAGTTACAGATCCGGAGCTGATGAAGATGAAGAAGAAGGTGCAAGAAGGTGCCATTCCAGAAGCAAGAATCGATGAAGAGGGAATACTTCGAGTCAACTCCAGACTTTGTGTTCCTAACAATTCTGACTTAAAGTATAGAATCATGATGGAGGCACACAACACACCGTTTGCGATCCATCCTGGGAGTACTAAAATATATTGTGATCTTCGACATACATTTTGGTGGAGCAATATGAAAAGAGAGATCGCGGAGTTTATTTCGAGATGTTTAACTTGTCAACGTGTAAAGGCGGAGCATCAAGTACCGAAGGGTCCATTGCAACCACTGGAGATTCTGAAATGGAAGTGGGAACACATTACGATGGATTTCGTTACGGGTCTTCCCAAGGTTTCTCAAGGCATTGATGCGATTTGGGTTATTGTTGATAGATTAACCAAGTCTGCTCATTTCTTGCCGATACGAGAGACTTATTCCCTTGAACGTCTTGCTCATATGTACGTGGATGAGATTGTGAGATTACATGGCATGCCAGTATCCATAGTTTCGGATCGTGACCCAAGATTTACTTCACGATTTTGGATCAGTTTGCAGAAAGCTATGGGCACGGATTTACGATTCAGTTCGGCTTATCATCCTCAAACGGACGGACAATCAGAAAGGACTATTCAAACTCTTAAAGATCTATTGAGACTCTGTGTTCTAGACTTTAAAGGGAGTTGGGATAATTACTTACCATTGGTGGAATTCTCCTACAATAACAGTTATCAAGCAAGTATAGGCGTAACTCCATTCGAGGCATTGTATGGGAGAAAGTGTCGCTCTCTAATATGTTGGGATGAGGTGGGTGAAGCAACATTATTGGGACCGGAGTTAGTACGTATGACTACGAAAAAGATCCAAATGATCCAGCAACGGATACAAACCGCACAAGATCAACAAAAGAGTTATGCGGATCTTCATCGAAAGGATGTGGAATTTAATGTTGGGGATCATGTGTTATTATGTGTTGCTCTGTGAAAGGGAGTTACGAGATTCGAAAAGAGAGGAAAGCTTAATCCACGATTCATTGGTCCATTTGAGATCTTTGACAGAGTAGGAAATGTGGCCTATAGACTCGCTTTACCTCCAAGCATATCTCGTGTTCATAACGTGTTTCACATATCCGTATTACGTAAATATGTGAAGGATTCAATCCGCATTATTGAGTTAGAACCAGACGAGATAGCCGAAGATTTAACGTACGAGGAGGTACCTGTCAAGATCTTGGATAGGAAGGAGCATGTCCTACGCTCGAAAATTATACCTCAAGTTAAAGTTTTGTGGAGAAACCGTGCTATTGAGGAAATGACCTGGAAGTTGGAATCGGAAATGAAAGCGAGGTATCCTCACCTTTTCAACATACCAGGTACGTACGTCAATTTCGAGGACGAAATTTCATAAGGAGGGGAGGTTGTAAGACCCCAACTTTTATGAATAAAGATTTAATTTTCTTTATATATTATTTCGAAATAGTAAAGTGTTGATTTGATAAATGTGAAAAGTTATGGGTGAAATGTGCAAATATTTTTCAAAATGAGCAAGTGGTTATAAAATATTCTTGTTGTCGGGGAATATTCATTTGGTCGTGGAATATTCTTGTTGTCGGGGAATATTCGTACGACGGCGCAGCTATTTGTGGGCCCCACAACGGAATAACTGTCGGATATAGAAAGCGACAGAAATAACATTTTTATAAAATAACGGCGTAGTTGTTACCGTTAGTGAAATACACGGTGGTTAAAATACAGTAATACGCGGTGTTGCACTGTAGCACACGGTATTGCACAGTATTTTGAATTATTGATTCTTACGTGAGAAGGCACTTACTCAATTATTGTTACAGTAATTACTGTTCAATATTTTATATTATTGATTCAATAATTGCAGGATATTTTATTGATTCAATAATTGCTATGTTGATATTTTATATCAATAATTGCTACGTTGCTATGATTGATTCAATAATTACCACCATTGATATTTTATATGATTGATTCAATAATTATCACTGCACAGTATTTCACATTATCAACTCAATAATTCATATTATTTGAATAATATTATTAGATAGCATTATTGACAATGTCTAAGGAAGTTCTGTCTAGGAGGAGTTATTTAATTGCGCGCCAGTAAGGAGAAGTCCTTATCGGAAGGCCCCCTCTTTCCTGAGAACGACCTAGTTGTCAATATTGTGGTTCTGTAATATTATTTGTGAATAATTAATTATTGATTTATATGATAAGAAAATATTTATTTTGTGGATATTAAAGAAGGAATTAGTGCTGATGTGTTTTTATCAGTATTTTGGTGTAGAAAATCATCTGTTTATAGATTTCGGATAATTTATGTTGGGAATTTGGGAAAACTTTCTTCTGCAAAGTTGGTAGAATTAAATTTCCTATAGAAGGACATAGAATTTGTATTTTTCTGATAAACGGGCTATTTATTATGAATTATTGAAGTTTCGGAAAATAAATATTTTTTAAAATGGTGGGCCTCACTTTTGGTTGGTGGCTGATGGCTTTCTTTTGGTCATGAGGCGGCTGGAATTTTAAAAAATAAAATATTATTTTATTAAAAAAGTCTACTTTGGCATCCTAAGTTTTTCCTATAAATAGGGTGCTTAGGTTAGAATTGAAAATCACACCAGAATCAGAAGTTTTCTCTCTCTATAATTTCGAGCGTATTTTTGTGAGTATATAGATACTTTGAGTGTTACTATTCAGTGTAAGTTTTTCTCAGCCTTATATCCGATATTCTAGTCAGAAGTACTATTCTTTTGAGGTAAGGGATGTTATTTCTTTCATAAATGATGTTATTCTTTTCAATATCATTATACCAAAATATTGTCATGAATTTTATTATGAAATTCTTACTTTTTTCGTCGGGATTACTATTCACGTATACGGCACTATTCACGTATACGGCACTATTCACGGAAAAATTAAATTTTCTTCTATATGCCCAAGTTGCTTGTTAAGGTTTCTATCTTTGATTGTATCCAAGTTTTGAGCTCTATTCTTGAATTTTGCTCCACAAAGTATTATTATGGAGTATTTTTGAACTTAGATAAACTAAAATGCGAATCCTTAATCTTTGTCTTTTATCTCACTAGATTCGTTCTTTGAAATATTTTTCATCATCCTCAGTCCTAAAAAGTGATGTAACTGAATATCTTTGGCCTGTAGAGCAAAGATGAATGATTACCTGATGAATATCTTTGGCCGTAGTACAAAGATGGCAGGTATTGAGATGAACATGACCACTGATGATACAAATGAATGTCTTTGGCCTGTAGTGCAAAGATGAATATTTGATTCGAGATGTATATTGATTGATGTTACAGGGATAAAATATTGATGATGAACTTTTAAATCATGGAAGATAGTAGACTTTATTCTCTACTTAACTCTTCTAATGAATGGTTATTTCCGCTGTGAATATTGATCTAAAACTTGTTATCAATAATATTTTATCTGAACTGTTGAAGACTAACGATAATTTATTTTCCATTATCTTAGTCATAATATTCTTTACTGGGCTAGTTGAGCTCACCCTTTTCATCTATTGTCCTATTCAGGAAATGAGAATGTTGCGGGAACTAGTCGGGAAACAGAGTGATGGTCCGAGTTAGAGCAGTAGTAGTCCTCACTATTTCTGATAAATAGTGTGATAATAATTGTAATGAGGACTTAGTTTGAATATTAATATTTTCTACATATTTGTATTGACACTCACAGTTGTGTGGTCGTATTTTGCACGACCGTGTGATATAAAGTTTGTATTTGAATTCTGTACCATGTATTTGGCGACTCAGAATGGGTTGGGTTGACTGGACCTATTCTGGGGGCGTCACAGTGAGGCTTTGAGCCTCTATAATAAAGAGAGAAAGAATAAGGGTAAGATTAAGGGATCAGTCAAAACCAAGGTGGGCGGTGACAGTGGCACCAGTCATAGAAGGAAGTGAAATAATTTCAGGAATACCGAAAATAGACAAGGGGACCTTAAGAAGAGGGTTGAAGCCTACATGACTTGCGGGAAGAACCATTTAGGAGTGTGCCTGAAAGGTAAGTCAGTGTGCTACAATTGCGGGCATGAGGGACACATTTTTCCTAAATTTCCCAATCCAAAGAAGAACAATGAGTGTTTTGTCTGTGGTTCAGTTGACCATATGGAAAGGAATTTCCTGAAGAAAGGAGCCGACGGAGGAATCGACAACAGGGGAACAATAGTGGGAAGCTGACAATAACAGATCCAACTCCACTAAGTAGGCCGACAGTTCGGACCTTCAACATGACGGTCCAAGATGCTGTTGCATCTTCTGATGTAGTCTCAGGTATCGTCCCGATCAATAATATTAATGCTTATGTATTGTTTGATTCGGGTGTGACCTGTTCTTTTATCTCGCATGAATTTGCTAGAAATTAAAGTTATGTATGCCTATAGAGAAACTAGAGACTCCCCTAAACATAGAAGTTGCAAACAAAGACGTAATCCTTGTTGAGCACATTTATAGAAATTATCGCGTTAAGATACAGGGGCATAAACTATCGGTAGACTTAATTCCGATTCAGCTAGGTGAATTTGATGTAATTATGGGAATGGATTGGTTGTTCAAACATGGGGCATTAATTGATTGCCATAAGAAGCTAGTAAACCTTAAAACTGTAAAGCGTTCTAAGGTAGTGTTTTACGGAAGTAAATCGCCAAGGCACTCTGGTTGTCTGACGATAATGCAAGCAAGAAAATTATTTAAGAAAGGATGTGTGAGTTATTTAGCCTACGTTGTAGATACCCAACGGATGGGGTCAGATATGGGTCAAATACCCATAATGAATGAATTCATGGATGTATTTCCAGATGAATTGTCAGGTCTTCTGTGACGCCCTCAAATCCGGGTTACCTTTACCTCGGGTTTGGTGCTCACGATACTATCATATCCATACATCCCAACATATTACTAATTTAAACATGTCTTATATTATATATTAATCTTAACTTAAATCCCAGGTTCTATAGACCTTTACATATTACAATACCAAATAATAATACAAGACAATAATAATAAGGTAATTATTACAATAACTCCTTAAGTTCATATAAGCACATGCGTTTAATAATAACTTATTCTGCAACTTTGTCTTTTCTTTTATCCTTCCCTGAGGTACTGGCGTTCTCAATTTTAATTGAAAACATTATATTCAATGCAAGGGTGAGCAAATTAAAGCTTGCTCAGCAAGGAAATAAACAGTTGAATATAATGGAACATGAATATTTATAATAAAGGAAATAGCATCATGAATACTGAACAAAACAGTTCTTTATAAGCTTTGAGTTTAAAGAATCAAGCTTTAGCATGCTGTAAGGTCAAATGACTGGTGAACTCTGTACTAGAATTAACAGTACTAAAACTGCAACCATGGATACAAACAATTATTAAAACTAAACTACATCCTAGACTTGTACTTTAGGGGATAAGCCTAAGTACCCTATATTGTGCATAACATAACAGTCTATTGACACATTACATGTCCTTCGGAATCACAATGTCCGATATTCATGTGCCCTAAAAAGGGTTGTTCGTTCACAACATTATATAAGAGTCCGCACCACAACAAAATGGTTTGGAGAACATTAAATGAGATTTTCATGAATGAATAATGTGATAACCCGAATTTTTCGGGAATTATTTTAATAATATTAAATAAGAATTTAATATATAAAATTCTTAATTAGGTGACAAAACGGGTCAAATGATTAAAATATATATAAGTTATATATATTTTTTGGAAATATGTGCTTTTTGTGGTGAATAAATATATGTACATATAAGTGTGAATATGTACATATATTAGAATGTAGTAGTTCTGATTTTGGGGTCGTTACAAAAAATATCAATATATCTCAACATTTTCTAGCCGAAATAATGGCATTGACATACTTTCAATATCATAAAGATATCTGAATTTGAAGCGTTATAGTACAATAAGTTGAATAACTTTAAAAGATAGCTTTTGAGTTAAATATTGCAATATAAACTTATTTAAGAGAGAAATTGTAAGACCCCAACTTTTATGAATAAAGATTTAATTTTCTTTATATATTATTTCGAAATAGTAAGGTGTTAATTTGATAAATGTGGTAAGTTATGGGTGAAATGTGCAAATAATTTAAAAATGAGCAAGTGGTTATAAAATATTCTTGTTGTCGGGGAATATTCGTTTGGTCGTGGAATATTCTTGTTGTCGGGGAATATTCGTACGACGGCCCAGCTATTTGTGGACCCCACAACGGAATAACTGTCGGATATAGAAAGCGACATAAATAACCTTTTTATAAAATAACGGCGTAGTTGTTACCGTTAGTACTGTTGAAATACCCGGTGGTTAAAATACAGTAATACGCGGTGTTGCACAGTAGCACACGGTATTGCACAGTATTTTGAATTATTGATTCTTACGTGAGAAGACACTTACTCAATTATTGCTACAGTAATTACTGTTCAATATTTTATATTATTGACTCAATAATTGCTACGTTGATATTTTATATTATTGACTCAATAATTGTTACATTGATATTTTATTGACTCAATAATTGCTACGTTGCCATTTTATATGATTGATTCAATAATTGCTACAGTTGATATTTTGTATTATTGATTCAATAATTATCACTGCACAGTATTTCACATTATCAACTCAATAATTCATATTATTTGAATAATATTATTAGATAGCATTATTGACAATGTCTAAGGAAGTTCTGTCTAGGAGGGGTTATTTAATTGCGCGCTAGTAAGGAGAAGTCCTTATCAAAAGGCCCCCTCTTTTTCCTGGGAATGACCTGGTTGTCAATATTATAGTTTTGTAATATTATTTGTGAATAATTAATTATTAATTTATATGATAAGAAAATAGTTATTTTGTGGATATAAAAGAAGGAATTAGTGCTGATGTGTTTTTATCAATATTTTGGTGTGAAAAATCATCTGTTTATGTATTTCGGATAATTTATGTTTGGAATTTGGAAAAATTTCCTTCTATAAAGTTGTAGATAATTATATTTTCTATAGAAAGAGACAGAATTTGTATTTTTCTGACAAAAGGGCTATTTATTATGAATTATTGAAGTTTCAAAAAATAAATATTTTTTTAATGGGTGGGCCCCACTTTTGTTGTACAATTCTGATTTTTTAAAAGCCGCCAGACGGCGGAAATTTTTAAAAAAATAATATTATTTTATTAATTTAGTCTACTTTGGCATCCTAAGCTTTTTCTATAAATAGGGTGCTTAGGTTAGAATTGAAAATCACACCAGAATCAGAAGTTTTCTCTCTCTATAATATCGAGCGTGTTTTTGTGAGTATTTAGATACTTTGAGTATTACTATTTAGTGCAAGTTTTCCTCAGCCTTATATCCGATATACCAGTCAGAAGTACTATTCTTTTGAGGTAAGGGATGTTATTCTTTTCAATATCATTATACCAAAATATTGTCATGGATTTTATTATGAAATTCTTACTTTTTTCGTCGGGGTTACTATTCACGTATACGGCACTATTCACATATACGGCACTATTCACGAAAAAATTAAATTTTCTTCTATATGTTCAAGTTGCTTGTTAAGGTTTCTATATTTGATTGTATCAAAGTTTTGAGCTCTATTCTTGAATTTTGCTCTACAAAGTATTATTATGGAGTATTGTTGAACTTGAATAAACTAAAATACGAATCCTTAATCTTTGTCTTTTATCTCACTGGATTCGTTATTTATATTATTTTTCATTATCTTCAGTCCTAAATGGTGATATAACTGAATATCTTTGGCCTGTAGAGCAAAGATGAATGATTACCTGATGAATATCTTTGGTCGTAGTGCAAAGATGACAGGTGTTGAGATGAACATGACCACTGATGATACAAATGAATATCTTTGGCCTGTAGTGCAAAGATGAATATTTGATTCGAGATGTATATTGATTGATGTTACAGGGATAAAATATTGATGATGAACGGTTATTTTCGCTGCGAATATTGATCTAAAACTTGTTGTCAATAATATTTTATTTGAACTGTTGAAGGCTAACGATAATTTATTTTCTATTATCTTAGTCATAATATTCTTTACTGGGCTAGTTGAGCTCACCCTTTTCATCTATTGTCCTATTCAGGAAATGAGAATGTTGCGGGAACTAGTCGGGAACAGAGTGATGGTCCGAGTTAAAGCAGTAGTAGTCCTCACTATTTCTAATAAATAGTGTGTTAATAATTGTAATGAGGACTTAGTTTGAATATTAATATTTTCTACATATTTGTATTGACACTCACAGTTGTGTGGTCGTATTTTGCACGACCGTGTGATATAAAAGTTTGTATTTGGATTTTGTACCATGTATTTGGCGACTCAGAATGGGTTGGGTTGACTGGACCTATTCTGGGGGCGTCACAGTTGGTATCAGAGCTTAGGGATATGGTCTCTGGTGGAGATCGGAGAATAGAACTAGGAGGGGAGAGACGAGTAAATCCTTCACTAGTATGTCCTACCTAAGCTTATGTGGCATTTAATTGGTCAGTCGGAGCATAGGGTTAATATGTGATATGTTAATTTGTTTAATTAACCCTTGTTTTATGGCAGTATTTGAGAATGGAAGCTGAGAATGTTAACAATGAAGTGAATGAGACCGTTGAGGCATTGCTAATCACCGACTAGGATAATGTGATGTCGGGGGAAGAAGAAATTAGAAATATCCATGTGGTAAGTGAAGAATTAGTAGTTGCACCCGAGCTAGTCGCAGAGGTAGCAGCTGAGAGTGAGGAAGAAGAGGAACCTGAGGAGGAGAATTTATTAGGAGAATTTTATGATCGAAATGTAGAACTGCAAAATCGTATTCTTGAGTTAGAAGAGCAAGGTGAAGAATGACAGACAGCCGTGGAACAAAGGGATACAACAATTCAAGAAAGGGATATAAAAATTCAAGATTTTGCTACTCGTTATGCGAGGCTTGAACAGAAGCTCTCTCTGGCAGAGCATATGATATTAGAGCTAGAATCTGAAAATGCAAATGTCAACGATTAGTTGAAAGAAGAAGCAACGGAACGAGTGAGAATTGAAGATGCATGGGTAAAAGCCGCACGACGCGTTGATATTTTAGAAAGAGACTTCCGATCTAAGAAGGCCAAAATAGACGATATGGATTTCACTTTTTGGACAGCAATCAGAAGAATCCAACATTGAGTTTGGAATTATCCTGTGCATAGCGGTCAACCCCAATTCGATATGGATCGAAGAGTAATGATTCAAATCATGGATCAGGAGTGTGACGAAGCAGTTGAGGGTGGAATGAGCTGTATAGCAAAGTCAAGACCAGTTGAGATAGTGACACCAAAGACTGTTCCAGACAAATCAAAGTCGGTGGCCAAAAACGAGAGCAACCCGAATGAATTTATCATGGGTTAGTTAATCATAAATTTTTACGAAGTCTATACCTTGTTAGATACCGGTGCTACCCATTCCTTTATTTCACCTACTTGTGCTCAACGTTTGAACTTGACTTCTAATAAATTAGACTTTGACTTATTTGTTGAAACTCCGTTAGGAGAAACCTTCGTTACATCTACAGTTTACAAATCTTGCTTGATTCAGATTGGTACCCTTACCTTACCTGTCGATCTTATATCTTTGAAAATACTTGCATTTGACGTGATTTTAGGAATTGACTGGTTAACCACTTACCATGCTAAAATTGATTATTCTCGTAAGGTTGTTAGTTTTCATATTCCTAATCAACCTGTTGTGCGAATTCAAACCATCAAACCACTAAAATCAGTCAATATCATTTCAAATCACAAGGCTATTCGTTTATTAAAAAATGGATGTCAAGCTTTCTTAGCCCATGTCACTGATCTAAACCAGAATACGTCAGATTTGAATAATATTTTCGTTGTCAATGAATTTCCTGATGTATTTTCTGAAGAACTTCCCGGTCTACCCCCAGAACGTGAAGCTGAATTCTTTATTGACCTTCAACCCGGTACAAAACCCATTTGTAAAACTCCATATCTAATGGCTCCTATTGAACTTCAGGAGTTAAAGGTCTAATTACAGGAATTGTTAGACATCGGTTTTATTGGTCCTAGTACGTCTCCTTGGGGTGCTCCTGTTTTATTCGTAAAGAAGAAAGACGAGAGTATGCGACTTTGCATTAACTATCGGGAGTTGAACCATGTCACCATCAAGAATAGGTATCCGCTACCTCGTATTGATGACCTGTTCGACCAGTTGCAAGGAGCGCAATTCTTTTCAAAGATCGATCTTCGTTCTGGATATCATCAGCTGAAGATTAAAACTGAGGATATTCCAAAGACTACTTTCAGAACTCGGTATGGGCATTATGAGTTCTTAGTCATGTCTTTTGGATTGGCTAATGCTCCTGCTGCTTTCATGGATATGATGAACCGTGTATTTAAGGAATATTTGGATCAGTTCGTTGTTGTCTTTATTGATGACATCCTCATCTATTCTAAAAGCCGTGAAGATCATGAACACCATTTGAAGTTGGTACTTCAAAAGCTTCGTGAGAACAAGCTATACGCAAAGCTGAAGAAATGCGAGTTCTGGCTTGAGGAAGTAGCATTCCTTGGGCATGTGGTATCGAAACGTGGAGTATCTGTTGACCCGACGAAGATTGAAGCAATACAAAGCTGGGAGCAATCTAAGTTGGTGACCGAAGTACGAAGCTTTCTGGGCTTAGCTGGTTATTATCGGAGGTTCGTAGAGGGATTTTCTCAAATTGCTACTCCATTAACTCAGTTGACTCGGAAAGATACAAAATTCGTTTGGAGCGAGGAATGCGAGAAGAGCTTCCAAGACCTCAAGAGAAGACTTATCTCGGCACCTGTTCTGACAATACCATCTGGTTCGGATGGATTTGTTATCTACAGCGATGCTTCGGACAAAGGGTTAGGATGTGTTCTCATGCAACATGGGAAAGTCATAGCCTATGCCTCGCGATAACTCAAAGAATATGAGAGGAATTATCCTACTCATGATCTAGAGTTGGCAGCTGCTGTTTTCGCGTTGAAGATCTGGAGACATTATCTGTACGGGGAGAAAGTGGAGATTTATACGGATCATAAGAGCCTTAAATATTTCTTCACTCAAAAGGAACTCAACATGCAGCAACGACGTTGGCTTGAGCTGTTGAAAGATTATGATCATACCATCCAATACCATCCTGGAAAAGCGAACGTGGTAGCTGACGCATTGAGTAGAAGATCATATGTGGAAACGAGTGCGATGATGTCAAGTATATGCGTAGAACCAGCTTTGATTGATAAAGTTAAAGCTGCTCAAGCTACGGATGCGGAGCTGATGAAGATGAAGAAGAAAGTGCAAGAAGGTGCCATTCCAGAAGCAAGAATCGATGAAGAGGGAATACTTCGAGTCAACTCCAGACTTTGTGTTCCTAACGATTCCGACTTAAAGTATAGAATCATGATGGAGGCACACAACACACCGTTTGCAATCCATCCTGGGAGTACCAAAATGTATCGTGATCTTCGACATACATTTTGGTGGGGCAATATGAAAAGAGAGATCGCGGAGTTTATTTCGAGATATTTAACGTGTCAACGTGTAAAGGCGGAGCATCAAGTACCGAAGGGTCCATTGCAACCACTGGAGATTCCAAAATGGAAGTGGGAACACATTACGATGGATTTCGTTACGAGTCTTCCCAAGGTTTCTCAAGGCGTAGATGCGATTTGGGTTATTGTTGATAGATTAACCAAGTCTGGTCATTTCTTGCCGATACGAGAGACTTATTCCCTTGAACGTCTTGCTCATATGTACATGAATGAGATTGTGAGATTGCATGACATGCCATTATCCATAGTTTCGGGTCGTGACCCCAGATTTACTTCACGATTTTGGATCAGTTTGCAGAAAGCTATGGGCATGGATTTACGATTCAGTTCGGCTTATCATCCTCAAATGGACGGACAATCAGAAAGGACTATTCAAACTCTTGAAGATCTATTGAGACTCAGTGTTCTAGACTTCAAAGGGAGTTGGGATAAGTACTTACCATTGGTGGAATTCTCCTACAATAACAGTTATTAAGCAAGTATAGGCGTAGCTCCATTCGAAGCGTTGTATGGACGGAAGTGTCGTTCTCCAGTATGTTGGAACGAGGTGGGTGAAACAACATTGTTGGGACCGGAGTTAGTACCTATGACGACGGAAAAAATCCAAATGATCCGGCAACGGATGTAAACAGCACAAGATCGACAAAAGAGTTATGCGGATCTTCATCGAAAGGACGTGGAATTTAATGTTGGGGACCATGTGTTATTATGTGTTGCTCCGTGGAAAGGAGTTACGAGGTTTGGGAAGAGAGGAAAGCTCAATCCACGATTCATTGGTCCATTTGAGATTCTTGACCGAGTAGGAAATGTGGCCTATAGACTCGCTTTCCCTCCAAGCATGTCTCGGGTTCAAAACGTGTTTTACATATCCGTGTTACGTAAATATGTGAAGGATCCAAACCACATTATTGAGTTAGAACCAGACGAGATAGCCGAAGAATTAACGTACGAGGAGGTACCTGTCAAGATCTTGGATAAGAAGGAGCATGTCCTACGCTCGAAAATTATACCTCAAGTTAAAATTTTGTGGAGAAACCATGCAATTGAGGAAATAACCTGGGAGTTGGAATCGAAAATGAAAGCGAGGTATCCTCACTTTTTCGACATACCAGGTACGTACTCCAATTTCGAAGGCAAAATTTCATAAGGAGGGGAGGTTGTAAGACCCCAACTTTTATGAATAAAGATTTAATTTTCTTTATATATTATTTCGAAATAGTAAGGTGTTGTTTTGATAAATTTGATAAGTTATGGGTGAAATGTGCAAATATTTTAAAAATGAGCAAATGGTTATAAAATATTCTTGTTGTCGGGGAATATTCGTTTGGTCGTGGAATATTCTTGTTGTCGGGGAATATTCATACGACGGCGCAGCTATTTGTGGACCCCACAACGGAATAACTGTCGGATATAGAAAGCGACAGAAATAACCTTTTTATAAAATAACGGCGTAGTTGTTACCGTTAGTACTGTTGAAATACCCGGTGGTTAAAATACAGTAATACGCGGTGTTGCACAGTAGCACACGGTATTGCACAGTATTTTGAATTATTGATTCTTACGTGAGAAGGCACTTACTCAATTATTGTTACAGTAATTACTGTTCAATATTTTATATTATTGACTCAATAATTGTTACGTTGATATTTTATTGACTCAATAATTGCTACATTGTCATTTTATATGATTGATTCAATAATTGCTACAGTTGATATTTTGTATTATTAATTCAATAATTGTCACTGCACAGTATTTCACATTATCAACTCAATAATTCATATTATTTGAATAATATTATTAGATAGCATTATTGACAATGTCTAAGGAAGTTCTGTCTAGGAGGGGTTATTTAATTGCGCGCCAGTAAGGAGAAGTCCTTATCGGAAGGCCTCCTCTTTCCTGGGAACAACCTGGTTGTCAATATTGTAGTTCTGTAATATTATTTGTGAATAATTAATTATTGATTTATATGATAAGAAAATAGTTATTTTATGGATATAAAAGAAGGAATTAGTGCTGATGTGTTTTTATAAATATTTTGGTGTGAAAAATCATCTGTTTATGGATTTCGGATAATTTATGTTTGGAATTTGGAAAAACTTCCTTCTACAAAGTTGTAGAGAATTAAATTTCCTATGAAAAGACATAGAATTTGTATTTTTATGACAAAAGGGCTATTTATTATGAATTATTGAAGTTTCGGAAAATAAATATTTTTTTAATGGGTGGGCCCCACTTTTGTTGAAAATTTCTGATTTTTTGAAAGCCGCCAGGCGGCGAAATTTTTTAAAAAAATAATATTATTTTATTAATTTAGTCTACTTTGGCATCCTAAGCTTTTCCTATAAATAAGGTGCTTAGGTTAGAATTGAAAATCACCCCAGAATCAGAAGTTTTCTCTCTCTATAATATCGAGCGTATTTTTGTGAGTATTTAGATACTTTGAGTATTACTATTCAGTGCAAGTTTTTTTCAGCCTTATATCCGATATACCAGTCAGAAGTACTATTCTTTTGAGGTAATGGATGTTATTTTATTTCGTAAATGGTGTTATTCTTTTCAATATCATTATACCAAAATATTGTCATGAATTTTATTATGAAATTCTTACTTTTTCCGTCGGGGTTACTATTCACGTATACGGCACTATTCACGGAAAAATTAAATTTTCTTCTATATGTCCAAGTTGCTTGTTAAGGTTTCTATATTTGATTGTATCCAAGTTTTGAGCTCTATTCTTGAATTTTGCTCCACAAAGTATTATTATGGAGTATTGTTGAACTTGAATAAACTAAAATACGAATCCTTAATATTGTCTTTTATCTCACTGGATTCGTTATTTATATTATTTTTTATCATCTTCAGTCCTAAATGGTGATATAACTGAATATCTTTGGCCTGTAGAGCAAAGATGAATGATTACCTGATGAATATCTTTAGCCGTAGTACAAAGATGACAGGTGTTGAGATGAACATGACCACTGATGATACAAATGAATATCTTTGGCCTGTAGTGCAAAGATGAATATTTGATTCGAGATGTATATTGATTGATGTTACAGGGATAAAATATTGATGATGAACGGTTATTTCCGCTGCGAATATTGATCTAAAACTTGTTGTCAATAATATTTTATCTGAACTGTTGAAGGCTAACGATAATTTATTTTCTATTATCTTAGTCATAATATTCTTTACTGGGCTAGTTGAGCTCACCCTTTTCATCTATTGTCCTCTTCAGGAAATGAGAATGTTGCGGGAACTAGTCGGGGGACAGAGTGATGGTCTGAGTTAGAGCAGTAGTAGTCCTCACTATTTCTAATAAATAGTGTGTTAATAATTGTAATGAGGACTTAGTTTGAATATTAATATTTTCTACATATTTGTATTGACACTCACAGTTGTGTGGTCGTATTTTGCACGACCGTGTGATATAAAAGTTTGTATTTGGATTCTGTACCATGTATTTGGCGATTCAGAATGGGTTGGGTTGACTGGACCTATTCTGGGGGCGTCACATAAATTTTTGATATACTTGCCTCTCACGTCGATTAAACTTCTTAAGAAAGTGCTTTGCCACTGAGTATGTTATAATTGCGGGCAGGAGGGACACATTTCTTCTAACTGTCCTATCTAAAGAAGAATAGTGGATGTTTTGTCTGCGGAGCGACATATCATATGGCAAAGAGTTGCCCAAAGAAAGGAACTGACGAGGGAAGCGCCAACAAAGAGAGTAGTAGTGGTAAGCTGACTATAACTAGTCCAACTCCACCCAGTAGACCAACCGCAAGGACCTTCAACATGATGGTTCGAGATGCAGGTACAGGAGGAGATGTGGTTTCAGGTATTATTTTGATCAAGAATATAAATGCTTATGTATTGTTGATTCGGATGCGGCTTATTTTCTTTTATGTATTATATAATTTTTGTTAGACGTTTAAGTTTATCTCTAGAGACACTAGAGTATCCCTTGAGCACAGAAGTTGTGAATAAAGAATTAGATATAAGGTAGAGATAGTGGTTAGAATAAAAGGTTTTGACTGGGAGATTATTCATCCTCTGGGGATGATGAATGGGGTGACAAATTCTTTAAGAAGAAAGTGTCAAAAGAAGTGTCAATATTAACGGCTCAAGATGAGCCAATAATAGATATGACTAAAATGGAATTAGAAGTGAGGTGTTATCCATTTACGGACGAGAGTTACAAGTTTAAAAGTTATTCTAATTTAGTTTGATTAGTTAAACTCTATGTTAAAGAATTGTTTCAAGACATGGAGTGTCTGTTTCGAATGTGTCGGATCGGGATCCGCGTTTCATGTCGAACTTTCGAGGGAGTTTGCAAGAGCAAGTGGGAACACAAATAAGGTTGTGTACGACGTATTATCCTCAAACAGACGAGCAAAGCAAATAGACGTACGTGCTGCCTGACTAACGTTATACGGTAGAAGACGAATAATGTGTTCACGTGTCGGTATTATGACCCTATGAGCAACATTGTAAGCATTTAATTGAGTAGGAACCTATCCAGGTCAATAAGGCCTTAACATATGCATAAATTCACATGGAAGTGAAAATTTTAAGAAATAAAGTTATATCTTTTGTGAAATAGTGTGAGGAACCACAATGTCGAGAAGGCAATGTGGGAACTCAAAGATAAAATAAAGATTTATTATCCCCATCTTTTTGAGTAACCTTGTATTGTGATTCTGGGGACAGAATTCTTATAATGAGGGAAGAATGTAACGATCGAGATCGTAGAATATCTTTGTAATAAGATTTTTTAATATTTATTTAATAAAATAAATATTTTGATGGAATAAATTGTGTTATGAGTTTTTAGATCGATTAATGACCTAGTTTACTTGTTACGTGACTAAATATGAGTGTTTAGAATTTTGGAAGAAAATAATTTTTTTTGAGAAAAACGTAAATTCACTATTCATAAAACACAGAAAATGCTTCTTTTTTTTGAACTTTTTGAATTACGGCATATCGTTTATTTGGAAAACGGAGACGAAATCTCCAATAAAAATATTTTTATCAGAAAAGACGTAAAATCACTATTCACGCTAAAAACATAAATTCATTTTTTGAATTTTTGAAAAGCGACATAGCGTTCATTCGGGAAAGAGGGCAGTGGCGAAATCAGATTTTCGAAAATTGAAAGTTAGTTTTTTGGCTAACCGAGTGTGTTATGAAGACGTAACCAAAAAAGTTAAGAAATTCTAACTAAAAAGAAATCGGATAACTGACTTAGTTCGAAAAGTAAACCCTAATCAATTGTACGAAAGGGCAAAAAGGACTTTTTGCTAACTATAAGAATTATGAAAGTTAATTAAAAATAAAATGATAAATTAAATTAATTTTGGTCTAGCCAAGCCTAAGGTTTGAATGCCTTGGTTAGAAAATGAAAGAGGCTTAGCTAGGGTTTGAGATGGCTTGGCTTAGGGTTGAGCCAAAGCTCAAACTTAAGGTTAGGAGGCTTAAGCCTTGAAGCCATGGCTTAAAGACTTAAGCCAATTCTTGTAAGACTTAAAGCCAAAGGGTAAGCCAAACTTGGAGGCAAAGCTAAGGAGGGGAAAGTATTAATTGAAGGTAATTTAGCACATAGGATAAGAATGAATTAAAAGGCTAAGGGGTGAGTCACAAGGTGAGTCATTGAGCTAGGAGGTGCATGTGTCATTTGCAAGCATTTCAACATATGGTGAATTCAATGTGGGAAATGTGATAGAAAGATGAGGTGGGTGGATGGTGAGGAAAAGAGGTGAGAGTTGGATGGAAACAATCCATTTTTAGTAAGTTTTGGTCTATTTTTTTCTAGCTTAAGAACTTGAGAGTTCCTTGAGAAGGAGAGAGAAGATCTTAATTTGGTAAAGGAGAAGTAGGATAGCTAGCTTTGATCATCATTCAAGCCTTGACTATGAAGTAGAAGAAGAACATCAAAGGTAAGAAACTCTAGAAACCTATCTTCTTCATTTTATTTCTTTTAAAAGCTTTGTAGTATGATATGAAGTTCCTTGTTGGTGGTTGTGTTGTTTGATGAGAGATCATTGAAGGATATTTGATTGATAAGGCTACTTGTGGTTTGGATATGTTAAATCACTTGTTAATATGTATAAAAAGTGAAAATGAAATCTAAAATTGTAAACCTAAGCGTAAATGATGGAAATCATAGTGGAGGACTTTAAATCGGACATTTAATGTTTATTTTTTGTGAAATCCGGGTAGAAGGATTTTTATATAAGGAAGTTATGGAAAAGTTCCAAGTGGAACAGAGGAAATATATGCTATAACGAAGTTATGGCAAAATTTTTCATAAAAGATGTCAAGCGTGAAAAATCCTAGCTTGGTACCCTTTGGAAGCCAAATGTACGGGTAGTTAACGCTTTCAAAAATTTCTTTCTTTTCGAGGGTTTTGTAGTTGGTAGAAAACGTGAGCTATATGCTCAAGAACGAGCTCAATCCGAGTTCGGATGAGAGAGTTATGATGTTTAGAAAATTCGACGTTAAAACGTCTTTCGGCAAAAAATGGCTTCCGGGGTACTTTCGTGCCAATTTTCCAACCAATGAAAGAATTTTAAAAATTATTTTGTCCGTCGGATGTGTAGAGGATGTTACAAGGAAGAAATAGACGCAAGAACTCATTCCGATATCGGATGAGTAAGTTATGATGTTTCGAAGTAAGAGTGTTGAAATTATGCAAATTCAAAAATTTATCAAAGCTTAACATAGATTTTGTAAGGTGGGCGTGCCCCGCACCACCCATAACACAAACTTAGCGCGCCTCACGCTGTACCTGCAGTAGGTTGGATAGTCTGGACGGCTTTTAGTAAATTGGGAATAACTCTTTCTTCTAAACTTTGATTGAGGTCATTCACGATGATTCAAAAAAGATAAGGAGTAGCCCTACAACTTTCATTCTTTAAGTTTTGATATTTGAGGTTGGGAGCAGGGTCCAAATTGGGAATGTTTAGGGCTGTTGTGCAATTGCAGGCAAACCGTTGTGTTTTCTTTAGAGCAATGTGGTGTCAAGCGATGTTTGACTAGTATTTCCAAGTTCTAAACATTGGACTTTGGAAATATATTCTTGAGGAATGTAATCCAATGAATGGTAGTGGTATTGGACATATCAATCGTACACAATAGCGTGTCGGTTGAGCGTTCGGGTTAGACAACTCGGGCGTACGACGTACGAACATCGAAATGCCGAGTCAAACATTAATGAACTTCAATAGTTTTCTGAGTTAATGAAACAAACATTATAAAATATGGAATAGGGTTATAGTAAACCTTGAGTGACAATTATAAGCGGCTAATTGGTATGTCTATGTGCACTAAATGTGTAGGACTTTCAAAGGGAGATTATTTTCAAAGTATAGAAGATGACTGAGGCAAGTATTCTAACTTCATTCAAATTTCGTTTGGACATCAGCTTTTGAGTATATATTCTTATGAATAATCCCTATGTATGTTTCGGTTCACACAATATTTATCAATTATGCAACCTTCGGACTTATGCAAACTCTCTGTTAGTTGTATATATAAGTGTTCAGCTATGCTATAATGAATATATTGTTTAACGTTTTGCTATAATGCCTAAATTGTTCAAGTTTTACTTTGACATGAATTGTTCTAGTTTTAAAGTTCGATATTGCATGAACTATTTGAGATGTACGTCAATGCCATTTGTTCAAGCTAGATGAAAATTTAAATATTTTATCGGTTTAAAATAAATCTTTAAAATATTATTGATGATAGGTAGAGCTGTCCACCCAAATTATTTTGGGGTTCAGACTCCATTTTGAGATGAACAACTCTAATATTGGGGTATTTTTATGTCGAAAAAATCCCGACAACCCCTGAGGTGGTCAAACAACACTACAAAAAAGGGTAATTGCCGATGGGATTATTACTGACGACATATATGTCCGTCGAGATTGACCTCTTTGGCAAAGGCAACACCATCAGTAATGAGGCCCGTCGTCAATGTATTGGCTCCCTCCAAAATCGGTATGGTTATCGACGGGAGTCTGTCGAGAAAGATAATTTTGTCGTGGGTAATGAGTTTTTTTGGCGCGTTAAATATGCAGTGGGAGGGAAATAAAGGGGCAACGGGGGGAAATATCATCAGCGACGACACTGTCGTAGTTAATGACTCATTCTCGACTGGGGTTATTAGCGACGGCGTGCCCGCCGACAATTAATGAGGTTTTAATTTATAACACCTGACCTCGACTACTAATCTCTCACTTTTGTAAAAAAAACTCCAATGCTCGCACTTTTTCTTTCTTCCTCTTCTCCGACCTTGCTCGATTTCTTGACTGGTTTCTTCCCAAATTGGTGCGTGTTGAGTTTCTTTCGAAGTTGAGTTTGTTCATCTGAGTTTGAACTATTCGCCTGTTGGGTTTTTCCCAAATTCGTCTGACAGAGTTGAGTTTTTCCCAAATTCGTCTAATTCTTTGTGATCAAGCATATGGGATTGCTAGAAGCTCTCTTCTTTCTTTTCCAATGTCTCTGAATAATCATCTCCTCCCTCTCTTTCTGATTTTTTCGAAATTGCAAGGTAATGGTTTCATACACTTTTAATTTTTCCCCCCAAATTTAATATTTTTCAGTTTCAAAATATGTTTGAGTTAATTTTTGCCCTAAATTTATTCTCTTTGTTATTCTTTGTTGTTTAATGGACCAGTTGCTGCTAATTTGGGAAGAGAACTGGGCGACAGCTTCTATCTGGTGCTTGTAAGTTCATCTCCATCTCTCTCTTTTTCTCATTGTTGCTTTGTTGCTTGTATATGTTGTATAAGACTGAGTAATGCTTTGTTAAATATTTCCCCCAAATTTATTTTTTCCAGTTTCATCACATGTTTGAGTTAATTTTTGCCCCGAATTTATTCTCTTAGTGATTCTATGTTGCTTGTATATGTTGTATAAGGCTGAGTAATGCTTTGTTTCTTGTATATGCTTGTAAGAATCTTTGTGATTCTTTGTTGTATATGTTGTTTGGCAACACAAGGGATAGGCTGCAGTGTCATTCTCTCCGTACTAGTTTAGAGCAATGTATCTATGTAATTATTATTTTTACATGTATAGAGAGCATTTCAACATCAATCAAAGTTTCAAAATACCACACTCCAAGCTGTATGTAATGTATAGTCTGGCTCTGGCAGCATAATATATATGCAGTGTCATTCTAGAGTAGTTGGGAACCACATATCCCCTTTTTCATCGTTAAGTTTTCTTTACATTACATCATCTATTATCTTAATATGTTTTATACTACTAATCTATTTACAATAAAAAAATCGATAGCTTACGTCGACGACTTTCTGTTCTATGGTGACGGTCTGAACCATCGCCATAACTGGTTAGTTAACGAACCAATTCGTTTATGAGAATATATATATATATATATATATATATATATATATATATATATATAAATTCTTAGATCAACAATATAAATTATTTTAAATATCCAAAGTAATACAATAGTGACAAATCAAAAAGATTTGAAAAATAAAATTTTATATTATGCATGAACTTGTATTGTCCTTGTAGAGTCACATTGTTTTGTTTGATTTATCTAAAAAAAATGACAGCCGGCAGGCGGGAAAATCAAAAAGACTTGGAAAATAAATTTTTATATTATGCATGAACTGGTATTATCCTTGTAGAGTTGCATTGGTTTGTTTCATTTATCTAAAAAAGCCGACAGGCGGGACTCATTTGTTTGTAGAGTCACAATATTGGTTTGTTCGATTTATCTAAAACAACTGCCGGCAGCCGAGGGAATAACTCTTATGAGAATGCCAGTTGCTCCATCAACGACAATAACGTATTTGCGGCTAAGGATATACATATACAAATATATATATATATATATATATATATATATATGCAATGATGCATAGCATCTATTTGTTATGGATCAAAAAAATATAGTATATAACATTTATACCGTCCATTACAAAAATAAAGGGCTAGGATAAAAAAAGTCTCCTCACCATCCGCTACTACTTCTGGCGGATTGCTTTAAAATTAATTGAAAAAATTAACAATTCGCTAGAATAACTAGCGGATGACAGAAACAAACCATAAATATGACTTGGAGCAGGCACTTTCTTTCCAAGCATAAAAAGGAGTAGACACTTTCCAAGCATAAAAAGGATATCATCCCATGTCCAAGCAAACTTCCAATCTTGTAAATAAAAACATTTCCTAGACTCTTGCATCGTTAGGCAATTTCATATAATTTAATCGGCTGAAAAGTAGATTCTTAATACAACAAGTGTTATCTATGAAATCCTACATGAATGAATTATTTGTCGCAAATTTCTTATTCAACAATCAGTAATACTATTTTGGCTAACAAAATGTGTCTTGGAAAAAATGGAAAATAATTTCTTTTTCTTTCTTGTTTGTGAGTTTATATATAATTAGTAAATTTGTTTTGATGGGTTTGTGAGTTTCAAAGAAAAAATAATTGAGAAAGTGTATTTTACCACTTTATCTTTTATTAGTTATGGACATGACTGTAAGTTAAAATTTTATGTTGTAATTTGAGGTAAGGTAGAGATTATAGCATATTTACATATGACATATGGTCTTTTCTTTCTGTTCAAATTTGAACTAGTAAAATAGCCAAGTAATCTATCTTCTTCCTTTGCTCAAGTCTCATTCTTAAAACTCAAACAATAATATTGGACAAGAAAAAAAAAATTGACCAGAAAATAATTCAGTTTTCTATAGTTTTTCTTTTCCTCATCCTATTTTTTTAGACTCTAGAATATTATAAGTCAATTGTAGAAATATGAGTCTAGGGGGGAGCATGTACAGGATAAGGAAATGTTAACGTTTAACATTTCCTATATGAGTCTAGGAAATGTTTTTATTTACAAGGTTGGAAGCCTGCTTCGATATGGGATGATATCATTTTTAAGCTTGGAAAGTGAATGCTCCTTTTTATGCTTGGAAATATCCTTTTTATGCTTGGAAAGTGTCGGCTCCTTTTATGCATGTTTCTGTCATCTGCTAGTTATTCTAGCGGATTTTAAATTTTTTCCCAATTCCTTTGCAGTTTTTAAAGCAATCCGCCAGAAGCAGTAGCGGATGGTGAGGAGACTTTTTAAATCCCAGCCCTTTGTTTTTGTAATGGATGGTATAGATGCTATATGTCATATTTTGATTCATAGCAAATATGTATAATATAGTGAATGATCCATAACATGTATTTGTTATGAATCTTTATAGGGTATATACGGATCCGATTACCATGAAGTTAAGTTCATAGTAAGTTGATCAATTGACCAATACAGTGCTGACACGCAAAGAGAGTTCATCTCCCGACTTATATGTCGATACTGTATTAATCAATTGATCAAAGTTAACTTTATATATACTAATCATTCCTAGTATACACTATTTATACTATTGAAAAAAATAATTATAATATGATATGATATTAAATATTTTAATAATAATTTATAACATAATCAATGACTTAAATTTACCCAACTAATATTATAATTACACGTTATTTAAAACACTTTTCAAGATATAAAATTTAAGATGTGTAACATCATCCTTAATTAAATCTCACTTATGCATGACAAAAGATGTAGTTTCTCTCAACTTAATGCAAAGAGAAGGACAAGTCTTTTTAGGATAAGGCTGATATGATGGCTTCATTCTTATCTCTTTTCCATACACACCCCAAAAGCCCGAAAGGCCGAAACAAACAATTATTTTTCTGCAAACGATTAAAAGAAATAAAATGTCAGTAATTCTGTTTTTGATGTATCTATTGCTAGAGCTATTTTGGCTTCAATTATTTATAGACATCCTGCATGTCGCCCACGTGCATGGCCACTTATCCTTGTCATAGCCATCTCATCAACTCTTTTATTAAAATACAATAAAACATCAATTTATTTTTGAATTAATAACAATTAACAAATCCATCAAAACATGATTTATGAAGAAGAATTAATAATATATATATATATATATATAAGAGAAAGAGAGAGAGAGAGAGAGAGAGAGAGAGAGAGAGAGAGAGAGAGAGTTTGTGTGCAAGAAAATAGATGGCATTTGGGGAGACAGACTTTTTTGCATGCTGTGGAAGTGAACGATTTGCAAAAGAAATGGCCGCAGTGGTACCGCTTAGCTATGAACAAGCTGTTGATGCTGCTAGAGATATCTGGTTCAATAAGGTTGTCTTCTATTTTCTCTTTAGTTCCGAATTTTTTTTATATCAGACAAAGATCTTCTCCATTATATTTTTCACTAATTTCTCAGTGTAAAACAAAATTGTTTTTAGCAAAATTGTTTTTAGCAACGACACCTGCGACACTTATTTCCGATAAATAATATTGTGTCGTGAAAAGTAATATTTTTGTTACTAAATATGCATGCATGTATTAGGGAATATTGAGTAGAAGGTGTAAGGGAGGCGATTCTCATCCATGTATATATCTGAATCAAAAATGGCTAATTGTGTTTAATAGAGAATTACAGGTTGATGTCAATGGGTGGCTTGAAGCTTTTAGCGTTAATCTCCAGATCGGTGAATCCGCTTCTTCTACCCACAAAATTCACCCTACCAGTGCTCAGTTAAGCCTCCCACCCTCTCTCTATATAAATATCTATCTACATGTACAGGGAAAGTACTATTGATCAAAAGTTATTATTTTTTGAAGTGTAGGTGGAGCAAGGGGGAGCAGTCGACTGCTAAAGCCACCGCTACCGATACCACTTAACAGGTATTCTATGGCTTTGACAAAAGAAATATAAAAGCTACTTACGTAGAATGAGGATATATAGGCTTGCCATGGATTTTGTCACTTAATTTGGTTGGTGGAAAATGCAAAAGTAACAAAATGTTTATTAGTTTATGCTCATCGACTCCAAAAAAAAAATATCGTTTTAGGTAGATATATATAACCCTTTTCATCCATACAGGAACTATATGATTGGAATACTCGTTACAAGCAGAAGTTTGGATTTATTTTTATGATATGTGCAACTGGAAGGAGTACACCTGAAATTCTTGCTGAGCTTAAGGTAATGTCAAAATTAAGTCTTTATTTATTTATTTATTTATTTTTGTTTACTGTAATGTCAAAGTTGTGTCTCTACTATTATTCATTATGAAATGCATTTAAAAAGATTTTCATTGCATCTGAAGTTTCTAAGATTTGTGATAAGGTCTAGAATTAAAGAAATATAAAAGACCATTTTCTTCTTTTCAAGATCCAGTAAAACAATTTTTCTTATTATAGACCAAGAATATAAGAGACGGTAAAAATGACAATTCATTCTACCTTTTTTCTCAACAATTGTTATACTTGATTTCTAATCCCCCGTTTCACTTTAAATGTCAATAATATATGACACATATTTTAAGACGTTTCTTGTTGTTGACACATTAAATTATTTGGAATAATAATTTTTATATTGAGAATGGATTGCATATATAATAAGCATAATAGTAGAATTAAGAATAAAAATAAAATGATAAAATGTATTAAATGGGAAAAGAATAAATTAATAACTAAACAGAAAAAAATAAAATAGATGGAGATAAGGAGAATATTAACAGAGGGAAAAATGTTGCTTAAAATATTAAGAGTCGTTACAACTATTATAAAAGTGGCGTTAAGTGTATATTTGCTCTTATATCATTATTTTTTGGACTATGATCCCTTCCATTACACTTATCTTTCAATTTATCCCAATACACGTTCAGTTAAACAAATAGATATTATTTTTAGTGACGGTAGAAGCAACACATTTATTTGCAATGAATTTTATTATGTCGTTAATTATTTGCGACAAATTTTATTATGTCGCTGACTGTAATGAAAGAAATTGGAGGATAAATGTAATAGAGATGATCCTAATCCGTCATTTTTTTTTCTCACAATATCACCAGTCAACATAAAAATACATCGACACATAAATACACATAAATATACATACATACTCTCCTCTACGATATGCGGTTCGATCTCATAAAAATAGACATCTCCTATACCACATTAACAATACTTGAATATCTTCTTCTTCTTCTTTTTTACATTGCTGACAATGAATTCCATTTTTAAATGTATTTTTTGAATGTTACTAAACTTGTGTCACAAATATTGTTTTGAACCCTGAGATTAGTATTCTCTCAAGCAAGATCATTCATACTCTATGCTAACAAAGTGAGAAAAATTATTGGAATCTATGTCAATTTTGATGTTGAAAATGTCTTGAGTTGACTTCAAAGAGTCAATAATGATCATAATTACATTTGAAACGGAGGAAGTACTTGTTTTCAAGCTACAATTTTCTCTTCACTGGAAGCAAAAATAAGGTCATCAAGCTTGAGACTACTAAATTTATGTTGCTTTCTTGTAGAGACGCTACCCAAATAGGCCAATTGTTGAGTTTGAGATTGCAGCCAAGGAGCAAATGAAAATAACTGAACTACGTCTTAACAAGCTCTTTTCAGCTGCAACAAATGCTAGTTTGGCTACCACTGATCAGTCCACCAATACAGATGCGAAAACACGGAAAGCTGAATTACATGTGGAAATAAACACAGTGTGAATCACAAGTTACTGTTGAAATAAAAACTACTGGTTCAACCATGTTTCAGTTGTTACATGTGGAAATAAACAGTGTATTTTATATCAATATTAATATACACGGTGTATCCAGTAATCTCTACACGCCAACCATGTATCTGTGTAGAAACTGATATTTTCACACGACTTTTTGATATTTTCACATGAAAATCGTAGCTAATAGATCCTATAGCGACGGTTTTTACCGTCGCTATACATCTATAGTGACACTTTTTATGTGAAAATACCAAAAAAATCCTGTGAAAATATCAATTTCCATCTGTTTAATATCGATATAAACAAAAGTGGTAACTTATAAATTCAGTGTGAATTAGTTAAACACGGTTTGGATTTAGAATGAAAAATTTGGGTCGAAAATAGTTTAATCGGATTGGGTCTATATTTCTTTTTAGAAATATGGGTGCAAAATTTACCCAACTTAAATAAAAATAGTTAACCAACATAATTGGTTCCAATTAATATGGAATGACCTAACAGTTAACTAACTAGACAGTCAGGCCTAGTAGCAACATATTTCATTTGCGAGCACACAAAAAAAAGTGTGCGCTCTCGCGCACAAACACACACACACACATATAGAGCTGCAAACGAACCGAACCATTCGCGAATCAGTTCGAGTTCGAGTTGAGCGTCTAATCGAGTCGAGTTCGCACAAGGTGTTTGTTCGTTTGCTCGATCGAACATGTTCGCAAACCATGTGATTCGGTTCACTTGTGTTCGCGAACGGTTCGAGTTCGGTTCGACTCAATAAGTTCGAGTTCGGGTTCGGGTTCGGCTCGATTGTTCGAGTTCGGTTCGATTGTTCGAGTTCGATATAGGTTTGAGGTGCACTTTAAATTGTTTCTAAAATTCTACATATAAATAATTAGTTTTGGTTATTTCATATTAAATTCTAATGTTTGTCTTATCAATAATGGTTAAATTTGAAGTAATTTTCTTTTTTTATTACTTAAATATCTTTTTGTGTTTTTAATAATTGATTATAATTAAATATTTTTATTAAATAATTAATAAATAATAATGTGTACTTTTTCACCTCTAAATTTAATGAAAATAATTTTAGTATTTTCATAAGATTTTAACAATGATTGTTGGATTATTACAATTTACATCCCTATAATTTAATAGATTATAAGTTATAACTCATGTCATAAATAACATAAATAAAGTCACTAATCATCATGCAATGACAATTTGATATTAATTAAAAAAATGATACAATACAGTTGCTTATATTTACATGAGTTATTAAAATTATCAAATCGAGATAGATAATAGAGAAATTAAGTCATCAAAGTATCGAAACTTCACTATTAGAGTAATAGTCATTGTACAATTAGTCAATTACTATTGTATATTAACATCAACTATCAATTATATAATTAAAAGTTTAAACTTAACTTTGCCAATTTTTGAATTTTTTCAGTGTTACAGTCAATTTTACAGACTTGCGATGTATATGTGTGTGAGAGAGAGAGAGAGAGAGAGAGAGAGAGAGAGAGAGAGAGAGAGAGAGAGAGAGAGAGAGAGAGAGAGAGAGAGAGTGATTGACTAACTTTGATTTATCATTTACGCAATTAAGTAATCATATTTAGTGTAAAAACTAAAAAGTTGTTGAGAAAAGTCCAATTCAACAAAATGTCACAGACTCACAGTACCGTTTGCATGAAATTAAAATGAGTTATTAATTTAAATTAGAATAAGCAATTTTTTTAAAAAAAAATTAAAACAAAGTCTCTAAATAGCTTTGACCCTTTTATCGTAGAATCGTAGTTAATTTATTTAATTTTAAACAATATAATTATGAAAATTATAAACTTTTTATAAAGTAATTCTCAAGATTTATTGTATTCAAAAGTTAATTATCACATCCCTTTTGAATTAAAAATATTTTCTATCGACTTTGAAAATTCATACTTGATTTGATCAATTGATCTTATTACTTATATTTCAGAATAAATGAAATATTTGGTACTAATACATTTAAAGGTTAACAATATTAGTCTGTAAGTCTATTCGATATTAAATTAATCTGAATCAACTAAATTCACATTATTTTAAATCTTAGAATTTTACAATTTTATTATAAAAAAAATTAAATAAGACTCTTTTTTATGAAATAGATAAAATATTATTCATTTATTCTAGACTAATTATGTAATAAATTATAATATTGACCACTAGTCCACTACTACTAATTTAATATTATATATATATATATATATGATAATATGATATATATTATATATTTATATCATATTCCTAAATAAGTTAAAATAACAAAACTAATACAAAATAACAAAATACAAATAACAAAACTAATCTTAGTTGTTAACTTTTAAGTTCTAATTCTAAGTTCTAACTTCTAACTTTTCAGTAATCATTTTTGGGATAAATGATGATTATAATATTTGGTCTAATTTTTGATTGAATTACTTAGAGTTAGAGAAGATATTTTTGATATTTATTTAACTGTTTTTAATTTGCGTATGAGTTCTCAATTTTCTCAGTTCAGTGCATTAGTAAATGTTCGCGAACTTGATTTGTTCGATTATGTTCGCGAACAACTCGATCATGTTCGCCAACTCGATCATGTTCGCGAACAACTCGATCATGTTCTCGAACTCGATCATGGTCGCGAACAGTTCGCGAACACCAATTGAACCAAACTCGTACATAGCTTCTGGTTCGACAGAGTTACTCGGACCTGTTTGAGTTCAAGTATAAGTGCTCGAGTTCGGTTCGAGAATGTTCGGTTCGGTTCGGATCGTTTGCAATTCTACACACATACATATATATATATATATATATAATTATAAAGCCTCCACGGAGGCTTCCTCCACAAGTTTGGTGTAATTTGGTCACAGTTTTCCTTTTTTTCTGTTTACTCTTTTGCACTTATAGTTTTAGATATATTACTATTTTGAAATTTTTAATGTTAATTTTTCTATATCTTTCTTTACTCCTCTAAATTTTATAAAATTCATATTTTACCTCACATAATTTACACATGCAACGCATGTACTATATATAAAGCTTCCGTGGAGGTTTCCTCCACAAGTTTGCTGTAATTGGGTCACACTGTTTTTTTTTCTTTTTTACTCTTTCACCCTTACAACTTTAGATATATTACTATTTTCTCATTTTTAATGTTATTTTTTTATATTTTTCTATTTACTCCTCTACATTTTATAAAATTATTATTTTACCCTACATATTTTACATACGCAACACGTGAATGACGGAGATTAGTTTATTATAAAGCCTCCATGAGGTTTTCTCAATAAGTTTGGTAACTTTGTGTCATAATTTATAAACAAGTTTATATATATATATATAAGTTCAATAATAATCTAGAAAGGGGTTGAATAGATTATTACTGATTAAAAATTTATCTTAGGTCTTTTTGAATTTTTAATTAATTAATTTGCAGTGTTAGAAATTATTTTGTAAGAAAGTAAAAATTCAATCACACAATGTACAGAGATTTGTCGGTTCACAACATACACCCCGGGTATGTTATTACGTCTAGTCTCAAGCTCCTTGATCTCCAGGACTTAAGATCCTATTACTATCAATAATTAACACTCCTTCTATAGGCGGAGAAGACTTTACAAAATTTTAAAGATAAACTTGCAACTATATACAACTAAGTATCTTGGACAAAAAGCTCCTCACTCATTCCTCAAGCTTAATTGCACTTTTTCTTTGAGTTCAGTTCTATTATATGATATAGTCTTGAAACGACAACCATTCTCTCACCTCACAAGTACACTAGATACTTAACTCTCAGTTGACATCTCTATGACTCTAATCTTGGTCAAATGATTACTCGTCTTTCTCACAAATACATAAAATAAACTAACTCTCCCCTTTTTTCTTTTTACAAAAGATTTGACAGAAATATGCTTCCAAGGTAAGCAGATAAAATTAAATGCATATATATATATATATATATATATATATATAAGTTTAAATAACTTTTATATTCTGTGCTTCCCAAATAAGCAGATAGCAATTAAAGATTGGATATGTATAATAGTTTAAAGACTTTTATATTTGTGTGAATATGCTTCTATGTAAGCAGATATATAAAAGTAAACTTAGATCAAAAATGCTTCTGTATAAGCAGATATATAATTTAGTGCAAATTTATAAATATTTATTTTTTTCTTTATAAATAAAGAATGTGTTTTTATGTTAAAACTGATATAGAATTAATCTTAGATATAAAAGTTTAAATAACTTTTATAGTGAATGGTAAGCTTCTTTGTAAGCATATATATTCAATGAAGTTTGTGATAAAAGTTTAAATAACTTTTATATTATGCAACAAGTATTTATACATAACTGAATTTATGTTCAAATACTTGTGATGACATATATCAAGTATAATTAATGAATCAATTAAATAATTAATACTTGATATAACAAGTAATTTTTTTAAACTCAAATATATATATAATAATATATTTTATCAATGATGTGAATACTTTAAACAAGGCCACTTAAGACTTTGAGTCCTCGTTTGACTGATTCCCTCACTTAAGAGGACTATCTCTGCTATAGTCTCAGTGTCTAAGTACTTACCAAATTTAAAGTTTCACAACTAATATTTATATAAATATTTTCGATAAACCACTTAGGACTTTCAGTCCTCGATTGACTTATTCCCTCACTTCAGAGGAATATATCCGCTATACTCTTGGTGTCTAAGTACTAATCTTATTTAAGATATTCATATAAATAAATTATATCAATAAAAGGCCACTTAAGACTTTGAGTCCTCGTTCGGCTGATTTCTTCAATTCACTTAAGAGGAATATCTTCGCTATAGTCTTAGTGTTTAAGTACTTACTTTTTATATGATATAAATAGATGAATTATATATATATATATATATATATATATATGTGTGTGTGTGTGTGTGTGTGTGTGTGTGTGTGTATTACAATTTATATTTGTATATCTATAAATATAAAGAAGTATGAGATAATTCAAATAAACCAATTCAATAAGTTATCTCAAATACTTTGACCAATTTAGAGAGGGTGACAGAGAGAGAGAACTCGATGAGAAAGGGTGAGAGATAAGAGAGATGAAGGAGAATTGATAGAGTTGCTGAATTGAGGCGGCTGGGGGAACAGAACATAATGTAGGTTTTACTTAATTCGGACAGAATATTACGTCGGTAATAAGTTTGTCGAGATTGACTTATTTTCGACGAAAAATTCATCGAAAGTAATGTTACATTTCATCGACATTATGATTGGCGTTGACAGGAAGTTTGGCGCCAAGGAATGGCTCCTATCTTCGACGGAATTTTGTCGGATTTATATTATTCTCAAGGGAATTATTTCCAACAGAAGAATCCGTCGAAATTAGCCTAATTTCGAGGGAATTATGTCTGTCGGAAATAATTCCTTCAGAAATAAAGTTTTTTCTTGTAGTGAACTAGCATTATAAAACATACGTATACATATCCTCATTCTTGGTTTCGTTAAATTCCAACTTTTTAAGCAAAACAGTCCTAAGAGGACTTTTAACGAACATGTGGTGTGCGTTGCTTTAAAACGCAGATTTCATAGAGTTTTGTTTATGTTCTAGCCCCATTTTTGCCACCTTATTACTCCTCACTACCAATCCTATACTCCTTAGCTCTAAGTCAATCAATAGCAATCAATACCACAACCAATTCCAATATATATATATATATATATAACTAATTATAAACTAGTTAGTTTCACATTTTTCAAAGTTCAATTCTTTGATTCTAATATAACCAATATGCAATAATTCAATTTCCATACATGATTCAATTACCCATTGCTTCATTTATCAATACCAGTCAACCTAATTCTCTTCCTTAGCCAATTCATAAGTAATTTAGCAAATTACCAACTAAATCACATACTAACTTATTAACCTCCTATAAACTAATAAAAACATCCATAATTCAATATATACCTCTTTGCTTGCTTGATTTAATTCTTGTACTTCTTTCGTAGCTTCAATTCTAGAATTTACTAAGCCAAAAATGGAATTGACTTGAGAGGGGAGGAGGTTCGGCTGGTCTAGACTGGGCAGGGGAGGGAGTTCGGCACTTGGAGAGGGACGGAGAGGCCGGGCCGCCGGGGTGGAGAAGTAGAGAGGAAGGACTGAGCTTGGCTTGATTCTTATAGAATACTTCCCTTATAACCCACGAATTTTCCTTGTTCCTCAATCTCACTTCTCTGCTCTTAACACAATTCCCTTGGCCATTACGAAATTGTCGTGCTTGCTACTCCTTCTACTCTTTTAATACATAAATTATCTAATATATATTATACATATTATGTATAAACCATAATATTTATGTAATATTCTTCTACATTATATGCAAAAATATATGCATTATATACTACTTTCCATATAAATAGAAGTTTACTCATAAGATATTATAATCAATATAATATCATCTCTTTATTAAAATAATTCAATACTAGAATTTATTTTAATATCCTTTATTTAAAGTATACAGTAATTTTTTGTATACCTAAACTAATTATTTCTTTTCATAATATAAATTTATTCACGCGTAATAAATATATATACACATATATTCATCACATTACAGATATCTATTATACTACACATATACACTTATGCAGTATCACAAGTAATACAAATAATAATTTATTTACTAAATTCTTATTTGAATATTTATCGGGAAATTTAAATTATTTTCTTTTCCATTTTATAAATTGTTTCCAACAATTTAACTATAGTGAACATAATAATATATTCACCGCATTAAAAACATACATACATTACACCCAATAATGTATTACATAATTCCTTAAATAAAATGGAGGTGGTATATTAAATATATTTAATGCCACCAATTTACCACATTAAAATAATTTAATATTATAAATTATTTTAACTTACTTATTTTAATTGATATATTAATTTTACCCATCTCATTTCCTTTAATAAATTGATCCTACAATTTATTTACATATAATAAATATATAATACTAATATATTTATTATGCACATCACATATTGCATAATTCGTATTAACTTATGCAACACAATATCACATAACATATCATCTAATAAAAATTTATTTATTTAATTCTTCTTTTAATATTACCCGAAAAGTCGGGTCGCTATATATATATATATATATATATATATATATATATATATATATATATTATTCATTAATAAAATAATTAATTAGACTTACATTCAAGTGGCATATTTATTTTTCCATAACCAACATTACATAATACAAATTACTCCCTCATATAATTAAATAATTTCTCATTTAAATATTACATTAACAAATACATTGTTTTATAAAATTTAATCTTGTACTACATTTAATATTTATTGATCAACTAATATAATTTAATCAATTTAATATAATCTGAATTTAATCTCAATTAAGTAATATTAATTAATTAATTTTCTTCACTTTCATATTTCATTTCATAATTAACTCATACTAACTAATTGAATAGTTTAGTTAATTATTAACTCATTTCGTTCTAAACATATGTATATATTTCACACTTATATGCACATTGAATTTACCACATAAAACACATAAATATATATAACGCATATATATTTATACATTCAAATACGACACGTCTTACAAATAAGAATTTTATTTATTAAATTCTTATTTTAATTTTATTTTTAAAAAATTCGGAGTGTCACATTCTTCCCCCCTTATAAGGATTATGTCCTCAGAATCACCAACATGCATAATATTATTATAATCCTCAGAATCTCTTCCTTTGTCTTTCATCGACTACGTAGCCTCATCCGAAAAATAAAATCTTCATTTACATTTATAATATTCTTTTCCTTGTTTGGAAAAAAAATATGGGGTATTACATTTACTCTATTTCTATATCTTGAAAAACTTTATAATAGTTTCTATAAGACTTTTGACTTTCATAATTATAGAATTATTTCCTTGTATTCTTTATAATAATTGGTGCAGTGTACGTTCCTTTTGAAACCCAAATCATTTTCCCTTCATAATTTTCATTTCGAGCATTGCACATGTGAATGAAATGACCATTTCTGTTACAATAAGCATTTAGTAAAGGGAGATGTATGACTTTCTTGTTCTTTAATTTTAACATGATAGAGTTATTTATCTTTTGTTTTATTAGATTCTCCAATATATCATAATCCTTTTTTATTAAATCCACATATTTGTTGATTTAGCATTACATTAAGGTTTTCTTCCCATTTTGTGAACTTAAGAACGATAATGTTTAAATCGTCATGTTCTTTAGTGAAAATTTTATGTTGATTTATTAAAAGGGAATCTTCACTCTGTTTTTTTAATTTTATCTTTAGAGACGAATTCTCAAACTTGAGGTTTTTAATATCTTCACTTAACACTTGATTTTTTACTTGAGTATATATTCATTAATTACAGCAAGTGTTGGATTTTTAACTTTGAGATGTTCAATAGAAATTATAAATGTTGAATTTTCTATCTCAAGATCTTTGTTTATTTTTCTTAATTTTTCCTTTAATAATAAATTTTCTGAGAAATCATTTTCTAGTTTTTTTTTCTTCTTTTAAACTTTCATTAACTATAATTAAATTTGAATTTTGTATTTCAAGATTTTTGTTACTTTTGATTAACATTTCTAATGAGGTTTTTAATTTAATAAAATTTTCTTTAATAATTTCATTATCTTCAAATAAACAGTTATAAGCTTCTTATAGTTCATAGTGTTTTTCACTTATATTATCTAAAGTATGTGTGACAAATTAATGAAGTACTAGATAGTTGATGTTCATAATTTACCTCAGATCTTGGTGATGAATTATTGTTTGCCATGAAACATAGATTTGCAATTTCTTCGGTTCTTCATCATCACTTTTTGATCTACAATTAGAGTTCTGAAAGCAATTCATTTCTTTTTGAGATCTGTATCCGATCCTGCTTTTTCGACTAACATGTCGACTTCATGGGCACGAAGATTTTCAATAACGCTATCAAGAGGAAAAGTAGTTAGGTCTTGCATTTCCTTAATAGTTGTAACCTTCATTTTCCAGATGGATGGAAGGGTTTGAGAATTCTTCTGTTTTCCTCATTAGTTTTATATGACTTCTCTAGTTGTTCCAGTTCATCAATGATTCTCGAAAAATGTGTTTCCATATCAATGATTTTTTCACCTTCTTCCATTTTGAAACTTTCATACTCTTGGATTAGAGCATCTTTTCTGGTTTCTTTGATATGATTAGTTCCTTCATAGATTACAATCAATTTTTTCCAGATTTGTTTTGCAATATTCTTTCAATTGGTAACTCGTTTGTACTCTTTTTTAATAAGAGCACTAGTCAACACAATTTCAACTCTGGATGCTATTTTCATTGCCTTTTCATCATCAGTAATGAACTCATCAGCATTTTTCTTAACGATCTTTTCTCCTACAATTTTGGTAGGAACTTTTACACATCGTTCTATTGCAAGCCAAGCTTTGATTCCTTGTGATTAATTTGGCATAGATTTTGAATCTATTCTTCTAGGTGGAAAATTTTGTGAAATCAAATAGTGGAGGTCTGGACATCGATAACCAATACCATTTGTGTAGGTCATAGATAAATTAATCTACTATTAGATATGCCTTTATTTACTCAACAAACAACGTAAAGATCACCACTCTGATACCAGTTAAAAGTTCAATAACAATCTAAAAAGGGGGGTTGAATAGATTATTATTGATTAAAAATTTATTTTAGGCCTTTTTGAATTTTTAGTTAATTAATTTGCAGTGTCCGAAATTAATATGCAAGATAGTAAAATTTCAATCACGCAATGCATAGACATTTGTCTGGTTCACAACATATGTGACGCCCCCAAATCACTGTACTTACTACAGCAGATTCAATGCATCACGATACATAACTTCCATAACATCTATTAATATTTTTATTGACTTAACTAGTCTCTTTAGACATTATATCATATACCTCGTCCATGGATCACAACTTAAATCTTACTCTTCTTACCTGATACCAACCTGTAACATATTCAACATTTTAATCTTCCATTATGTAGTTTAAATCTGACCCTTCTGGTCCTATCATTCTTTTCTACCTGCAACATGTTACTGTTTTGCAAGACTGAGAATCAAATATATATGCCCAACAAGTATGAAACTAAAATAAATAGTTTAAGGAATAACTTCAAATCAATAATTCAATAATTTCAAATTTAAAGAAATAATTATTAGCTTTACGTTACTTAGAAGATTATAAAAGACAAAGAGTTCTTTTGAAACTTCAGAAATGTGAGACAACACAGAGTTAGTAAGAAGTATTAGAACTTCAACGTCTTGTCTTTATCTTTAGATTATTACTGAGGGATCGTTAGGACCAACTCTCCACAAGTATCAAATGCTAAAAGCGATAAGTCGAGGCTATATGGCCCAAAAGTGTCCCACGGTTATATAAACTACTGACTTTCCATAAGTGTTTAACAGTCACACAGACTGAAAAACTCTCCATAAATATTAATTCCCTATATTATAAGGTTGTTCATCCTTAGTTTGGAATCAGTAAAATAGCCGAAATAGTTGGCATAGTTTTTAATTCGCATAAGTTTACAAATGTTAAAAACTTGCAAATTTAAAAATATTGTTCTGTTCACAGAACTTGCCCCAATAATATGGATTCCTTAGTTCACCATAATACCATTGACCCAAAAACGAGCTCGCCATAGTAATATTATAGGCCCAAGAACTTCCATACCAATAGGAGTTCCAAAACTTCACAAATCATTCGAAACTTGCAATCATAACTAAATAATTTTTTTTGCATAAATCACTGAATTTACAGAAACTAGCGTAAGCTGGGGTACTTGCTCAATAAAATATTGAATTTGAACATAAGATAAAGAACTAGCACATCATTCAGGAATTTTGCATAATTAAGGATTTTAAATAAATTTAAGAACTTTCATGTATAAGGAAACTTGTTGAAATTAATGAATACACATAAGCAGCAGAACTTGCACAAAATAAGGGAACTTGCAATAATATAAGGAACTTGCACAAGTTAGGGAAACTTGCACAATTTTAAGAACTTGCACACAATATTTAATTTGCAAAAGTTAGGGAAGGTGTTTCGATCCGTGGTTCATCATCTACATTATTCACATCCAATATTTCTTTTTCCCTTACTCAATTCTGAGTAATCTACAACATTATATAATATTTTCCATCAGCAAATTACCTTCCTTATAATACCATTTACTTTTATTAATTTACTTCCTGTAAATATATTCTAACATTTCTGTTAATTTCTCCAATAATTCCTATCATTCAGAACAAAATCCAAACATTCTAAAATCTTATTTCAAAATCCACAACCACATTTTAGTGATATATTAACACTAAACACTAGTATAATATTAGGTTGATTGGCACTTCTGTCCCTCCAAGTTGCCACCCACTTTCAAAGTGGTCCCTAAAGTACCATTTTCTCAGTTAGGTTCTTAAAGTGACAATTTGTTGCGTTTTCGTTCCTCCAGCCCATTTTGACCTCAACCCGACCCATTTTAACCTAACACAACCAAGTTTGACCCAACCCAAAATTTTAATATTTTAAAATATATTATTTTTTTTAAAATAAGTTTAAAATAATAATTATATAGAACATTTTAAAAAATAATATTTAATATTTTAAATAAATTATTATTTTAAAAAAAGTTATTTTTAATATTTTAAAAAAATTATTTTTTTAAAAAAATTTAAATAATAATTGTATTTAATAGTTTAAAATAAAAAAATATTATGTAAATAATTATTATTTTTAAAATTTTAAAAGAAAATATTATTTTAAAAATAATAATTATATTTAATATTTTAAAATAATATATATATATTTTTATTTAAAATAAAATTTTATTTTTAAAATTTTATAAAGATAATTATTATTCTAAGGAAAAAAATTAAAAACTTTTATTTTTTCAAAAATGAGTAAAGTTCAATAAAATATGGATTCAAAAAAATACATAGAAAGTAAAAATTTATTTTTAAAAAAATAAAGTATATATTTTTTATTTTTTATGTAAAAAATTATTTTCAGGAAAAAAAAGTTAATATCTATTTTTTTATTATATACATTCTAAATACAGTAAAAGATAAATAAAAAAAGTTGATTCAATTTTTTTTAAAAAATAAATAATTTTTTTTTAATAAACATATTATTATTTTCATGAATTGTTTTTTTGAAATAATTAAGATTGAATCTCTAAAGTTTTTAATTTTTTCTAAATTTTTTTTTGAAAATTTTAATTATTTTTTTAAAAAAATATTTATTTATTTATTTAATAAAAAATATTGAATCATTTTTTTTAATCTTTTACTTTTTTTTGTATTTTAATTTCAAGTTTTAGTTTTTATTTTAAAAAATTCTAATATTAAGAATACATATAATAAAAAAAGTGATATTAATTTTTTTTTCTGAAAATAAATTTTTACACAAAAATGAAAAAATATACTTTATTTTTTTAAAAGTAATTTTTTATTTTCTTTGTATTTTTTTGAATCTATATTTTATGAAACTTTACTCATTTTTGAAAAAAAATAAAAGTTTCTAATATTTTTTTCCTTAGAATAATAATTATCGTTATAAATTTTTAAAAAGAATATTTTATTTTAAATAAAAATATATATATATATATATTATTTTAAAATATTAAATATAATTATTATTTCAAAAATAATATTTTCATTTTAAATTTTAAAAATAATAATTATTTACAAAATATTTTTTATTTAAAACTATTAAATACAATTATTATTTAACTTTTTCTAAAAAAAAATTAAAATATTAAAATTAACTTTTTTTAATATAATTATTATTTTAAGAATAATAATTTATTTTAAAATATTAAATATTATTTTTTAAAATGTTAAATATAATTATTATTTTAAACTTATTTTAAAAAAATATTATATTTTAAAATATTAAAATTTTGGGTTGAGTCAAATTGGATCGGATTGGGTTTAAATGGGTCGGGTTGAGGTCAAAATGGTTTGGAGGAACGAAAACGCCAACAAAATAGTCACTTTAAGGACCTAACTGAGGAAAATGGTACTTTAGGAACCACTTTGAAAGTGGGTGGCAACTTGGAGGAACAGAAGTGCCAATCAGCCTATAATATGATAAAAGTATACTCAAATTTTCTCGCTCAGTTCTTGACCCTCACGTAAAAAGACCATTACGCCCATTAGTCAGTTAAACACACGATTTATAACGTCCCGACACCTCATGAATCTTGTTCACATTTTTTCGAATTATCCGACAATTTTCTGTAATTATTTTATTTATAAAAATCATCATTTAATAGCTTTAAAATAAAAATAATAACTCTACATACTTTTATATCGTCAGAACATCATCAATATTCATGTTATATTATTATAAAAATTTCCACCAAATTTCATAATTTTCCACCATTCAAAGAATTTTTTATGAATTTCCACTATTTTTAAACTAACTTTAAATGGTTTAAAATACGATAAATACTTCTGCTCTTCAATAATTCTCCAAATATTTTTAGTAATTCATAAATAATATTATAAGATTACTGTAAACAAGATTCATCTCAAAACCATTTTTCGATAATTTAATTATAGTTTTCAAAGTGCTGAAACTTCAAAAATTCATAATAAATAAACCGCTAATCTGAAAATTACGAATTCTATGTCCATTTCACATGAAATTTAATTCTCTACAATATTGTAATACAACGTTTCTCCAAATTCTTCCTCTAACATAGAGAAACGGGATTATCAGGAAAGTTTGTTGGAAAATATTTTTTCAGTAATCTTCGTCAGCAGTCCAAAAAAAATTCCGCCGAGTTTTCTTGGATTTACTTTCCCGAATCTGTTCTACTATATCTCAGTAGTCTAACCATGTTTTTAGTTTTGAAAACAACCCACGAATAGATGTTAAACAAACAATTTTCCGGCGGTACTCCGACGAAGATTTCTTTCCTTTGATTTATTGATTTCTCTTATTTAATTATTGTTTATACAAGTTTAAATCAACCCACACAATCATAAACATGATTTTATTTTTTCAAAGTTAATTAGTGACATTTTAAAATGAAATCATATAATTTTATTCGATAAAATCGACATATCGTTGATATTACAAATTATTTAAAAAGTAATATTAATAAAATTTGTTGTTTTAACTTAAACATCAAGTTTAAAATTTTACAAATTAATTTCAAAAAGTCAAAAAAATAACATAAAAACGAAAGCCGACGAAGTATAAAACAATTCGAACACAATTTCCCTAATGACACCACCAAGAATGCAATATCTATGTCGCAAATCTAATGATGGATTTAGTATTTGTTTGTGGGTCCTCTTAACATGTGTCCTAAAGGCACATGCTAAGCGCACAGTTCAAGAGAATATTCTCTTGAATTGTGTGCATATTCTCTTGATTTTTACATATGCATCAAGTTCAAGGGAATATACACACAATTCAAGGGAATATTTCCTTGAACTATGTGCTTAGTATGTGCCCTTAGGACACATGTTAAGAAATTCCTTTGTTAATAGTAAAAAAGGTAATCCAAATTTGGTACCCTTCTGTTAAAAATGCTAAACTAGTGGATTTGAGTGGTTGGTATATTGCTTTGGTCCCTGTCAAATGTATCTTCCCATATTTCAGTCTCTATTGTTTGCAATTACTAATCTGGCCCATCTTTCAGTCTTATATACATTCATTACCCAAACATATAGCTTGCTATAATTTTTTTTATATTTCAAAGTACCTTTACACTGCCATTAAAATGGAGAATTATTTCCTTTAATTTCTTTTAGCCAATAAAATTCAGATACATTCCCATTAAAATGGAGAATGTGGTCAGAAATCCATAATAGAGTCCGACCACAACGACCGAATTAATGAGGCATATAGAAAGAGAGGATACCCTTAAATATTGACAAACTAGTGAAAGTAAGAATCACCCATTAGAGTTCTGTCAAAGGTACAAATATGAGGTCTGTTGGTAATTTTGAAAATCCATAAAATTTAAATTCAAAAATAATTTAAGGGTTTTAAAAATACCTTTTTTTAATTTTTTTTCTTCATCTTTCTTTCTTTCTTTCTTTCTTTCTTCTTCTTCTTATCTTCTTTTCTTCTCTTGCTTCTGCCATGCTCTCACTCTCTCTATTTTCTGGTTTTTGCCGAGCTTGGGGTTGGGGCTGTGGGTTATGTTTGTTTTGTTTTTCTTCTTTTCCTTTAAAAAAGCAGAAAAGGGAAAAAATCATATTGGAAATTATATAAACACTCATTTTCGACTGCAGTGCCGTTTAGATTGACCCGTTGAGAATAAGGTCAATGTCGACGGCTTTTGATCTTTGGTGTGCACACGAAGAGAAAAAAATGAGCGTGTGCAAGGTTGAGAGACACATTGGTGACGATAGTCATTCCCGACGGCTATGCCATGGCCAATAAGGTCATTCTCGATGGCGTTTATGCTGTCGGTAATTGGTCCGTCGGCTATGACCTCTTTTTTTTAGTGTTGTATGACCAAGAGTTGTATTTTGCTTCATGATCTTTGATATCTAATAATAAAACTCTGTTACACAAATGTAACTTATTCTTATAAAATGACCCATGGATTGACTAAACGTTAACTTAACTAAATTCCAACAGAATTCTGAAGTCACAAAGGGTGCTGCTACTATATTAAAAATTGTTAGCAACTAAACCAAATTAATTCTAGATTGTTCATGAATTAATTAAGTACATAAATAGGTAATGAGTACATGATACATGTATGTACATGAATGTATTTGAAATGTCTTGAAATATGTAATGGTTAGGTTCATGTACATGAATTTGGACATATAGAAATTATTGTGGTAGCTCTAGAAGTATCCTAGGAGTCCTATAAATAGTCTTGTACTTTGTTCATTTGGAATGAGTGAAATCAAAGTGTTCTTGAGTATTCTCCAAAATTACATTTCACTTCCTCTCTAAATTATATACTCTTCCAATTTATCCAACAAGTGGTATCAAAGCCAGTTCAGAAAATTAGCAATAAAAGAGTGGCTGTTACACGTGAAGAGGTTGTAAAATTTGTGCTCAAAGTGATAGCACTACCAAACTCTGTGTGGCCGTAACAATTCTTGCACGTGTGACCAGCAAGATTTGGAGAGAAGCATCTTGAACAGGCTTGTTGAAAGTTTCAGATCAAACATTACTTCAAACATTACTTAAAGTTGCTGCTGTATTTTCGTTTTTCAATCACTCAATTACTTAAGTTGTCCAAGGTGACGACAAGGGAGAGTAGCTGACCAAATTGAGGTGACTTGGTGCTATTAAATAGTTCCGCTGGGTGCAAATTGTGCGCGTTATAGCTTCGGAATACAATCTAACAAATGTGCTAGTTGAATTTTCTTTTGAAGAAGTTTGTGAGTTGAAGCACGTCACAAAAGTCTTCATATTGATAACGTTTTGAAGAGGTAAATTATAGAAAGAGGTAAATTATAGAAAAATGATGTTTCCTAGGTTTGGTGTCAAATTAGTGTTCACAAATTACAATGTTTGGAGTATAAGGATTCGAGTATTTCTTGGAGCTTGCAATTTATGGCAAGATGTCATTGCAAATCTAGAAAAATGTATTTCGAAAAAAGTTTGACAAATGAAAGAAAAAAGAACAAGGAAGATTTTGCAAGGAGTAATGCATGAAGAAGTTTGGATGCGTGTTACGAGTTTTGATTCTCTACCTCAGTTATGGAAAGAATTTGAATTTGTTTGCAATAATTATAAAGGTCCATCATTACCTAAAGAGCTGGGTTGTCATTTAACGAATCATATAGGACATATCTCTTCTTTTACTAAAAGTAGTAAATTCTTTATTGATCATTCACTATCTCCATATGTAACTCATTATACCCAAGCATACCCTTTGATATATCCTAAGGGTCTTAAGGAATAAGTCAAAGTATAATTCATTACACACAAGATACTATGATGATCTCAAGTCCAAGGATCACTTGTATTACTATCACATTAGGAATTCCTACTGACAGATAAGTACAACTCCATTAGGTATTCCATAGCGAGTCACGTTCAGTGAACTTATTTTCCAATAAGCACCTACATACTTGCTTTACTGTCTCCACACAAATAATCATGAGATCAATCATCCTCATCCAATGAGCAAGCAACATATGTACCAATCTATCCGAATTTACTAATCCTCTTCTTAGCAATCCAACGATTGAGAACTATTTTAGTTTTAAGCTTTCTAAGAATTTAGATCTCATTAGCATGATCAACATCATGATTCTAAAAGCATTGCTTAAAACTATGGGTTATTTACATATTATAAAAATAACATCATGTAGATAATTAAATGCCTTTAATAAGTGAATACTTTTATTAATAAATAAATAAGATTGTCTCCAAAGTATATGCTTTATCATCATACATGATTGTCTTATATGTATACTACTTTCAATCTTCCACTTGCACTAAAGTCGATCGCCATGGTATCTCATACCCATCTTCTCTAAGTGACGATAAAGCTGTTGTTGTGTTAAAACTTTAGTAAATGGATCTGCAATGTTGTCTTGAGATTCTACACGCTCTAAGGTGACGTCTCTTCTTTCAATGATTTCTTTAATCAAAGTGCCACAACACATGTTTGGATTCAAGATGAGACATAGGAACTATTCCTAGTTTTGTAATAAACTTTTCATCCGAAACATCAACTTGCAGCTTCACTTACAGTTATATACTTTGTCTTTCTCACTAGACCAACAACTTTTTGCTGTTTGGAACCCTTCTAATTCACTGCACTACCTTTCAAGGTAACGACTTACCCTAAAGTGGATTTGTTGTTGTCTTGGTCAGTCTGAAAATGTGAGTCTGTTTAGCCCTCTAGTTTAATTCAGACCCATCATGTGTTATGATGACATCCTTAGTGTCAGTTAAGTACTTTGAGATGTTTATCACTGTTTTACAGTGATCTTCTCCAGAATATGACTAATTAACATCAAGTCTCGTATATTTCATTGCATACATGATAGTAACTCATGCGATCTCTCTTTTATTGAGGACAATTATAGAGAGATACACTCCATGGCTCATCATCATGAGACAAGATTATCCAAATTGCATAAGGATGGGCTCTTAGAGATATCTGATTATGAATCATATCCAACCTGTGAATCTTGTCTTATAGGTAAAATGACTAAATCTCCTTTTAGTGAAAAAGGAGAAAAAGTTACAGAACTGTTAGCGTTGGTTCACACAGACGTTTGTGGACCTATGACAACGAATGCACAAGGAGGGTATTCTTATTTTATTACTTTCACTGATGATCACTCAAGATTTAGATATGTGTATTTAATGAAATACAAATCTGAATCATTTGAAAAGTTCAAAGAGTTCAGAAGTGAAGTAAAGAAACAAACGGGAAAGAGTACTAAGATTCTTTGATCATATCGAGGTGGAGAATACTTAAGCGGTGAGTTTCTCAATTGTCTCAAAGATAACGGTACAATCTCACAATGGACTAGACCAAGTACACCACAGTTAAATGGAGTATTTGAACGGAGAAATCGAACATTGTTGGACATGGTTCGTTCCATGATGAGTTTTACCGATCTTTCAATTTTATTTTGGGGTTATACCCTAGAAGCGACTGCATATCTACTACATAAGGTCCCCTCAAAATCCGTTCCCAAGACTCCATATGAGATGTGGACAGGGAGGAAACCTGGTCTTAAGCATGTTAAGATTTGGGGATGTCCAGCTTATGTGAAAAGATTTCAAAATGATAAGCTTGGGACAAGATCTGATTAGTGCACGTTTGTGAGATATCCTAAAGAACGTTTGAGATACTATTTCTACAATCCTACTGAGCAACATGTGTTTGTTGCGAAACATGCTGCCTTCTTAGAAAAAGTGTTTATCCTTGAAAGGGCTAGCGGGAGGAAAATAGATCTTGAAGAAATTCAAGAACCACAAACCACTACAGATCAAGTGGATGAACATGTCCAAGTAGAGACACCTACTGTACAACACCCTATTCATAAATTTGGAAGAGTACCGAAAATACTTGAATGGTATGGATTCGTCATAAAGGATGACGATGAGGTACACGTCATGAATAATAATGATCCATTGAATTACGAACAGGCTATGAGTAATAAATACTCAGAAAAATAGTAGATGACCATAAAATCTAAAATAGATCTTTGAAGCAATGCTCAAGTCCATTTGAATTTTACTTGCGATTGCAGCTTATTATTACTAGATCTGACAAAATGGACGTGGAGACGCTCTTTCTCAAGTATAAATTATTAGAGGAGAATATATGTATGATACAACCAGATGGATTTGTTTCAATGGTTGAAGCAAATCATGTATATGAGCTACAACAATCCTTTTATGGATTGAAGCAAACTTCTCGTAGATGGAACATTCGTTTTGATGAAACAAACAAAGAGTTTGATTTTATAAAAAACGAGGATGAACCATGTGTGTACAAGAAGGTTTGTGGGAGCGCTATTTCATTCTTTGTATTATATGTTGATGATATATTACTGATAGGGAATGACATTCCTATGCTACAATCGATCAAAATAAAGTTGTCTAAACATTCCTCCATGAATGATTTGGGTAGAACATCCTATATTGGGGATATAAATCTGTATAGATAGATTTAAAAGGATGTTCAGCTTAACCCAAGGAACGTATATTCATTAAATGCTAAAGGTGTTTAGCATGGCAAACTCCAAAAGGGTGTCTTATGATGATGAGCCATGGAGTGTATCTCTCAAAAATTGTTCTCAATAAAAGAGAGATCGCATGAGTTACTATCATGTATGCAATGAAATATACGAGACTTGATGTTGATCAGTAAGATTCTAGAGAAGATCACTGTAGGACAGTGATAAACATTCTAAAGTACTTAACGAACACTAGGATGTCATCATGACACATGATGGGTCTGAATTAAACTAGAGGACTAAACAAACTCAAGTTTTCAGACAGACCAAGACGATAGCAAATCCACTTTAGGGTAAGCCGTTACCTTGAAAGGTGGTGCAGTGAATTGGAAATGTTCCAAACAGCAAAAAGTTACTAGTTTAGTGACAAAGACAAAGTATATAACTGTAAGTGAAGCTGCAAATTAATGTTTCGGATGAAAAGTTCATTACAGAACTAGAAATAGTTCCTAAGTCTCATCTTGAATCCAAACATGTGTTGCGGCACTTTGATTAAAGAAATCATTGAAAGAAGAGACGTCACCTTAGAGCGTGTGGACTCTCAAGACAACATTGCAAATTCATTTACTAAAGCTTTAACACAACAGCAGTTTGGTCGTCACTTAGAGAAGATGGTATGAGATACCATGACGATTGACTTTAGTGCAAAATGGGAGATTGAAAGTAGTACGCATACAAGCCAATCATGTATGATGATAAAGCATCTACTTTGGAGACGATCTTATTTATTTATTAATAAAAGTATTAACTTTTTAAAGACATTTAATTATCTACATGATGCTATTTTTATAATACGTAAATAACCCATAGTTTTAAGCAATACTTTTAGAATCATGATGATGATCAAGCTAATAAGATCTAAATTCTTAGAAAACTTAAAACTAAAATAGTTCTCAATCGTTGGATTACTAAAAAGGAGATTAGTAAATCCGGATAGATTGGTACATATGTTGCTTACTCATTGGATGAGGATGATTGATCTCATGATCATTTGTGTGGAGACACTAAAGCAAGTATGTAGGTGCTTATTGGAGAATAAGTTTACTGAACGTGACTCGCTATGGAATACCTAATGGAGTTTTACTTGCCTGTCAATAGGAATTCCTAATGTGATAGTAGTACAAGTGATCATTGGACTTGAGATTATCATAGTATCTTGTGTGTAATGAATTATACTTTGACTTATTCCTTAAGACCCTTAGGGTATATCAAAAGGTATGCTTGGGTGTAATAAGTTACATATGGAGATAATGAATGGTCAGTAAAGAATCTACCACTTCTAGTAAAAGAAGAGATATGTCCTATGTGATTTGTTAAATGACAACCAAGTTGTCCTTGGCCAAGGCAGAATGAAATTAGAAAGAAGTTTCTAATTTGCATTATTTGGAGTTGTGCATTTTTCAATCGAAATACATATAATTAAATAAAATAAGACTTGACAGTAATTCCATGTCTTATATTTAATTGGGACATTGTATGGTGGAAGGATTGAATTGTACGGTAACTATTTACTCACATGTTCTTTTATGATTGATGTTGAAATCTATATTATCTAAAAACCTCAGTTATGGAAAGAACTTGAATTTGTTTGCAATAATTATAAAGGTCCATCATTACCTAAAGAGTCTTGGTTTTTGGAAGAAGATGAGAAATTTGTAGAAGAAATTGATGAAGTTGAAGAAAAAGAAAATAAAAACGAAGATTTTAAAGACATGTTGGGAAGCAAAAGAAATAGATCATGTCGAAGATAAAGAATTTAAAGACATAATAATTGAAGCATTTTTTGAGAAAGAAGAACAGAAAAAAAGAAGAACATGAGAGTGAAGCGATGGAAGAAGAGAATGGGACAAATTTGAATGATGAGAATGAGGATAAGGTTGAGAATGATGCTAGATCAGATGAGGATGATGAAAGGCTAGAAAAGCTTATTGAGGAAAAAGTCACAAATAAGTGTGGAGAAACCAAAATTGTTGGGGAGAAAGTAATAATAATTAGGCTTGTGAAGCAGAACAAAATGAGAAGAGTTCAGAAGAGAATTCAGAGCAGGAAGAGAATGCAAAGAAACAAGAAAAGGCATATGATGAATGGGAAAGTGAGCTGAGACAAACGGATTACTATGAAAGTGAAAAGAATGAAAAGAGACTCAAAGAGGCTTGCTGGGGAGAAAGAAGAAAATGAGAAAAGATTGCAAGAGATTGATGAAACTGATGACAGAGATAGAAGAGTAGAACTATATTTCAAGGAGAAATGTACTTAGGATAGATCAAACGAGGCGAGTGAGAGGGAAGACTATGAAAACGAAATTAGAGATGATATTAATTGTGAAGAATTCTACCGAAAAGATAGTATGCAAAATAAGGGGGAAAAATAATAGGAAACTGAATTTACCCCTAAAGAATTTATGTGTGTATAGAGGGGAAGAGTGCATTTGATGGAGCATGTAATCTGGGTGAGACTGAGGCCCCTCAAGCAATTGGAGTGGCTGGCCACGATAAAATTCATGAAAACTGGAAACTCACAAAGCACCTATGCATGAAGAGAATGAAAGGTTGAGGACAAAACTCAAAAATTGTTACAGATAAATTGAAGCTGTTGAAGAGAAGAATGGGTTAATTGAAGAAAGAGTCAGCTTATCGACCATTGATCATAAGCTTGATCAACATGAAGTTTTTAATACTAAATTTGAGGCCAAAGGCAAAATTATATCATCGAGATGTAAAGTGGTGAATTTTGTGGAAGACATAGAATGAGTAAATATCGAGAAGTATTTCGATCAAAGGGAGTTTGTAAATAGTAAAATGGAGAAACAACACAAGAAGTTTATGAAGCATGCAAAATGTGAGAAGCAAGTAAGCAAGATCAAGAAGAACAAATGAAAACTTCAATCATTTGTGTCATATACATTAATGGAGATGACAGAAGAGTTTCTTGCGTTTAATTAAAGGAATCAAAAGATCAAAAGGTTTTACGACATTGCGAAGAATAAATTTGGTTTACGGGAGGCCTTGTTAGCAACTAAACCAAATTAATTTTAGATTGTTCATGAATTAATTAAGTACATGAATAGGTAATGAGTACATGATATATGTATGTACATGAAAGTATTTAAAATGTCTTGTGTAATGGTTAGGTTCATGTACATGAATTTGGACATGTAGAAATTATTGTGGTACCTCTAGAAGTATCCTAGGAGTCTTATAAATAGCCTTGTACTTTATTCATTTGAAATGAGTGAAATCAAAGTCTTCTTGAGTATTCTCCAAAATTACATTTCACTTCTTCTCTAAATGATATACTCTTCCAATTTATCCAACAAAAATGGGCAGACCCTTGGAGCCGAAGAAGGGTCACATTACTGTGGGGTGCTGCTTGGTTGCATAAAGCCACCAGAAACCCAAATGATCTCAACTACATTCGAGTAAATGGGCACACCCTTGGAGCTGATGAAGGGTCGGTTTGTTTGATTTATCTAAAAAAATTTATATTATGCATGAACAGTTATATTGTCCTAGTAAGTGTTATTAATCTGAAAATGGAAACTATATATATATATTAACTTATCTCAAATTGTTGTCAAGGCTAGTACAAGTACTATGTTCTTAAGACAATTATGCTCTCTTTATTGGTGCTCAGAGTTGATAGCACTTCTCTCTCAGGATACATTGACACCGTATACTATAGTAGCACTCCAAATAGTATACTCAACGAACCAAAATAATGCTCAGAATTCTCTCTCAAAATAACTATGAAAATTACTAGAAAACTAAACTGATAATACTAGAATGCTTGGAATGAATTTAATTTTAAGAACTTGAGATGGATTGAAGTTGAAGTTATTGTTTTGGGTAGATTTGGATCCTATTTATAGGTTTCCAAATACCCCTTTGAAGATATACATCCTTTCAAAAGGTTACATCCTTTTGAAAGGTTACATCCTTTTGAAAGGTTATATTCTTTTGAAAAGATACATCCCTTTGAAAGGTTACATCCTTTTGAAAAGATACATCCATTTGAAAGGTTACATCCCTTTGAAAAGTTACATCCTTTTGAAAAGATACATCCCTTTGAAAGGTTACATCCCTTTGAAAAGGTATGAACCAAAGGTCACACCTATTGGTTTTATTTCATTCATTTATATATATATATATATATATATATATATATCCAACAATCCCCCACATGAATGAAATTTGGGTAAATTAATGCAAATGAATATGCAGACAGACTCAGAGAGAGTATCAGTATTAGAAATCATCTGTATCGAGAGAGGTAGCTTGTGGCTTTGAACCTTCCCTTGTGAAAGACTATCGGGTTTACTGGTTGTCCAGTGAACGTGATGTCTTGAACTGTCCAATCGTTTGTGTAAATTGAGACAGTAGTAATTCACACAGAATCTTTCCAGACATTATTTGGTTCTCATGATTTTGTTCATTTTGGCCCCAAACAATCCCGGATATATGAGTGCTTTAAAGAAGTATAGCCTTATCCTTTTCATAGAATTGGCCCAGTTCACACTCACATAGGTGATTCTTAATAAGAGTATCCTGCTATACTCCACTTGTTTATCAAGATTTAAGAATCATTAAAAGCATAGCTTATCCTGTAACCGCTGCAGGTATCACTATCTCGTATCATAGGAATGAGTAGAAGAAATTAATTTCTTCATAGTGATTTGGTTGAATCGTTCACAATTTAGTTGTCCCTTTGAACCTAGATCTTGGGATCTCCAGTCAACTAGGTTGGGTTTCCATCATGACGATCCTTGTTTATAGGCTTTAACCTCATTCCCCTCGAAGTTACTTTTACTTGCTCTCTAGTTAAACCTTTAGTCAACGGATCCGCTATATTTTCTTTCGACTTTATGTACTCAATAGTCATAATGCCGTTAGAGAGCAATTGCTTTATGGTATTGTGCCTACGACGAATATGTCTAGACTTACCATTATACATGTGACTCTGTGCCCTTCCAATTGCTGATTGACTATCACAATGGATACAAATAGGCGGCACAGGTTTAGGCCACATAGGAATATCTTCTAAAAAGTGACGAAGCCATTCAGCTTCTTCTCTAGCCTTATCCAATGCAATAAACTCAGATTCCATCGTTGATCGAACAATGCATGTTTGTTTAAAAGATTTCCATGATACTGCTCCTCCACCTAGTGTAAACACAAAACCACTTGTGGATGTAGAGTTTTTTGTATCCGATATCTAATTCGATCACAATATCCTTCAAGTACTGCTGGATATCTTGAGTAGTGCAATCCAAAGTTCTGAGTGTGTTTTAAATACCTTAAAACTCTTATAATAGTTGTCCAGTGACTTTGTCCTGGATTGCTTGTAAATCTATTCAATTTATTGATAGCTTGTGCTATGTCAGGACGTGTACAATTCATTAAGTACATTAGGCTTCCAATTATTTGTGCATACTTAGATTGTGATATCCTTTGTCCTTTATTTTTAGACAAATGTAGATTTAATCTATTGGTGTTCCCACATGTTTGCAATCATATTGATTGAATTTCCTGAGTATTTTCTCAATATAGTGTGATTGGGATAATATTAATCCATCCGATGTTTTAGAAATTTTTATTCCTAATATTACATCAGTAACACCCATGTCTTTCATGTCAAATGTATTATTTAACTTTCTTTTAGTAATTTTAATGATTTCATTATTACTACCCATAATGAGCATATCATCTACATAAAGATAAATAATAACATACCCTTTTTCAGTGTTCTTGACATACACACATTTGTCACACTCATTTATTTTGAAACCATTTGACAACATTGCATTGTCAAATTTTTCATGCCATTGTTTAGGTGCTTGTTTTAATCCATAAAGAGATTTTACCAGCCGACAAACTTTCTTTTCTTGTTCTGGAACAATAAATCCTTCTGGTTGTTCCATGTAGATTTCTTCTTCTAAATCTCCATTCAAGAAAGCTGTTTTTACATCCATTTGATGTATCTCTAAATTATATATAGCTTCAATGACTATTAACATGAGGATATTCTTGTCATAGGAGAATAAGTATCAAAATAATCCAAGCCCTCCTTTTGCCTGTATCCTTTGATTACAAGTCTTGCTTTATATTTATCAATAGATCCATCTGCTTTCATTTTCTTCTTGAATATCCATTTATATCCAAGAGGTTTAGAGCCTGGTGGGAGATCTACTAATTCCCACGTATGATTGTGCAGAATGGATTCTACTTCACTATTTATAGCCTCTTTCCAATATGGAGCTTCTGGACTCGATACTGCTTGTTTATAAATTTGAGGCTCATTTTCTAACATATAACTTAGAAAATTGTGACCATAAGATTTTGATGTTCTAACACGTTTACTACGTCTAGGTTCATCAATATCTTCTAACCCATTATCACCATCATTAACGGCATCATAAGTTCTTTTACTTGAACTCGTTTCTTGTTCATTAGAACTCGGCTCTTGTTCCTTTTTATTAGGAAATATTGTTTCAAAGAATTCAGCATCTTTTGACTCAATAATACTATTTTCATGTATATCCTCTATTTTTGATTTATTAACCAAAAATCTATATGCACTGCTATTATTAGCATAACCAATGAATATACAATCTATTATTTTCGGTCCTATTTTCACCTTTTTGGGTGGAGGAACCATTACTTTTGCTAAACACCCCCTGTGACGCCCCCAAAATAGGTTCAATACTCAACCCATTCTGAGTCGCCAAATACATGGTACAGAATTCAAATACAATCTTTTATATCAAACGGTCGTGCAAAATACGACCACACAACTGTGAGTGTTAATACAGACATGTAGAAAATATTAACATTCAAACTAAGTCCTCATTACATTTATTATCACATTATTTTAAAAAAAAATAATGAGGACTTCTACAGCTTTAACTCGGACCATCACTCCACTCCCCGACTAGTACCCGCAATATTCTCATTTTCTGAAGAGAACAATGGAAGAAAAGGGTGAGCTCAACTAGCCCAGTAAAAAATATTATGACTAAGATAATGAATAATAAATTATCGTTAGTCTTAAATAAATCAGATAAAATATAATGGACAACAAGTTTTAGATCAATATTCGCAGCGAAAATAACAATTCATTAGAAGAGTTAAGTAGAGAATGAAGTCCACTATCTTTTATGATTTAAAAGTCCATCATCAATATTTTATCCCTGTAACATCAATCAATATATATCTCAAATCAATATTCATCTTTGCACTACGGCCAAAGATATTCATTTGTATCACCAGTTGGTCATGTTCATCTCAACACCTGTTCATCTTTGCACTACGGGCCAAAGATATTCATCAAGTAATCATTCATCTTTGCACTACAGGCCAAAGATATTCATCAAGTAATCTTTCATCTTTGCACTACAGGCCAAAGATATTCAGTTATATCACCATTTAGGACTGAGGATGATGAAATACAATATAAGGAACGAATCCAGTGAGATAAAGGACAAGGATTAGTGATTCGCAATTTAGTCTATCCAAGTTCAATAATACTCCGTAATAATCAATTGTGGAGCAAAATTCAAGAATGAAGTTCAAAACTTGGATACAATCAAAAAAATATTTTTTTTTACCGTGAATAGTAACTCGTGAATAGTAACACGTGAATAGTAACTCGACATGAAAAGATAAGAATTTCACGAGAAAGTTCAGAAAATTATTCCGGTGAAATGATACTAGATGAAGCGCAAAACTCAAGAAATTTCTGATCATTTCAGGAATTCTAGAAGCAATACTTACCGTAGTAAGTTTAGAGTTAGGAATCTGAAATGAAACAATATACGAAACTGCAATTAGATTTTCACCCGTTTGGCGGTAGTCCGCTCAGACAGATTATTTCCACAATTTAATAACAACTGAATACGAAGGGTTATTCACCAGGCATGCGATAGTCTGCGTAGACAGGTTATTCCCACAGAATAATAAAGAATGGAATAACAACAAGATTTCACCATGCATGCGATAGTCCGCGTAGATAGGTTATTCCAACAGAATAATAAAGAATGGAATAACAACCCTTACGAATATTGAAAGAAAATAACTCTCTTCATGAATACGAAAGAAATAATACCCCTTACCTTAAAATTTGGAGATTGCACTAGCGTAATAGCAGAATACTCTTCTTCTTTCTCTCTTATTCTCTCTATACTTTCTCTCTCTGTGTTAGGACCGAGAATTTTATACGATTATATATTTATATTTTTACGAATAATTTTTTTTTTTAGCATATAAGTGAATATATATGTGAATTAAGTGAGTTAGTTAATTTAATTATTTTAAGTTAACTAAGATGAATACTTAATCAATTTGATTAAAGAAGAGTACGATAAGTTATGTTGAGAATTAACATAACTTAAATGTTAACTTGAATGGTAAATTAAAAAGATTTATAATCTTTAAGTGATTAAATTGATATGACTAATATAAAGAGATTATATGATTATGTAATAAATTATTAAGCCAATTAGGGCTAATTAAGTTAAATTAATAATGGAACAAAAAGGAAAGCCAAGAAATAAGAATATATTAATTAAATATTAATGATATTAAAATTTTTGTGACATATTGTGAATGATAAATGTGTTATGATTTACGTGGAAAGTGTATGTGTCTAAATAAATATTTATATTATAAATATGTATATGTATTTATTTATTAAAGAGAGTTACAAAGTAAACTTTATAACCTAAATTATATATTAGGAATGTGGATTAAATAACCCAAGGGTTGTAGTATTGGATATTTTTAGTATTTAAAATATATACTAACCTAAGAGATTTATTTTACTATCTCAATTTAGTAAACTTAATTAAGAAAGTCTAATTGGGTTATAAAATTAAATGTCCATGAGTAATTATTTAAATTCTAAACTAGAGTGGAATAGAAACCCTAATTAAATAATTAGGGTAAGATAAAATTTTGGTATTGGACCCTTAGTATTTTACATGGCCCAAACTAATTAATTAGAGAGCCCAAATCAATTAAATGGATGGCTCAACTTTAACCCAAAATTTGGTGGATTTTCTAGATAACAAAGTAAGCAAAATAAAGTAAATAAAATAAATTTAAAAAATGGGCTAATGTTAGGATGAAGTGGCGGATGAGGAAGGAAGTGATTTGGTGGAGATTGTAAGCACATGGTTAATTCATTTGGCAAGATTTGTTCCAACAACTCCATGCCATGTGTCACTCTCCCATTTAAGCCTTATTATCTTAACTAGATTTGCAAGCAAGATGAGGATTGTGGGAGATTTATAAGAGATATACACTCTATATATCTATACATTTTAATTGTCTATATATACTCCTAAACTATTTTGCAAATAAACTTTACTTCCTGTTTCTAAATTAACTAACAAAAGAGAGAAATAAAGAGAGGGAGGAGGCCATTTTCGGCAGCCACTTGAGAGGAAGGGGAGGAGAAATTTTTCTCATACATCCCAAAGTTCATCTTTTATTTTGAAGAAGGAAGATAATACAAGAAATAGGTATAATAACTACACCCTAATAACTTAGTTTATGCAATTTATTTGGTTGTTAAAATTCAAATCATGAGCCTATGTTTCTAAAACCTTAGATTTACATGTTAATGAGTGTTTCATATGTGGATCTAGCTATTTTTGAAGTTAAAAATTTGATCTAAAGAAAGAAAAGTAAACTATGTTCGAAAAGGTTTAAGGAAAATTCTAATCTTGTATGCTATATGTATTTTCGTGTTAGATTCTTGGAGTTCAAGTTATAAATGGCTAGATTCATGTTAAAATGATAGATCATGCGTTTAATAAGTATAACTTGTGTATTGATATGTGTTTGTGTAGAAAAGTTGAGCAAAATGCTTGAAAACATTTTATCGACAAATAAACCATAGCATGTCCGTAAAAATTGTACATTTTGAAATCTACATATGATTTTTGTGATTTTCTTTTTTCTGGTATTAAAGGGTTAAGTTAAGAACAAAATCCCTTTGGAAGCATGCAAAAATGTTTTAAAATGAGCAAGATATGAATTTTATACCAAAATACCTCACTGTTAAAAATCTTTGCACAATAGTCCACTTCCGGGTGAATTTCAGTGACCAAAACGTGTCCAAATTTTGTGTTTGATATATGAAAATTGTAGTTCGGGAAAATACGAATCCAACGATACTAATTGGACCTAAAATGGAGTTGTAGATTTCATTTTGTAGAGGTTTTAGTGAAGGACCCCGAAACTATCAACAAAGGCTAAAACATTTAAGAAAAATAAAGAAAATGACCGGTTCAGCATTTTTCGGCGAACCGAAAAATTTTCCGATGACCGGTTCACCACTTTTACGGCCGGTTCTTGGGGTGGGTCTTGGCTAGAAAATTTTCTAAAATTCTGAAGAACATTAAGATATTTTACTCAGAATTTTTCGGAACAGTTATGTAATTATTAAGTAATTAATGGTTTAAACTCATTTAAATTATTTAAAACTTACTAATTACTAATTATTAATACTAATCAACGATTATTAAACTAATTACATATTATGTAAGTATGATTATTTTTTAATTATTATTTAATTAACATTAAGTAATAAAAGAATAAAAATTAGTGTAATTAAGCTAACCATTTGTTATTTAATTAAGATTAAATAATAAATAGAGTTAAATAATTTATTAATTATTATTTAATTAATATTAAATAATTATTAAAGAATGTCTAAAGTAAATAATTAAATTGTTTGTTATTTAAGTGAGAATAAGTAATAAATAATTATAATTACTTACTCACATGTTAGTTAAGTATTATAAAGTCAATAAATTAATTATTTATTATTTAATTAAATATTAAATAATAAATAAGAATAAACATTAATTAATTATTTATTATTTAATAATAAAAAAAGATAAGTGTTAATTAATAATTTATTATTTAATTAATATTAAATAATAAATAAATATAAATGTTAATTAATTATTTATTATTTAATAAATAAAGATAAATGTTAATTAATTAATTGTTATTTAATTAATATTAAATAATAAATAAAGATAAGCGTTAATTAATTATTATTTAATTAAAGTTGAATAATAATTAAAGACTCATAAAGTTAAATAGATTAAGTATTTATTATTTAATTAATAATAAATAAGTACAAATATTAATTAATTATTATTTAATTAATATTAAATAATAATAAGGTTAATAATATTAAATTATTAAAATATTATTAAATGATTAATAATATTAAAAAGTTAAAATATTATTAAAGGATTAATAATATTAGATACTTAAAATATTATTAAAAGATTAATAATATTAGAGAGAGACTAAAATATTAGGAAGCGAATAGAATATTATTACAAGGTTAATAATATTCAAGTGTAAAGATGCTTACTTAATAATAATATTATCAAGGGATGATAGTATTATTAAAGAGTTAATGTGATATCTAATATTTAATTATGTGATTAATGTTAGATAATATATGAAAATAATAATGTTATGAATAATTATATGTTATACTAATTGAAGGATCCATGATAGGTCTTTCCAAAGAAGATAAATTAAGTTCATTAAGCAGATTATAGAATTGTGTAGCAGTAATCAACGACCAAGGCAAGTTTCCTAACTCAACTTGAGTTATTAATTTCAAAGCATGATTAATGGATAATTATTGTTGGTTATTCATATCTATAATGATTATTGTTATTCGCACATAGTGCATTTGATTTCATGTTATATTATTTGAACTGTGAAATATTAAAGTTCTTTTATTCATAAACTGTTTATAAGCCATGTCTCAGCTATTCATTTCGGCTAGACTAATAATTGATGAATCGTTCTATTATTTGAACTAAGTTGTTATTGAAAGATTTATGCCATTTATTTCAGCTAGATCAATATTGATATTATATGTTGAAATCATAACATTTCTTTGAAAGCAATCCAAACCATATTGTTGTGGTACAGACTCATGATGTAAGACTGAGATGAACAACCCTTATAAAAAGGGAAATTTTATTGTCTGACATCCGACCCTTGTGCTATTTTTGAGTATTATGCATAATATAGGGTGCAACAGAGCTGATCACTTCATGTACTTGCAGAAGAGTATAATTAGTTTTTATAACTAATTTATATTCTTGAGGTAATTTAGTTTTAATAACTATTGATTCCTTTATTAGTTCTTGATCCATTAGTGATCACTCAGCATGAAATCTAGGAATATCCCACTTTATTGAATAGTGTTGTAGCATTGATAAACTTCTTAATCAATTGAATATTATTGAACATTTGAAAGAATTTTTACTCTTTCATACTTGATAGGTTATCTAGCTTGGAATTCAAGAAAAGTCTGGTTATTGAAAATGATTTATTGTTCAGCTACTTCGAAATCTTTTTAACATTCTAGATAGCTAGATTCTTCTATATCTTTTATTGTACGCTTTAACTTGTTGAGCAAACTCGTTGCTTACCCTTGCTTAAATAAAACATTTCAACTAAGGACGAGGTAGCCGAAAGGTCAAAAAAAGACAAAGGCAAATGCAAAGTTCAAGAGTAGTTATTGTGAATTTTAATTATTATGTTGCTTTATGTAAATTAATTATGTAAACCCTTTTGAATATCTAAGGTTATGTAAGTTATGTTAAGGTTAGTTAACCTGGGAGATTATTATAATTTGTATTAAGTAATGGTATGAATGATGTAATTCATCACTGAATGGGGGTAGTTAGATGTGATATGCATGATGGATCGTGAGCACCAAACTCGAGGTTAGGGAACCCGGATTTGCGGGCGTCACATTCTATAGCTTTAGTGAATTGGTGAGAAATAATGAAGAAATGAGCTTCTATTTATAGGCTCGGCAGAGTAAGGGTAAAATAGTCTTTTTGCCATAATTTATGACATCACCGCTTACATCATCGATCTATGACATCATTGCTTACCTCATCGCTCCGATGACATCATTACTTACCTCATCGCTCCGATGACATCATTGTTTGCATCATAAGAGTTCAAATTCAATTTGTACTCTTCCACCTCGTTTAACTTTTATACCATGAATCTATTATAATAATGTTACCATTCTAATCATACTATTATATAATCACATCATACTACTATAATGTAATATTATAACAACATATTTGAATGAATTATTTTATCGAAAAAGATAAAATACCAACTTTTAACAAATGTCACATGTTAAAAATTCCTCCGTTTAAATTCACATTGAATAAATATTTTCTTATCATAAATATCAAAAATTAATTATTCACAAATAATATTACAGAACTACAATATTAACAATCAGGTCGTTCACAGGAAAGAGGAGGCCTTCCGATAAGGATTTCTCCTTACTGGCGTGCAATTAATCAACCCCTTTCCTAGACAGAACTTCCTTAGACATTGCCAATAATGATATCTAATAATATTATTCAAATAATATGAATTATTGATTTGTTAATTTAAAATAATGTGCAATGACAATTATTGAATCAATACTATAAAATAGCAAAGTAGCACTTATTGATATAAAATATCAACGTAGTAAATATTGAACCAATAAAATATTATGCAATTATTGAATCAATAATATAAAGTATTGAACAGTAATTACTGTAACAATAATTGAGAAAGTGCCTTCCTACGTAAGAATCAATAATTCGAAATATTGTGCAATGCCGTGTGCTACTGTGCAACACCATCGTATTACTGTATTTTAACCACCGGGTATTTCAACAGTACTAACGGTAACAGTTTTGCCATTATTTTTATAAAAAGGTTACTTCTGTCACTTTCTATATCCGACATTCATTTCGTTGTGGGGTCCACCAATGACTGCACCGTCGTACGAATATTCTCCGACAAAAACAATATTCCTCGACCAAACGAATATTCCACGACACAACGAATATTTTATAACCACTTGTTTACTTTGTAAACTTTGCACATTTCACCCATAAATTATCACATTTATCAAATCAACACCTTACTATTTCAAAATAATATATAAAGAAAATTAAATCTTATTCATAAAATTTGGGGTCTTACAACTTCCCCTCCTTATAAAATTTCGTCCTCGAAATTGACGTACGTACCTGGTATGTTGAAAAGGTGAGGATACCTAGTTTTTATTTTCGATTCTAACTCCCAGTTCATTTCCTCGATATCATGGTTCCTCCACAAAATTTTAACTTGAGGTATAACCTTTGAGCGCAGGACATGTTCCTTCCTATCCAAGATCTTGACAGGTATCTCCTCGTATGTTAAATCTTCTGCTATCTCGTCTGGTTCTAACTCAATAATGTGGTTTGGATCTTTCACATATTTACGAAGCACAGATATGTGAAAAACGTTATGAACACGAGACATGCTTGGAGGTAAGGCAAGTCTATAGGCCACATTACCTACTCGGTCAAGGATTTCAAATGGACCAATGAATCGTGGGTTGAGCTTTCCTCTCTTTTTGAATCTCGTAACTCCTTTCCATGTAGCAACACGTAATAATACATGATCTCCGACATTAAACTCCACGTCCATTCGATAAAGATCAGTATAACCCTTTTGTCGATCTTGTGCAGTTTGTATACGTTGCCGGATCATTTGAATCTTTTTCGTAGTCATACATACTAACTCCGGTCCCAACAATGTTGCTTCACCCACCTCGTCCTAGCATACTGGAGAACGACATTTTCGTCCATACAACGCCTCGAATGGAGCCATGCCTATACTTGCCTGATAACTGTTGTTGTAGGAGAATTCCACCAATGGTAGGTACTTATCCCAACTCTCTTTGAAGTCTAGAACACAGGGTCTCAATAGATCTTCAAGAGTTTGGATAGTCCTTTCCGATTGCCCGCCCGTTTGTGGATGATATGCCGAACTGAATCGTAAATCCGTGCCCATAGCTTTCTGCAAGCTGACCCAAAATCGTGAAGTGAATCTTGGGTCACGATTCGAAACTATGGATACTAGCATGCCATGCAATCTCACAATCTCATTCACGTACATACGAGCAAGACGTTCAAGGGAATAAGTCTCTCGTATCGGCAAGAAATGAGCAGACTTGGTTAATCTATCAACAATAACCCAAATCACATCTATGCCTTGAGAAACCTTGGGAAGACCCGTAACGAAATCCATGGTAATGTGTTTCCACTTCCACTTTGGAATCTCAAGTGGTTGCAATGGACCCTTTGGCACTTGATGCTCTGCCTTGACACGTTGACACATTAAACACCTCGAGATGAACTCCGCAATCTCTCTCTTCATATTTCTCCACCAAAATGTATGTCGAAGATCACGATACATTTTGGTACTTTCAGGATGGATTACAAACGGTGTGTTGTGTGCCTCCATCATGATTCTATACTTTAAATCAGAATCATCAAGAACACAAAGTTTGGAGTTGAGTCAAAGTATTCCTTCTTCATCAATCCTTGCTTCTGGAATAGCATCTTCTTGCACCTTCTTCCTCATATTCATCAGCTCCGGGTCTGTAGCTTGAGCAGCTTTAACTTTATCAATCAAAGCTGGTTCTACGCGTATACTTGACATCATCACATGGGTCCCCGGAGTCTTGAACTCTATCTTCATCCTTTGTAAATCACACAAAATAGGCCTTGAAAGTAAAGCATTCGTTCCCACATATGATCTTCTACTCAACGCGTCAGCTACCACGTTCGCTTTTCCAGGATGGTATGATCGTAATCTTTCAACAGCTCAAGCCAACATCGTTGCCGCATGTTAAGTTCTTTCTGGGTGAAGAAATACTTGAGGCTCTTATGATCCGTATAGATCTCCACTTTCTCCCCATACAGGTAGTGTCTGCAGATCTTCAACGCAAAAACGACTACTGTCAACTCTAGATCATGAGTAGGATAATTCCTCTCATATTCCTTGAGTTGTCGCGAGGCATAGGCTATGCCTTTCCCATATTGCATGAGAACACATCTCAACCCTTTGCCCGAAGCATCGCTGTAAATGACAAATCCATCCGAACCAGATGGTATCGTCAGAACAAGTGCCAAAATGAGTCTCCTCTTGAGCTCTTGAAAGCTCTTCTCGCATTCATCGTTCCATACGAATTTTGTATCTTTCCGAGTCAGCTGAGTTAATGGAGTAGCAATTCGGGAAAATCCTTCCACGAATCTCCGATAATAACCAGCTAAGCCCAGAAAGCTACGTACTTTGGTCACCGACTTCGGTTACTCCCAACTTTGTATTGCTTTAATCTTCGTCGGGTCAATAGATACTCCACGTTTTGATACCACGTGCCCAAGGAATGCTACCTCCTCAAGCCAGAACTCGCATTTCTTCAGCTTGGCATATAACTTGTTTTCACGAAGCCTTTGAAGTACTAGCTTCAAGTGGTGCTCATGATCTTCACGACTTTTGGAATAGATGAGGATGCCATCAATAAAGACAACCACGAACTGATCCAAATATTCCTTGAATACACGGTTCATCATATCCATAAAAGTAGCAGGAGCATTAGTCAATCCAAAAGACATGACTAAGAATTCATAATGCTCGTATCGAGTTCTGAAAGCAGTCTTCGGAATATCCTCAGTTTTAATCTTCAGCTGATGATATCCAGAACGAAGATTGATCTTTAAAAAGAATTGTGCACCTTACAACTGGTCGAACAGGTCATCAATACGAGGTAACGGATACCTATTCTTGATGGTGATATGGTTCAACTCCCGATAGTCAATACAAAGTCGCATACTTCCGTCTTTTTTCTTTACGAATAAAACAGGAGCACCCCAAGGAGATGTACTAGGACGTATAAAACCGATGTCTAACAACTCCTATAGTTGGACCTTTAACTCCTGAAGTTCTATAGGAGCCATTCGATATGGGGTTTTAGAAATGGGTTTTGTACCAGGTTCAAGGTCAATAAAGAATTCAACTTCACGTTCCGGGGGTAGACCGGAAAGTTCTTCAGGAAATACATCAGGAAACTCATTAACAACAGAAATATCATTCAAACCTGACGTATTCTGGTTTAGATCAGTGACATGGGCTAAGAAAGTTTGACATCCGTTTTTCAATAAAAGAATAGCTTTATGACTTGAAATAACATTGATTGATTTTAGTGGTTTGGTTGTTTGAATTCGCACAATAGGTTGGTTAGGAATATGAAAACTAACAACCTTACGAAAACAATCAATTTTGGCATGATAAGTGGTTAACCAGTTAATTCCTAAAATCACATCAAATGCAAGTATTTTCAACGATATAAGATCAACAGATAGGGTGAGGGTACCAATTTGAATCGAGCAAGATTTGTAAACTGTAGATGTAACGAAGGTTTCTCCCAACGGAGTTTCAACAGATAAGTCAAAGTCTAATTTCTCAGGTGTCAAGTTCAAACGTTGAGCACAAACAGGTGAAATAAAAGAATGGGTAGCACCAGTATCTAATAAAGTGTAAACTTCGCAAGAGTTTATTATCAGCTTACCCGTAATAACCTCGTTCGGGTTCCTCGATTGTTGGGCAGTTACGACAAAAGCTCTTCCAGGAACCACTAACTTTGACTTGTCAGGGACAGCCTTTGGAGTCACCATCCCTGCTGCACTTGGTTTCGCTACAGGACACACTTGAGCTATGTGCCCTTCCTTTCCACAGTTATAACACACCTTAGATTGCTGTGTGCAGTTGGGACTGATGTGTCCCTTTTGCCCGCATTTATAGCATACGACCGATAGTCGTTCTCCTCCCCTAGAAATAGTTGATGTTGGTGTTGCTGTCGACGTTTTTACGTTCTTATTATTGTACCTTCTTTTCTTGAAATCTCCCCCCGACTCGCTTCTTTTATTATCAAGGCCACGATTGTGACGCCCCCAGAATAGGTCCAGTCCACCCAACCCATTCTGAATCGCCAAATACATGGTACAGAATTCAAATACAACTTTATATCACACGGTCGTGCAAAATACGACCACACAACTGTGAGTGTCAATACAAATCGTATATAATATGAAATATTCAAATTCAAATTCATTCTTTATTTATTACAATAACTATCCCACTATTTCACAAAAATAGCGAGGACTACTACTGCTCTAACTCGGACCATTACTCTGTCCCCCGACTAGTTCCCGCACCGTTCTCATTTCCTGAAGAGGACAATAGATGAAAAGGGTGAGCTCAACTAGCCCAGTAAAGAATATTATGACTAAGATAATGGAAAATAAATTATCGTTAGTCTTCAACGGTTCAGATAAAATATTATTGACAACAAATTTTAGATCAATATTCGCAGCGGAAATAACAATTCTTTAGAAGAGTTAAGTAGAGAATGAAGTCTACTATCTTCTATGATTTAAAAGTTCATCATCAATATTTTATCCCTGCAACATCAATCAATATACATCTCGAATCAAATATTCATCTTTGCACTACGGCCAAAGATATTCATTTGTATCATCAGTAGTCATGTTCATCTCAACACCTGTCATCTTTGCACTACAGGCCAAAGATATTCATCAGGTAATCATTCATCTTTGCTCTACAGGCCAAAGATATTCAGTTACATCACCTTTTAAGACTGAGGATGATGAAAAATATTTTAAAGAACGAATCCAGTGAGATAAAAGACAAAGATCAATGATTCGTATTTTAGTTTATCCAATTCACAAATACTTCGTAATAATCAATTGTGGAGCAAAATTCAAGAATAAAGCTCAAAACTTGGATACAATCAAAGATAGTAACCTTAACAAATAATTTGGACAAACAGAAGAAAATTTAATTTTTCCGTGAATAGTGTATACGTGAATAGTGTCGTATACGTGAATAGCAACTCCGACGGAAAAAGTAAGAATTTCAACATAAAATCCATGACAATGTTTTGGTATAATGATATTGAAAAGAATAACATCATTTACGAAAGAAATAACATCCCTTACCACAAAAGAATAGTACCTCTGACTGGAATATCGGATATAATATCGACGGAAGCTTGCGCTGAATACTAATACTCAAAGTATTGAAATACTCACAAAAATACGCTCGATATTATAGAGAGAGAAAACTTCTGATTCTGGTGTGATTTTCAATTCTAACCTAAGCACCCTATTTATAGGAAAAGCTTAGGATGCCAAAGGAGACTAAAATAATAAAATATTATTATTTTAAAAAAAAATCTCCGCCGCCGGCTGCTACCAAAAAATCAGATTTTTCAACCAACAACAAAAGTGGGGCCCACCATTTTATTAAAAAAATATTTATTTTCCGAAACTTCAATAATTCATAATAAATAGCCCCTTTGTCAGAAAAATACAAACTCTATGTCCTTTCTATAGGAAATTTAATTCTCTACAACTTTGCAGAAGAAAGTTTTTCCAAATTCCCAACATAAATTATCCGAAATCCATAAACAGATAATTTTTCACACCAAAATACTGATAAAAACACATCAGTGCTAATTCCTTCTTTAATATCCACAAAATAAATATTTTCTTATCATATAAATCAATAATTAATTATTCACAAATAATATTATAGAACTAGAATATTGACAACCAGGTCGTTCCCAGGAAAGAGGGGGCCTTCCGATAAGGACTTCTCCTTACTGGCGCGCAATTAAATAACCCCTCCTAGACAGAACTTTCCTTAGACATTGTCAATAATGCTATCTAATAATATTATTCAAATAATATGAATTATTGAGTTGATAATGTAAAATACTGTGCAATGACAATTATTGAATCAATAATACAAAATATCAACTGTAGCCATTATTGAATCAATCATATAAAATAGCAACGTAGCAATTATTGAGTCAATAAAATATCAATGTAACAATTAATGAGTCAATAATATAAAATATCATCGTAGCAATTATTGAGTCAATAATATAAAATATTGAACAGTAATTACTGTAACAATAATTGAGTAAGTGCCTTCTCACGTAACACTCAATAATTCAAAATACTGTGCAATACCGTGTGTTACTGTGCAACACCGCGTATCATTGTATTTTAACCACCGGGTACTTCAACAGTACTAACGGTAACAACTACGCCGTTATTTTATAAAAAGGTTATTTCTGTCGCTTTCTATATCCGACAGTTATTCCGTTGTGGGGTCCACAAATAACTGCGCCGTCGTACGAATATTCCCCGACAACAAGAATATTCCACGACCAAACGAATATTCCCCGACAATCAGAATATTATATAACCACTTGCTCATTTTAAAAATATTTGCACATTTCACCCATAACTTTCATATTTATCAATCAACACCTTACTATTTCGAAATAATATATAAAGAAAATTAAATCTTTATTCATAAAAGTTGGGGTCTTACAACCTCCCCTCCTTATGAAATTTCGTCCTCGAAATTGACGTACGTACCTGGTATGTCGAAAAGGTGAGGATACCTCGCTTTCATTTCCGATTCCAACTCCCACGTCATTTCCTCAATTGCATGGTTTCTCCACAAAACTTTAACTTAAGGTATAATTTTCGAGCGTAGGACATGCTCCTTTCTATCCAAGATCTTGACAGGTACCTCCTCGTACGTTAAATCTTCAGCTATCTCGTCCGGTTCTAACTCAATAATGCGGTTTGGATCTTTCACATATTTACACAACACGGATATGTGAAACACGTTAAGAACACGAGACATGCTTGGAGGTAATGCGAGTCTATAGGCCACATTTCCTACTCGGCCAAGAATCTCAAATGGACCAATGAATCGTGGATTGAGCTTTCCTCTCTTCCCAAACCTCGTAACTCCTTTCCATGGAGCAATACGTAATAACACATGGTCTCCAACATTAAATTCCACGTCCTTTTGATGAAGATCCGCATAACTCTTTTGTTGATCCTGTGCCGTTTGTATACGTTGTCGGATCATTTGGATCTTTTTCGTAGTCATATGTACTAACTCCGGTCCCAACAATGTTGCTTCACCCACCTCGTTCCAACATACTGGAGAACGACACTTTCTTCCATACAACGCTTCGAATGGAGCCGGCCTGATAACTGTTGTTATAGGAGAATTCCACCAATGGTAAGTACTTATCCCAACTCCCTTTGAAGTCTAGAACACAGAGTCTCAATAGATCTTCAAGAGTTTGAATAGTCCTTTCCGATTGTCCGTCCGTTTGAGGATGATAAGCCGAACTGAATCGTAAATCCGTGCCCATCGCTTTCTGCAAACTGATCCAAAATCGTGAAGTAAATCTGGGGTCACGATCCGAAACTATGGATACTGGCATGCCATGCAATCTCATAATCTCATTCACGTACATATGAGCAAGACGTTCAAGGGAATAAGTCTCTCGTATCGGCAAGAAATGAGCAGACTTGGTTAATCTATCAACAATAACCCAAATCGCATCTATACCTTGAGAAACCTTGGGAAGACCCGTAACGAAATCCATCGTAATGTGTTCCCACTTCCACTTTGGAATCTCCAGTGGTTGCAATGGACCCTTCGGTACTTGATGCTCCGCCTTTACACGTTGACAAGTTAAACATCTCGAAATAAACTCCGCGATCTCTCTCTTCATATTGCTCCACCAAAATGTATGTCGAAGATCACGATACATTTTGGTACTCCCAGGATGGATTGCAAACGGTGTGTTGTGTGCCTCCATCATGATTCTATGCTTCAAGTCAAAATCGTTAGGAACACAAAGTCTGGAGTTGACTCGAAGTATTCCCTCTTCATCGATTCTTGCTTCTGGAATGACACCTTCTTGCACCTTCTTCTTCATCTTCATCAGCTCCGCATTCGTAGCTTGAGCAGCTTTAACTTTATCAATCAAAGCTGGCTCTACACGTATACTTGATATCATCGCACTCGTTCCCACATATGATCTTCTACTCAACGCGTCAGCTACCACGTTCACTTTTTCAGGATGGTATTGGATGGTATGATCGTAATCTTTCAACAGCTCCAGCCAACGTCGTTGCCTCATGTTGAGTTCCTTCTGAGTGAAGAAATATTTAAGGCTCTTATGATCCGTATAAATCTCCACTTTCTCCCCGTACAGATAATGTCTCCAGATCTTCAACGCGAAAACGACTGCTGCCAACTCTAGATCATGAGTAGGATAATTCCTCTCATATTCTTTGAGTTGTCGCGAGGCATAGGCTATGACTTTCCCATGTTGCATGAGAACACATCCTAACCCTTTGCCCGAAGCATCGTTGTACATAACAAATCCATCCAAACCAGATGGTATTGTCAGAACAGGTGCCGAAATAAGTCTCCTCTTGAGCTCTTGGAAGCTCTTCTCGCATTCCTCACTCCAAACGAATAAAACAGGAGCACTCCAAGGAGACGTACTAAGACGAATAAAACCGATGTCTAACAACTCTTGTAATTGGACCTTTAACTCCTGAAGTTCAATAGGAGCCATTCGATATGGGGTTTTAGAAATGGGTTTTGTACCGGGCTCAAGGTCAATAAAGAATTCAACTTCACGTTCTGGGGGTAGACCGGGAAGTTCTTCGGGAAATACATCAGGAAACTCATTAACAACGGAAATATCATTCAAATCTGATGTATTCTGATTTAGATCAGTGACATGAGCTAAGAAAGCTTGACATCCGTTTTTCAATAAACGAATAGCTTTATGACTTGAAATGATATTGACTGATTTTAGTGGTTTGGTGATTTGGATTCGCACAACAGGTTGATTAGGAATATGAAAACTAACAACCTTACGAAAACAATCAATTTTGGCATGATAAGTGGTTAACCAGTCAATTCCTAAAATCACGTCAAATGCAAGTATTTTCAAAGATATAAGATCAACAGGTAAGGTAAGGGTACCAATCTGAATCAAGCAAGATTTATAAACTGTAGATGTAACGAAAGTTTCTCCTAACGGAGTTTCAACAGATAAGTCAAAGTCTAACTTATCAGAAGTCAAGTTCAAACGTTGAGCACAAGCAGGTGAAATAAAGGAATGGGTAGCACCGATATCTAACAAGGTATAAACTTCGCAAAAATTTATGATTAACTAACCCGTGATAAATTCATTCGGGTTCCTCGCGTTTTGGGCAGTCTCGATAAACGCTCTTCATGGAACCACCGACTTTGATTTGTCTGGGACAGTCTTTGGTGTCACTATCCCAACTGGTCTTGACTTTGCTAAACAGCTCATTCCACCCTCAACTGCTTCGTCACACTCTTGATCCATGATCTGAATCATTACTCTTCGATCCATATCGAATTGGGGTTGACCGCTATGCACAGGGTAATTCCAAACTCGATGTTTGATTCTCCCAATTGCTGTCCAAAAAGTAAAATCCATTTCGTCTATTTTGGCCTTCTTAGATCGGACGTCTCTTTCTAAAATATCAACGCGTCGTGCGGCTTTTACCCATGCATCTTCAATTCTCACTCGTTCCGTTGCTTCTTCTTTCAGCTGATCGTTGACATTTGCATTTTCAAATTCTGGCTCTAATATCATATGTTCTGCCAGAGAGAACTTCTGTTCAAGCCTCGCATAACGAGTAGCAAAATCTTGAATTTCTATATCCCTTTCTTGAATTATTGTATCCCTTTGTTCCACGGCTATCTGTCGTTCTTCACCCTGCTCTTCTAACTCAAGAATATGATTTTGCAGTTCTACATTTCGATCATAAAGTTCTCCTAATAAATACTCCTCCTCAGGTTCCTCTTCTTCCTCACTCTCAGCTGCTACCTCTGCGACTAGCTCGGGTGCAACTATTAATTCTTCACTCACCACATGGATATTTTTAATTTCTTCTTCTTCTGTCATCACATTATCCTGGTTGGTGATTAAAGTGTCTCCACGGTCTCATTCACTTCGTTGTTAACATTCTCAGCTGCTATTCTCAAATACTGCCATAAAACAAGGGTTAATTAAACAAATAACATATCACATATTAATCCTATGCTCCGACTGACCAATTAAATACCACATAAGCTTAGGTAGGACATACTAGTGAAGGATTTACTCGTCTCTCCCCTCCTAGTTCTATTCCCCGATCTCCGCCAGAGATCATATCCCTAAGCTCTGATACCAACTGTGACGCCCCCAGAATAGGTCCAGTCCACCCAACCCATTCTGAGTCGCCAAATACATGGTACAGAATTCAAATACAACTTTATATCACACGGTCGTGCAAAATACGACCACACAACTGTGAGTGTCAATACAAATCGTATATAATACGAAATATTCAAATTCAAATTCATTCTTTATTTATTACAATAACTATCCCACTATTTCACAAAAATAGCGAGGACTACTACTGCTCTAACTCGGACCATTACTCTGTCCCCCGACTAGTTCCCGCACCGTTCTCATTTCCTGAAGAGGACAATAGATGAAAAGGGTGAGCTCAACTAGCCCAGTAAAGAATATTATGACTAAGATAATGGAAAATAAATTATCGTTAGTCTTCAACGGTTCAGATAAAATATTATTGACAACAAATTTTAGATCAATATTCGCAGCGGAAATAACAATTCTTTAGAAGAGTTAAGTAGAGAATGAAGTCTAATATCTTCTATGATTTAAAAGTTCATCATCAATATTTTATCCCTGTAACATCAATCAATATACATCTCGAATCAAATATTCATCTTTGCACTACGGCCAAAGATATTCATTTGTATCATCAGTAGTCATGTTCATCCAACACCTGTCATCTTTGCACTACAGGCCAAAGATATTCATCAGGTAATCATTCATCTTTGCTCTACAGGCCAAAGATATTCAGTTACATCACCTTTTAAGACTGAGGATGATGAAAAATATTTTAAAGAACGAATCCAGTGAGATAAAAGACAAAGATCAAGGATTCGTATTTTAGTTTATCCAATTCACAAATACTTCGTAATAATCAATTGTGGAGCAAAATTCAAGAATAAAGCTCAAAACTTGGATACAATCAAAGATAGTAACCTTAACAAATAATTTGGACAAACAGAAGAAAATTTAATTTTTTCGTGAATAGTGTATACGTAAATAGTGCCGTATACGTGAATAGCAACTCCGACGGAAAAAGTAAGAATTTCAACATAAAATCCATGACAATATTTTGGTATAATGATATTGAAAAGAATAACATCATTTACGAAAGAAATAAATCCCTTACCTCAAAAGAATAGTACCTCTGACTGGAATATCGGATATAATATCGACGGAAGCTTGCGCTGAATACTAATACTCAAAGTATTGAAATACTCACAAAAATACGCTCGATATTATAGAGAGAGAAAACTTCTGATTCTGGTGTGATTTTCAATTCTGACCTAAGCACCCTATTTATAGGAAAAGCTTAGGATGCCAAAGGAGACTAAAATAATAAAATATTATTATTTTTAAAAAAAATCTCCGCCGCCGGCTGCTACCAAAAAATCAGATTTTTCAACCAACAACAAAAGTGGGGCCCACCATTTTATCAAAAAAAATATTTATTTTCCGAAACTTCAATAATTCATAATAAATAGCCCCTTTGTCAGAAAAATACAAACTCTATGTCCTTTCCGTAGGAAATTTAATTCTCTACAACTTTGCAGAAGAAAGTTTTTCTAAATTCCCAACATAAATTATCCGAAATCCACAAACAGATGATTTTTCACACCAAAATACTGATAAAAACACATCAGTGCTAATTCCTTCTTTAATATCCACAAAATAAATATTTTCTTATCATATAAATCAATAATTAATTATTCACAAACAATATTATAGAACTAGAATATTGACAACCAGGTCGTTCCCAAGAAAGAGGGGGCCTTCCGATAAGGACTTCTCCTTACTGGTGCGCAATTAAATAACCCCTCCTAGACAGAACTTCCTTAGACATTGTCAATAATGCTATCTAATAATATTATTTAAATAATATGAATTATTGAGTTGATAATGTAAAATACTGTGCAATGACAATTATTGAATCAATAATACAAAATATCAACTGTAGCCATTATTGAATCAATCATATAAAATAGCAACGTAGCAATTATTGAGTCAATAAAATATCAATGTAACAATTATTGAGTCAATAATATAAAATATCATCGTAGCAATTATTGAGTCAATAATATAAAATATTGAACAGTAATTACCGTAACAATAATTGAGTAAGTGCCTTCTCACGTAAGACTCAATAATTCAAAATATTGTGCAATACCGTGTGCTACTGTGCAACACCGCGTATCACTGTATTTTAACCACCGGGTACTTCAATAGTACTAACGGTAACAACTACGCCGTTATTTTATAAAAAGGTTATTTCTGTCGCTTTCTATATCCGACAGTTATTCCGTTGTGGGGTCCACAAATAACTGCGCCGTCGTACGAATATTCCCCGACAACAAGAATATTCCACGACCAAACGAATATTCCCCGACAATCAGAATATTATATAACCACTTGCTCATTTTAAAAATATTTGCACATTTCACCCATAACTTTCATATTTATCAATCAACACCTTATTATTTCGAAATAATATATAAAGAAAATTAAATCTTTATTCATAAAAGTTGGGGTCTTACAACGATTACCACGGGAGTGGTTACCGCTTCTGTCATGATACTTTCCTCCCTGCTGGTTGTCATTGTTCCGATGACTGCTGCCACCTGTACGACCTTGGTTGTTGTCCCTTTGTTGAATATAATCATTATCTCGTTCTAATAACTGGGCCATGTTCACTACATCCGAATATAGAGAAAATTTGTGAGAAATGAGGTATTGACGAATTTCTGGTTTCAAACCTCTCAGAAATATCCGCATCATACGTTCCTCATTCTTCACCAAATGAGGTGCAAACCGGGATAACTCCACGAACTTAGCCTCGTACTGGGACACCGTCATGTTGTTCTGTTCCAGTCTGATAAACTCTACCTCTTTCATGTGACGAATACTTTCTGGAAAGTATTTGCCATTAAATAGTTTCTGGAATGCCTCCCAAGACTTCTTGAGTGCGGCAGGCTGGGTACGCTTCACAGATTTCACCAGTAATCTGCCTCTCCACGGAAGATAAACGTAGTGAATGGAACCTTCTGTTTCTCCGTGAATCCCAAGACATCAAATATCTTGGTAATTTGCTTAATCTAATTTTCTGCCTTGATTGGATCTGGCTTTCCTTGAAACTCTGGTGGTCCCAACTCTTTGAACTGCTTGGCAGTGACAAGCCGCGAGTTATTTCCACCTGTATTATGAACACGAGTCTCCCTCGTCTGGTTTTGCATGAACTGCAAAAAGCTTCTAAACATCCCATTGTTCATCGTTTGATCGGTGGGGTTGTTTACAGGAGAATTGTTGCCTTCCTATTGCACGTTCTCTTGGTTGGTAATAAAAGGTGTCTCAACGGTCTCATTCACTCCATTGTTTAGATTTTCAGCTGCCATTCTCAAATACTGCCACAAAACAAGGGTTAATCAAATAAATTAACATATCACATATTAACCCTATGTTCCAACCGACCAATTAAATACTAAATAAGCTTAAGTAAAGCACACTAGCGAAGGTTTTACTCGTCTCCCCCCTCCTAGTTCTATTCCCAGATCTCCGTCAGAGATTATATCCCTAAGCTTTGATACCAACTGTGACGCCCCCAAAATAGGTTCAATACCAACCCATTCTGAGTCGCCAAGTACATGGTACAGAATTCCAAATACAAATCTTTTATAACAAACGGTCGTTCAAAATACGACCATTCAAACTGTGAGTTTCAATACAAATCGTATATCATACAAAATATAAACATTCAAATTCATTCCTTATTCATTACAATAATTGTCTCACTATTTTATAGAATAGTGAGGACTTCTACAGATCTAACTCTGATCATCACACTGTTCCCTGACTAGTCCCCGCGATATTCTCATTTCCTAAATAGAACCATAGATGAAAAGGGTGAGCTCAACTAGCCCAGTAAAGAATATTATGACTAAGATAATGAAAAACAAATTATCGCTAGCCTTCAATAAATCAGATAAAATATAATGAATATCAAGTTTTAGATCAATATTCGCAGCGGAAATAACAATTCATTAGAAGAGTTAAGTAGAGAATGAAGTCTACTATTTTCTATGATTTAAAAGTCCATCATCAATATTTTATCCCTGTAACAACAATCAATATACATCTTGAATCAGATATTCATCTTTGCACTACGGGCTAAAGATATTCATTTGTATCACCAGTTGGTCATGTTCATCTAAACACCTGTCCATCTTTGCACTACGGGCCAAATATATTCATCAGGTAATCATTCATCTTTGCACTACAGGCCAAAGATATTCATCAAGTAATCATTTATCTTTGTACTACAGGCCAAAGATATTCAGTTATATCACCATTTAGGACTGAGGATAATGAAAAATAATACGAATAACGAATCCAGTGAGATAAATGACAAAGATTAGGGATTCGTAATTTAGTTTATCCCAGTTCAATAATACTTCGTAATAATCAATTGTGGAGCAAAATTCAAAAATGAAGATCAAAACTTGAATCCAATCAAAGATTTTTTTTTTACCATGAATAGTAACTCGTTATGAAAAGTTGAAAATTTTCATAAAAAGTTCAGAAAATTATTCCGGTGAAATGATACTAGATGAAGCGCAAAACTCAAGAAATTTCTGATCATTTCAGGAATTATAGAAGCAATACTTACCATAGTAAGTTCAAATTCAGAAATATGAAATGAAATATTATTACTTCCATAATATGGAATATGAAAGAAAATAATAATCATTATGAATATTAAAAGAAAATAACATCATTTACGAGAAAAATAATATCCTTTACCTTAATAGGAGAGTAGTTTTGACTGGAATATCGGATATTATGTGGACGAAAATTTACACTGCTATCAACACTCAAAGTATCTAAATACTCACAAGAAATACGCTTGATATTATACAGAGAAAATTTTCTGATTCTGGTGTGATTTTTATTTCTAACTAAGCACCCTATTTATAGAAAAATACTAGAATGCCAGGATTGACAAAGCAAACCCTCGGTAGAAATTTCTAAGCACACCTCCTTGAAAAATTTTGCATCACACTTCCAAGGACCATTTCCAAGCCACCACCCATTTGTCCACATGTTTATATAATATATATATATATATATATTAAAATATTTATAATTATTAAAAGAATTTTAAATTTTATTTTCTCTCTTCCACCTCATTTAAATCATATATCGTGAATTTGTTGTAAAAAAATATCATCACTATTATATTATTATATTATCACATTATACACTTATAATGTAATATTATAATAATATATTTGAATGAATTATTTTATCAGAACAGATAAAATATCAATTCTCAATAATTATCACTTTTGTTAAAAATTCCTTCGTTTAAATCCACATTGAATAAATATTTATTTATCATTTTTTTATCAATAATTATTATTCACAAATAATATTACAGAACCACAATAATGACAACCAGGTCGTTCCCAGGAAAGAGGGGGCCTTCTGATAAGGATTTCTCCTTACTAGCGCGTAATTAATCAACCCATTTTCTAGACAAAACTTCCTTAGACATTGCCAATAATGTAATCTAATAATATTATTCAAATAATATGAATTATTGATTTGATAATTTGAAATACTGTGAAATGACAATTATTGAATCACTAATATAAAATAGTAAAGTAGCAATTATTGATATAAAATATCAACATAGCAAATATTGAACCAATAAAATATTATCCAATTATTGAATCAATAATATAAAATATTGAACAGTAATTACTGTAACAATAATTGAGTAAGTTCCTTCCTACGTAAGAATCAATAATTCGAAATACTGTGCAATACCGTGTGCTACTGTGCAACACCGCATATTACTGTATTTTAACCACCGGGATATTTCAACAGTGCTAACGATAACAACTACGCCGTTATTTTATAAAAAGGTTATTTTTGTCGCTTTCTATATCCGACAGTTATTCCGTTGTGGGGCCCACAAATGGCTGCGCCGTCGTACAAATATTCCCCGACAACAAGAATATTCCACGACCACAAGAATATTTTCAGACAACAATGAATATTTTATAACCACTTGCTTATTTTGAAATATTTGCATCTTTCACCCATAACTTATCACATTTATCAAATCAACACCTTACTATTTCAAAATAATATATATAAAAAACTAAATCTTTATTCATAAAAGTTGGGGTCTTACATTAATGTTATACAATCATTTCCTTAATGCTTGTGCACAACTCTAAAACGACTTATATTAAGGGACGGAGGGAGTAGCAAATTTGCACGTAATCTAAAGAACTAGCACATCATTCAGGAATTTTGCACAATTAAGGATTTAAAATAAATTTAAGAACTTTCATGTATTAAGAAACTTGCTGAAATTAATGAATACGCATAAGCAGCTGAACTTGCACAAAATAAGGGAACTTGCAATAATATAAGGAACTTGCACAAGTTAGGGAAACTTGCACAATTTTAAGAACTTGAACACAATATTTAATTTGCACAAGTTAGAGAACTTATCTCCGTGCGTAGTTCATCGTCTACATTATTTACATCTAATGTTTTTTTTCCGTACTCAATTCCGAGAAATCTACAACATTATAGAATATTTACCATCAACAAATTAACTTCCTTATAATAGCATTTACTTTTATTTAGTTCCTGTAATTATATTCTAACATTTCTGTTAATTTCTCCAATAATTCCTATCATTTAGAACAAAATCCAAACATTCTAAAATCTTATTTCAAAGTCCAAAACCACATTTTAGTGATTTATTAACGCTAAACACTAGCAATATTATATAAGTATACTGAATTTTTTTGCTCAATTCTCAACCCTCACGTAAAAAGACCGTTATGCCCATTAGCTAGTCAACACACTATCCATAACGTCCTGACACCTCATGAGTCTACTAACACTTCTAAAGTCTTTATAGAATATTATTTTAGACTTTTCAACTAATTTTCACATGGATTATTCGACAATTTTCTGTAATTATTTCTCTTCAAAATAGAAATAATAACTCAACATACTTTTATATCCTAAAAACACCATCATAATTCATCTTAGATTATTATAAGATTTTCCACCAGATTTCATAATTTTTCACTATTCATAGAATTTTCTATGAATTTTCACTATTTTTAAACTAACTTTAAATGACTTAAAAATACGATAAATACTTATGCTCTTCAATAATTCACCAAAATTTTCATTAATTCATAAATAATATTATAAGATTACTTTAAACAAGATTTAGCTCAAAACCATATTCTGATAATTTAATTATCACTTTCAAAGTGCTGAAACTTCCAAAATTCATAACAAATAAATTGCTAATCCCAAAATTTTGAATTCTATGTCCATTTCACATGAAATTTAATTCTCTATAATATTGTAATACAAAGTTTCTCTAAAATCTTCCTCTAACATAGAGAAACAGGCTTACTGGAAAAGTTCACTGAAAAATGTTTTCCGGTCATCTTCTCCGGAGGTCCAAAAAGTTTTCCGGCGAGTTTCTTGAATTTTCTTGCCCAGATCTATTCTACTATATATTAGGAGCCTAACCATGTTTTTAGTTTTGAAAACAACTCAGGAATCCACGTTAAACGAACAATTTTCCGGCGGTACTTCGACGAAGTTTTTTTTTTCTCTCTTTTTTCCATTGATTTCTTGATTTCTCTTATTTAATTCTTATTTATACAAGTTTAAATCAACCCAAACAAGCATAAACATGTTTTTTATTTTTCAAAGTTAATTAGTGACATTTTAAAAGAAAATCATATAATTTTATTCGATAAAATCGACATATCGTAAATATTACAAATTATTTACAAATATTATTAATCAGGAAATTTGTTGTTTTAACTTAAACATCAAGTTTTAAAATTTAAAATTAATTTTAAAAAGTCAAAACAATAAAATAAAAACGAAAACTAATATAGGGGCTGTTTGTTTAGGACTGAATACATCTGAAGGCTGAATGACTGAATCGGTCAACCATTAAGTGCGTTTGTTTTGAAAAAAATCATCTGAATGACTGAATCGGTCAGATGATTGAGTTGAATGACTAAGTCAGATTTTTTTTGCTGAATGGCTGAACGAACAGCTGAATAAAGTATAAAAAAATAAAAAAACAAAAAAATAAAAAAATTTATAAAAAAATATTAACTATTATAGTAAGTAATATTAAAAAAATTACAACAATTTTAAATTTTTTCAAAAAGGTAAAATAATAAAATTATGTCATTCAGATGTTTCAGTTAATTATCAAACAACTTTTTTCATTCAAATTCAGATACAATTCATTCAAATTCAAATTTAAATTTAAATTTATTCAATTTTTATCAAACACATCCGTAATAGAAAACAATTCGAACTAAATTTCCCTAACGACACCACCAATAATGCAATATCTATATCGCAAAGCTAATGCTGGATTTAGTATTTGTTAATAGTAAAAAAGGTAATCCATAGTTGGTACCCATCTGTTAAAAATGCTAAACTAGTGGCCTAGTGGATTTGAGTGGTTGGTATATTGCTTTTGTCCCTGCCAAATGTATTTTCCCATATTTCAGTCTCTATTGTTTGCAGTTACTAATCTGGCCCACCTTCCAGTCTCTGTACATTCATTCCCCATAAATATAGCTTGCTATAATTTTTTTTAATATTTTAAAGGACCTTTACACTGCTTAAGTTTGGTCATAAAGTATTGAAGTATTACCTTTAATTTCTTTTAGCCAATTAAAATTCAGATATATTCCCATTAAAATGATGAGGCATATAGACAGTGAAGATACTCTCTTAATTGACATTCGAGTAAATAAATGGGTAGACCCTTGGAGCTGGTGAAGGGTCGGTTTGTTTGATTTATCAAAAGGATTTGAAAAATAAATTATTGTCCTTGTAGGGTCACATTGGTTTGTTTGATTTATCTAAAAAGAACGGAAATTAAATTATTGTCCTTTCTGAATGCGACGCAGGTCCATTTAGCAAATTGGGATGGGTTGCTTTTTATCTTTCACATCATAAACTCACTTTCCAGTTTCCACACACATTTCTCAGGAAAAAATACTTTCAATTCCAAAAGTATAAGATTAGATTGTAATTTTAAGGAATTGTTTAAAAAAATGTAGTCTCTGTTGAATTAAATTTTACCACTTCATCCGTTTAAGTTTATTTGTCATTGTTCAAATTTATTTGTCCTATTTTTTTTTTGGATTGTCCAAATCTATTTGTCCTCTTTTCTATTTAATGCTATTTTAAACATTACTGCTTCAAAATTACCCTCATTTAACTTGAAAAAAATTCATTAAAAATAACATGACTTACATTGAAAAACGTAATAATATTAACTTTCACATTAAATGCACAATCATATACTTCCTCCGTCCCTTAATATAAGACGTTTTAGAGAAGTTTTTTTGTCTCTTAATATGTGACGTTTTAAATTCCAAATAAGTATTAATTGCTTAGTTTTCAATATTACCCCAAGCATTAAATATAACTTTGGTTCTCTCACTATTTTTCGCCTAATAAATAACAATATTTTTTTCCAATATAAATACAATATAGACATTTGATATTATATTTAATGCTATACAACCATTTCCTTAATACTTATGCATAACTCTAAAAAGTCTTATATTAAGGAACGGATGGAGTCCTTGTTTTCCCCTTTCTCTCTTGTTTATTTTAGGAATTTCTTAACATGCACCCTTAGGGCACATGCTAAGCACACAGTTCAAGGGGATATTTCCTTGAATCGTGTGCATATTCCCTTGAACTTGGTGCAAATATAAAAATAAAGGGAATATGCACACAATTCAAGAGAATATTCTCTTAAACTGTGTACTTAATATGTGCCCTAAAGATACATCTTTCGAAACTTGCAATCATAGCCAAATCAAAGATTTCGCATAAATCGTTGAATTTGAAGAAGTTTGGTCACTGCTTAAGTTTGGTCATGATGTATTGAATTTTACCTTTAATTTCTTTTAGCCAATTAAAATTCAGATACATTCCCACTAAAATGCAGAATGTGGATAATCCATAATAGAGTCTTTTGGCATTACTGTGGGGGTGCTGCTGCTATATTGAAAATGGGCAGACCCTTGGAGCTGATGAAGGGTCACATTAAATGGGCAGACCCTTGGAGATGATGAAGGGTCGGTTTGTTTGATTTATCTAAAAAATTGACAGCCGACAGGCGGGAAAATAAAAAATATTTGGAAAATAAATTTTTATATTATCCATGAACAATTATTGTCCTCGTAAGGTCACATTGTTCTGTTTGATTTATGTAAAAAAATAACAGCCGATAAGGCGGGAAAATCAAAAAGATTTGGAAAATAAATTATTGTCCTTGTAGGGTCACATTGGTTTGTTTGATTTATCTAAAAGGAACGGATAAATATAGAACATCCTTTATTCCCTCCTCTCTAAATCCAACACACTTCTATTTAGCTATTTTTCCTCCTTTATTTTTTTATTTAGAAAGTAAAATTGAAATGGTTCCTTTTTACCTTTCACATAAATTCACTTTCCATACACATCTCTGAGGGAAAAATACTTTCAATTCCAAAAGTATAAGATAGATTGTAATTTTAAGAAATTGTTTAAAAAAATGTAGACTTTGTTGAATTAAATTTTACTACTTCATCCGTTCTAATTTATTTGTCCTTGTCCAAATTTATTTCTCCTAATGTCTTTATTGGATTGTCCAATTTTTTTTGTCATCTTTCCTATTTAATGTTATTTTTAACATTACTTTTTCAAAATTACCCTGATTTAACTTTTTAAAAAAATCATTAAAAATAACATAACATATATTGAAAAATGTAATATTATTAACTTTCACATTAAAAACACAATCATACTAGTTTTCCCCTTTCTCTCTTCTTTATTTTATTATTTCAAGAAAAAAAATTAAAAAATTAAATAAAAATAATAGAATAATTAAGATAGATAATTTAAAAATAAAAACTTTTTTTAATAGACGTGCACTTTTAAATAGTGACAAATAAATTTGCACGTTATTATTTTTTGCATGATCTGTTTTATTGACCTTGTAGGGTCACATTGGTTTATTTGATTATTTTGGGATGCCAGTTGCTCCATCAACGACAGTAACGGGCAGCCCATGTAATCCTTACATTTTTCGCATATATATATATATATATATATATATATAGAGGAAAAAATGTAAGTACACAGTTGTGTAGTGCACAGTAGGCTATAGCGACGATTTTTCAGGGTTATAGCGATGGTTTGTCTGTCGCTATAGACAGAATATCTATGGCGACAGACAAACCGTCGCTATAGTCCTAGAAAACCGTCGCTATAGTCTACTGTGTAGCTACACAGCTGTGTAACTACATATAGCCCATATATATATATATATATATAATACTTATCTAGATATATATGAGAGAGAGATCACAGAGAGATTGTGTGCAAAAAAATAATGGCATTTGGGGAGACAGACTTTTATGCATGCTGTGGAAGTGGAAGATTTGCAAAAGAAATGGCCACAGTAGGACCGCTTAGCTATGAACAAGCTGTTGATGCTGCTAGAGATATCTGGTTCAATAAGGTTGTCTTCTATTTTCTCTTTAGTTCCACTATATTTCTATATTAGACCAAGATCTCCATTATATTTTTCACTAATTTCCCAGTATAAAATAAAATTGTTTTTAGCTACAAAATTGTTTTTTAGCAATGACACCATAAATAATATTGTGTCGTCAAAATAATATTTTTGTTACTAAATATACATGTATAGGGAAAACTGAGTCGAAAGTGTAAGGGAGGCGATTCTCGTCTATGTATATGTTATGGTTTTTCCTTTTATCTGAATCAAAAATGGCTAATTGTGTTTAATAGAGAATTACAGGTTGACGTTAATGGGTGGCTTGAAGCTTTTAGCGTTAATCTCCGGATCGGTGAATCCGCTTCTTCTACCCACAAAATTCACCCTACCAGTGCTCAGTTAAGCCCTCCCACCCTCTCTATATATATATCTATCTACATGTACAGGGAGACTATTGATAAAAAGTTACTATTATTTTTTTGAAGTGTAGGTGGAGCAAGGGGGAGCAGTCCACTGCTAAAGCCACCGCTACTGATACCACTTCACAGGTATTTTATGGCTTTGACAAAAGAAATATAAAAGCTACTTACGTAGAATGAGGATATATAGGTGTTGATGTCAAAATTTGTCCACTTGCCGAATTACCAAATAACGAGCTTAAACTTGCATAGTTTACAGACAAGCATACTGAAAAGCTTGACAGCCAAGGTTGTCGGGGGATAGCTCCGGTGTGAGAATAGTACAGTTCAAGAAACGTCAACAATATATGCACGTAACTGCTTTAGTGCGTAAAAGTAGGTAAAATAATTGTGTACCTGGAATCTAATTATGGTCGTGTATTATAGTTTGACACACCTCTCCCAACTGGACTAGGTGTCCTATGTAAAGATAACTGCAAATCCTCCTGATTGAATGTAACTCAACTTCCTCACACTACAAGAAAAATACATAATTCCGACGGAATATTCCGTCGAAAATGAGATTATTCCGTCGTAATTCCGTCGAATTAAACCCCGTCAGAGATAAGTTCGCCGACAATTCCGTCGAGGAAGATTGGTTATGGTCGACGGATTAGTACCGACAAATTTAGTCCGTCGAAAATAAGAGGGACAGGTGTAACCTCTCTATCTTATCTGGTAAGGCCTAATTCCAACAGAATGTCCGTCAGGATTATGGATTATTCCGTTGGAAATATAAGACTTTTAAAATAAAATGTGTTAGGAAAACAGAACAGAAACTATATATATATATATATATATATATATATATATTAACTTATCTGTTGTACACCAATGCAGAAAATCAGTATGTCAAAGCTAGTACTTTGTACTATGTCCTTAATACAATTATGCCCTTCGTACGGTGCTTAGAGTTTTATGGCACTTGTCTCCTAGGATACAATGACAACGTATACTTTAGCAGCACAACAAAAAGTATACTTAACGAACCAAATAAAATGCTCTGAAATTCTCTCAACTAACTATGAATAATGAAGACTATGACTAGAATGCAAGATGCTTCGAAAAATGAGTGAGTTAAAATGGCAGTACCCCCTATCTATTTATAGGAGGGTAAGTGACCAATCAGAAGGGACACATCTCACTGAAAAAGGTTCCTACGTAGTTTTAAAAGCGCAACAGAATAGGCGCGTTTGTTCAGACCTATAAAACGACGTAGTTTTAGCCTAAGCAGAACCAAAAGTACGCATTTTTAGGCGTAGTAGAAAATGCGCGATAAAACGACATAGCTAGTTTTGGGGCGTCCGTTTAGACTGATACCCTTTCAGCAGATACTGCTTTTCAAAACGACACAGTTTTGATAATATAATAAATAATGTTTATCAAAATGACACAGTTTTGATAATAGAACTAAATAAATAAATTTTAATTAAAAAATTTAAATAAATTTTGTCTAAAAAATTATATATAAGGACCCAGACCCACACGAGCACGAGCAATAACAAGAACCCTCTTGATGATATCCACAATTCCTCAGGGATTAACACCCTATTATTCAAAGCCTGTACCTCCGCTAACACTTGCTCCTCTTTTGCTGTTACTCCAACTTTTTCTTTTTCTTTTGTTGTCCCTCCTTCTGGCTCTATATGGGTCTCCTTGGGATTTGATTTTCCCTCTTCACTCAGCTCCATCTCTGGGTATTCTTCATGACCACTTTCTAAATCTATCATAGGTTCGTCTTCCACCACCTTCTCAGAACATGCAGCTTTAGACGCTTTATTGTAACCTACTTTAGTTGGCACTTCTCCTATTATATCATCTTCAAACCGAAGATCCATGTCTGGATCGCTCTCTATTAGCACAACCGATTCCGGCTCTGGTGCTAGTTCAAGTGAAGCAATCAGCTCATCGCTCAATACGAGAACATCTTTAAATTCGTTACTTCTTGACATCTACAATCAAATATAATATCTTGATTAACACATAACAATCAGTCATATTTCATATAACAAATAACAATTTATTTTATGTTATTTTTATTTATCGTTTAACTTCTTTTGATGAATTCCCTTAATCCATCTCCTACAAACTCGCTCTAAGTTTATCTTCTTACTATCTTCTCTACTGCTCTAATTCCTCCAAGGTTATAGCCTAAGGTGTTCTCACCTATTGTTTCTGACCTACAACTCTGATATCAACCTGTGACGCCCCAAAATTCGGGTACCTTTAAACCTTGGATATGGTACATCACGATACTACCCATTCAACACAATAATATTCACATAGAGGTAATTACTAATTATTACAATATATCTCACTTTAAATTCCAGGTTCTCAGACCTTTAGATCTTCATCCCATGATAATGTATATTAATTAATACAATACTTCTAACTATTACAAATAGTTCACACCGTCTTCTACTTGTTCATTTTCACCTTTCCTTTATCCTTACCAGAACCTTCGGTCCGCTCTGCCTTCGCTGAAAACATTTAATTTAAAACAAGAATAAACAATTAATTGCTCAGCAAGTATAAAAGTGGAATAAACAACAAAATCAAGAACAATGTTACTATTTCTACAACTGAACAATAGTTGTGAAAACATTTCGAATAAATAGGAATAATAATAGTAAATACCTTTTTATTTAACAATTTTGAAACGATGTACTGAGCGGTCAAAAGACCTTGAACATTTTTGTTTTCTTAAGGGTTCAACAGTAATTCAACTATGAACTGTATGACTTACGAGCACGTTGGGTGATCAGCCCAGTGTACTCTATGTTGTACAACACTCTAACTAAACGACTATATGCGTTTGTTTGACCACCTCAAGGGTCTGTCGGGATTTTTCCGACATAAAAATACCCTAATATTATGGTTGTTAATCTCAAACTGGAGTCCGAACCCCAAAACAATTTGGGTGGACAACTTTACCTAATCCAAATAACGTTTCAGAGAATGGTATTCAAATCAATAAAACGTTTTAATATGGAATTCAAATCAATAAAACATTTTAATGTGTCTACCCGATACAATTGACATTGACATGACTCTTAAAACAGTTCATGAATATAAGCAAAAAGCTTGAACAATTTATGTATTATAGCAAAACATTAAACAATTTATGCATAGCATAGCTGAACACTTATACAATTAACAGAGAGTTTGTATAAGTCTGAAGGTTGCACAATCGATAAATATTGTGTAAACCGAAGCGTACATAAGGATTATTCATAAGAATATATAAATAAAAAAACTGACATTTAAACAAAAGTTGAATGGAGTTACTTGCCTCAAGCGTCTTCTATAATAATTACTTTTAAAACGCCTTTCAATTATCCTACACATTTAATTAAAAATAATATGCCAATTAGTCATATACAAACTTCACATATTAGTTTACATTGCATTATTACTCATTTTATATTGCTCTCGTTTTTATAATTTAATTAGTGCGTCAATCTCCTTTAAAAACGTCTTACGACGTTGCGGCGTTCGGGAACGCCACAACCCTCTTAATGACCCCTTATGATAGTTTACATCCACTAATATTTATTTTATTATTATTATTATTTTTATTATTTATTATTTTTATTTTTAAGTTGGAATATCTTTGAACAATGTCAAAATATCGCATGTCGTTGTGACATGGCATTGCGATACGCCCGTGGCATGCCCGACTAGCAACGGTGTCGCACGACGTCCAAAAACAGCACACGACACGCCCGTGCCCAGCCAAACGCCCAGATAGCCCATCAGCAAAGCCTTGACACCGACAGTGAGGCCCCAACGCCCCACTGTGCGCCCAGCGTGGCCCGCGCGCCCCCAGCGTGCGGCCAGTGGCCCGACGTGCGCCACTTGACAGTGTTTTGACTGTTCTGACCTCCCTCATTTTGAATTTCATAACTTGGTCGTTATAAGTCGGAATTAGTCCGTTTTCACGTCTTTTTCTTCCTTGTAACATCAACTACAAATCCACTTGGGTGGAAATTTTTTTCAGATTAATTTTCAGGCAGAAACAGTGGCACAAAAGTGCCTACCCGCAACATTTTACTTGCTTTGGCTAGCCCCTTTCCGAAGGGCTTGACTCGCACCTTCGAACTCGGAATGCGGTCAGTCATACGTCCACGGACTCGTTGCTTAAAATAATACACAAACCTAAAACTAAAATTTTTCAGCAAGCCAATCGGGGCAGAAATCCGTCCGAAAGTCAGGGGTCACACCGACTATTTTTAGTTTTTATAGTTTTGACTAGCTTGCTTCCAAAGGGCATAACTCTCACCTCCGGACTCGAAATGAGGTCATTTTTACGTCTACGGACTCCTCCTTTAACATACTACAAAAACCCCAAAATGGAAGAATTTTCCAGCAGCCCATTTGGAACAGAAAATTGCTCAAGGGTCAAGGGTTACACTAAATCCTTTTTTAACTAGTTTTACTTAAAAATTCGTCATGGCTTCGTTATAAAAGCTTTTTCTTCCGTTCTAATTGGGTGATGTTCATGACTCATAAGAGTATAACATGACACCCTAGAAATTAATTTTTACATTTCATAAGCTACCTGAAACGGTCATCAAAACAGCCCCCTTTTAATAGTCGACTATTAGTCCGTTCTTGTATTCCTTTATGCATAGGTTTGTATTTTCATTCTTGGTTCCACTTTTCATGCAAATTAACAATAGTTTAGCATATATATCATCAATCTCCACCTTATACCTTAAAGATCCTTCATGATCTTCCAACAATCACTAATAAAGCAATCTATAAGCTTAAAAATATAATAGATGAAGAGTTTGGGTTGTTCTTACATTTGCTTGTTCTTTCTCCTTGTTCTTCTTAGATAATAAGACTCAAAGATCAAAGCTTGTTAGATCTCTCTTTCTTTCCTCTATGATCCGCCCATTATCTCTCTTTCTTCTCTCTTGTTCTTTCTTTTCTCTTGATCTCTCTCTTCTTTGTCTAACTTATCAAATGAAATGAATTAAATGGCTAAATGTTGGATGATTAGTTAAATCATCCAACACCTAACTTAACCTTACTTTTGTTAGGCTACTTAACTCTCATTAAATTTACTAAGGTTAGACCACTTAAGGCATTTTTGGCTAATTAAATGGATTAAAGGGGACAAAGCATTAATTGTTAGCTTAATTAGATAAAAACTTACCAAAAATAGTAAGTGACTCACCATGACCCCTCCCTTGCTAGGCCCGACCATCTCCCTTTGTCTCCCCTTTTTCCACATTCATTTCACCTCATGTTGAATTATTCAAGCAAGACACATGACCCTCATCTCACTTATCAGGTAACACATGTAATTTTCAAAGTTTTGGCTCCAAGACTTGCCTCATTTGGCTCCATCTACAAGCCATGGCTCACACACCTTGGCTCAATCCAAGCCACATCATATACACTCTAGCCAAGCCATTTTTAAACCTTAGCCAAGCTATTTTAATGCCAAGCCAAGCTATTTAAATACCATGTCATTTTAAATTCCTAGGCTATACTTGGCGCGCTTGACTATTTCTTAAGTTATTATTATTATTATTATTATTATTGTTATTATTATTATTTACGAATTTCTTTCTAGTTAATTCCTCTAACTTCTACATTTAATCAAAATATTGACTTTCTCTTTTCTAAATTTCGATTTCACTTTCCATCCCCATTTCTCGAACAATCAATATGTCAAAGTTCGAAAAATCGAAATTACGGAAACACTTTTTTAGCGTGAATAGTGATTTTACGGCTTTTTCCAGGAAAAAAACTTTTTATTGGAGATTTCGTTTCCCTTTTCCAAATAAGCGCTATGCCGTAATTCGAAAAGTTTATAAAACGAAAAAGCGTTTTCTGCATCTTATGAATAGTGATTTTGCGTCTTTCTCGAAAAAATTTATTTTCTTCCAAAAATTCTAAACACTCATATTTAGTTACGTACTACATAAACTAGGTCATTAATCGACCTAAAAACTAATAATACACAATTTATTCCATCAAAATATTTATTTTATTTAATAAATATTAAAAATCTTATTACAAAGATATTATATCTATCGTTACACTTATTTCGTCGATCTTATTGTCCGCGCCAGTGGGAACTATTCGCGCCAATGACTGCAACTATTTTCAACGGAAGTTCGTCGGGTTTAATTTAATTCCGGCGGAATTAAATCTGACGAAATATTTCGTCAGAAATAATGCAACTTCGACATAATTTATTCCGTCGGAGATAATTCCGTCTGAATTAAGCTCTTTTCTTGTAATGTCAGTGATAGGAAGTCAAATAGAATAAAGTCATAAGTCAACTGAAATTGTAGACTCTCTAGAATTCCAAACCCCTTACTGCAATATTTTCCCATGTAGCACGGGTCCCACTAAATCTCCCCAACAATGGGTTTGCGATGGATTTATGTAGAGATTGGAGGGTATCAACTTTTTTTTAATTGCATCGTTTGACTATTTTCCATTTCTTCTTATTCTACTTTGTCCCATTTGCTTGTAATATTCACTCTCATTTAATAATTTATTTTCGTATGCTAAATAAAAGAAGGAAACAACAACAAAATTTATATGTGATGGCGGTAAAGTGAATTGAATTAGGGTTGCTAGTAAAATGAGATGGTAACTCCAAAAATTTAGGCTATATTTAAAGTCAAAATTGCATTTATTGATTTTGTCACTTAATTTGGTTGGTGGAAAATGCAAAAGCAACAAAATGTTTATTAGTTTATGCTTATCGACTCCAGAAAAAAAATTATCGTTTGAGGTAGATATATAACCCTTTTCATCCATACAGGAACTATATGATTGGAATACTCGTTACAAGGAGAAGTTTGGTTTTATTTTTATGATATGTGCAACTGGAAGGAGTACACCTGAAATTCTTGCTGAGCTTAAGGTAATGTCAAAATTAAGTCTTTATTTATTTATTTATTTATTTTTGTTTACTGTAATGTTAAATTGTGGGATAGTTCATGTTAGGTCTTTCGTGTTAAAGATATTATGAAATGCATCTAAAAAGATTTTCATTGTATCTGAAGTTTCTAAGATTTGTGATTAGGTCTAGAAAGAAATATAAAAGACCATTTTCTTCTTTTCAAGATCCAGTAAAACAAATTTTCTTATAATAGAGTAAGAATATAAGAGAGTAAAAATGACAATTCATTCAACCTTTTTCTCAACATTTGTTATACCTGATTTCTAATCCCCCGTTTCACTTTAAATGTCATGTATGAAACTATATGACACATTAAATTATTTGGAATAATAATTAAGAGACGTGTCTTGTTGTTCACACATTAAATTATTTGGAATAACAATTTTTAAATTTTTTTATTTAAATTCACTTTAGACGTTAAAGAATAATTTAGAAGAAACTATATTAATTCTCTACTCCACTGAACTTAGTTCAGTAAAATCTTTGGTCACAAAACTAGTTGAACATTGAGAATGGATTACATATATAAGCATAATAAGAAAGATAAGAACAAAATAAAATGATAAAATATATTAAACAAGAAAACAATAAATTAATAACTAAACAAAAAAGAATAAAATAGATGGAGATAAGGAGAATGTTGACCGAGCGAAAAATGTTGCTTAAAATATTAAGAGTCGTTACAACTATTATAAAAGTGGTGTTGAGTGTATATTTGCTCTTATATCATCATATTTTGGACGAGATTTTTTTCATTACACTTATCTTCCGATTTCTCCCAATACACATTAAGTTAAACAAATATATATTGTTTTTAGCGACGGTAAAAGCGACACATTTATTTGCAGCGAATTTTATTATGTCGTTAATTTTTTGAGATAAATTTTATTATGTCGCTGAATGTATTGGAAGAAATCAGAGAATGAGTGTAATGAAGAGGATCATAATCCATCAATTTTATTCTACAATATCAATAGTTAAAATAAAAATACATTGACACATAAGTGTGTGTGTATATATATATATATGTTCTACAGTAAGAGCTTAGGTGACTTAGACACTGAGAAAAGAAAAACCTTTAATAGTCTAAAATGACTTGGAACGAAAAGATTAAGAACAACAGTTAACAATCAAACAAACTTGGCTCTGATACCAAGAAGGCAGAAGCATAATGAGAATGGGAAGAGAAGGGGGAAGAAGAACAGGAACATTAGGCGCATGCAAGTCTGAATCACAACTATAGCAAGAACTATAAGAAATGATAACAGAAGTATAGCAATTTACTAAAAGATAAATTTATTTATCATAATCAATATAACCCAAAGTTTTACTATGTTTTTCTCTAACTTTGTGAGCAAACAAATTAGGAAGACCGTTAACAAATTTTTCTTTCCAAAAAAGTTTGTTACTATCACTTCGCATCATGACTCGAGAAATAAAAATATCTTTATACCATCTAAAATCACTTAGAGTGGGACAAGTGAGATTACTTAACTGATCATGAATTCTTTCAGTGATATTACTAGGAGTTCTAATAAAATGTTTTATTATGGTAAATATTAAAGTATTAACACCATCAGGAATACCAAAACCAGTATCTTCTCTGAAGATTGGTTGACCATCAGCATCCAGTTGGTGTGCATGAATTATATTATTTCTAGCATCTTCATCAAGGTGTTTTTTTCACCAAGAACGAAGGACACCAGTAAATTCATTAGTTAATATTTCAACAATTTCAGGTTGAGTCAAGCTACTTAATGGTGTAATATAACTATTGACAACTATAGACAGATGATTCATTTTAGTAAGGATCTGATGTTCACTAAATCCGTCAATATTCCATTCATATATTTTATTAGACGAAATAGAAAATTGATTATCTAGATTCTTTTTCTCAAATTGAAGATCAGGAGGTGTTGGTCTAGGATACCAATTTTTTTGCTATACTAGTGTTATTGAAGGTTAAATTTTTTAACTGATCATTAAGATCTAGGATGGAAGTTGTTTCAGATCTGTTATCTGATTGACTAATACTTTCATCTTCAGATTCTTCAATTTGATCAATGATAGCAATAGTACCACTAGCTTCTCTAGAACTCATCTTTTTAAGTAGTTTATCAATATTTTAACTAAATCAGAATCTTTATTAGGCAATCCCAAACCATCTCGATTTTCTGCGAGAGTTAATAAAGGCTGATCAATCTTTTTATCACGGTTTTTAACCACAGATTGGTCAAATTTTTCTTCAATTTTATCTAATTATTTTCTAATAGTGGCTAAATATTGATTAGTAAAATTATTTTGTTCAATAATTTTCTTTTCATCAGTTTTGCCATCAGCAACTTTAAATGGACTGGCAACTACTGATGTATTCTTAACATGTAAAAGGACGGTTTCCAAAGGAGGATTGGAAGCCAAAATTTTTGAATTGTCCTATTTTGTCCACTGACTTTTAGTTAGGACTTTATAATTTGAATGATATTTATCATACTAATCATAAAAAGTAAGGTTCACTTTATTATTGTTAATAATTTTTTCTATTTTTTAAAATTTTATCTCTATTGTGCTTATCGTAATTGTCACAAAAGCATGTCTTTTGTCTTTATTAGATTTGAAATTAAAATCTTCAACCAGATTATTCTAATCTAAGACAAATTCTTTATTAAGGACTCTTAACTGGGGATTAATCGGGGTTTCAAAATCTGAAGGGGTAAGTCCTAATGAAGATGTAGGTGAAAGATCTTGATTTTCTTCTACAACATCATTAGTAGTGTAACAAGGATGACTAGTTTGACCTTGATTAAAAATACCTTTCATTTTAATATCAGGCATAGAAATATTACTTAGTACTTCAGTGTCTCTTCTCGAAGTAACTAAAGAAACTGAAGAACTAGTAAATTCTTCTATGATTAAAGGTCTTCTGGTATGTCCAAAACTAATTCTGACAGTACCATCAGAAAACTGTTTAATATTTTCAACATTTAACAAATTGTTTATAATGGGTTTTTGTGGAATTTCATTAGGTAAAATCCACTGACTAGGTAACGTAATCTCCTTCCAAAGAATGGTTATTGGAGTTTGAATATTAGCATTACTAGTACTGCTTTGAATTAAAACAGTATGATCTTTAGGTTTTTTATTAAGAGCATGAACATTTAAGTTAGTTTTCATGATTTTATAATAAATCCTGTAGATCAAAGCTATGGATTGAGAACCCTCAATCATTTGAGTAATTTCACCAGCCGTCTTAATGTTTAAGGTTAAAGCTTTTAATAAATTAGCATCATTAAGGCTCAGAGGGAGATCAGGAAAGCAATTAAAATGGGTAGGTCTATCATGCAAACTTGATTCCATAATGCCAATAATGCTAGGAGCATAATTAAAGAAACGGGCATCTCTGAGACACAGAAAGATACTCGAATTAATTCCCTTAATATTTAAAGGTTTAACTGCAACCTGAACTAAACCAATATGAATAAAATTATAACATTTCTTCCTATGTTTTTTAATAACATCAGGAGATAAAAGGCTATAATTTTCATATTTTTTATTAATAGCGTAAACACGTTCAACAGTTTTAACATTATAATCGATTTTAAAGTTATCAATAAAGGTTGACTGGTATATCTCTCTAAGAGACACACTAGGTATGTTTCAATTACACAAAGTTTGATTAATGTTTTCATAACTATGTTCTTCTTGATTAACAATGACTGGAACAGAAGGTAAAGTCGATCGATTACTAACTGAAGAACTAGATCTGAACAGTCTACTCAGTTTAGAAAATTAAAAAAAAAATAAATTCAAAGTGCTGCCATACATACCCTTCTTACCTTAAGCAGACGCATACCTATGTTCTAGGTCAGACACCCGACACTGCTCCACTCTGAGACTTACAAAGGGCAAAAAGACCTGGGCAAACACGGTGTTCTACAGTAAGAGCTTAGGTGACTTAGGCACTCAGAAAAGAAAAACCTTTAATATTCTAAAATGACTTAGAACGAAAAGATTAAAAACAACAAAATATATATATATATATATAATTGGCCGAGGTTTTTTTTTTTTTTTTGGGGGGGGGGGGGGGGGGGTGTTTAGAACTTACATATGAAAAAGAATAAAAAACAAAAACACAAGAAGTAGGTAGAACACTTCCCTCTACGATATGCGGATCGATCTCATAAAAATCATCTCCTTTATGAAAATCTTTCGTAGACATCTCCTATACCACATTAACAATACATGAATATCTTTTTCTTTTTTTTTTACATTGCTGAATATGAATTCCATTTTTAAATGTATTTTTTGAATGTTACTAAACTTGTGTCACAAATATTATTTTGAACCCTGAGATTAGTATTCTCTCAAGCAAGATCATTCATATTCTATGCTAACAAAGTGTGAAAAACATCAATTGGTTCAAACTATGCGTAATATGTAAATATATGACATATATTCTCTTCGTTTTAAATTATAAAATTATTATTGACTTTTGAAAGTCAATCTGAGACATTTTCAAACTCAAAATTGAGATGATTCATGCATTAAATATTATGAATGAATAAATATTGCAATGAGTAATACTTGTTATATAGTTTACAATATTCATCATTGTACAGACTAAAATTATTAGAATCTACGTCAAATGTCTTGAGTTGACTTCAAAAAGTCAATAATAATCTTAATTACATTTGGAACAGAGGAAGTACTTGTTTTCAAGCTAGAATTTTCTCTTCACCGGAAGCAAAAATAAAATCATCAAGTTTGAGACTACTAAATTTATGTTGCTTTCTTGTAGAGACGCTACCCAAATAGGCCTATAGTTGAGTTTGAGATTGCAGCCAAGGAGCAAATGAAAATAACTGAACTACGTCTTAACAAGCTCTTTTCAGCTGCAACAAATGCAAGTTTGGCTACCACTGATCAGTCCACCAATACAGATGCGCAATGACGAAAGTAGAAGGTGATTTTAACTTAAAAAGTTGCCTTCTTCCCAAACCCAAGTTTTTCAATCTTTGTAATAAAGCCATGATTTCTTTGTTCGTCTTTGTTTACTGGTATTACTACTGTGTGTATTTCTTGGACTTTGCTCCAATCAATTGAACTTTTTCTCCAATAAATATCAATAATATATATATATATATATATATATATATATATATATATATATATATATATATATATATATATATATAGTAATGATCCAAATACATTAATATAGTTCATTATATAGAGATCAATTTTGCCAATAAATAAAAATCATTAAAATTATTTTTATAATTACTACTAGACTTTACTTCTTTAGAGTTCGTCGCAGATTCCGTCGCTGTTACGTAATTAGCTACACACCTATTTGTCATCAGTGGCTTAAGCTATAATCGTGTAGCTAATTTTTTCTTTTCTGGGCCGGCACTTGCTAGAAACGGATTTATTATTAGATGGACAAGACTTCACGAATAGAGACGACATAAACGACAAAAGTTCATCGTTGTTATGTGGGAATATACCTTCACAAACAAACCGTCAGCGAAAGTCCGTCTCCTAGTCCAATTTAATTTTTTAGATATTGTCTTACTAGTGACGGACATGTTCGTCGCTAATTACTTAACTCCATCACTAATTTATGTTATATATGGTTAGGATTTATCTTTTTGTTAATAAGTGTCCTGTTATTTAGGATAACGATGTTAGTGATTGAATTGTTCCTTGTACACGTTTCTAGTTGAGAGCATGGGATGTGGTTTTTTTGTAAGACTATTTATAGCCAAAGTAGCTCTTCAATAAAATGTCATTCCCAGTATCAACAAACTGGTATCAGTGCAAAGAAAAGAAAGTTGTAGTTTTGAGTGACTTGCTTCCAGAGAATAGAAAAGAGAGAGAGTGAGAGAGAGGATGGCGAGTGACGAGAAAGGGAATTTCATCTAGTCTTCCATCCCACGTTTTAATGGTCACTGTGACCATTGGAGCATGTTGATGAAGAATTTCCTCAGGTCCAAGGAGTATTGGGGACTTGTGGAGACCGAAATTGCAGAACCGGAAACCAGTGTGGTTTTGACCGATGCACAGAAAAAAGGATTCGAAGAGATGAAGCTCAAAGACCTCAAGGCAAAAAATTATCTGTTTCAGGCCATTGACAGAACTGTCCTTGAGACAATCTTGAACAAGGATATGTCAAAGCAAATACGGGATTCGATGAAGAAGAAATATAAAGGAAACGCTCGTGTGAAGAAATCGATCTTGCAAGCTTTGAGAAGGGATTTCGAAACCTTAGAAATGAAATTAGGTGAATCTGTCAATGATTATTTTTCTAGGGTTATGTCGGTAGCTAACAAAATGTGTGCACATGGAGAGCAGTTGAAGGATGTCACGGTGGTAGAGAAGATACTTAGGTCATTGACTGGAGATTTAACTACATAGTCTGCTCAATCGAGGAATCTAAGGCATCGTTGAACTCTCTATCGATGAACTCCAGAGTTCGTTGATTGTACAGGAACAAAAGTTTCGCAGGAAGGTCATTGAAGAGCAGGCACTCAAAGTGACACATGAAGAGAGAAATGGGGGCAGAGGGCGTGGAAGAATGGACTTTAGAGGAGGAAGAGACAGAGGAAGGGGTCCTCGATCTTTTAACAAGGCTCTCATCGAATGTTATAATTGTCACAAGCTTGGAAACTATCAATATGAGTGTCCACTTTGGGATAAACAAGCCAATTACGCTAAGCTAGACGAAACTAAAGAGATGCTGCTTAAGGCCTACGTTGAGAAACATGGAGCAACCCGAGGAGAAGCATGGTTCCTTGATTCAGGCTGCAGCAATCTCATGTGTGGTGATCGAGCCCTCTTTTATGAACTGAATGAATAGTTTAAGCAAATGGTAAAGTTGGGAAACAACATGAAGATGAGTGTCGTTGGGAAAGGAAATGTGAGACTGTGTTTAGATGGCTTCAACCATATCGTAAAGGGTGTGTTTTATGTGCCGGAGCTGCAGAATAATCTCTTACGCATAGGGCAGTTGCAGGAGAAAGGGCTAGCAATTCTGATTCAGTCAGACAAGTGCCGAATTTATCATCCAACAAGAGGTCTGATCATCCAAACCGACATACCTGCTACTAGGATGTTTGTTCTGTTAGCTAATTCCCAGCCTACTAAAGCACAACCAACAAAAGAAATTTGTCTTCAAACAACAACTTAAGACCTATCATACCTCTGTCATGGTAGATTCGGTCATATCAGTCACAAAGGCCTCAAAATTAACCTTGCAACTCAAGGAAATTGTGATAGGCCTACCCAAGCTTCCTGACTCTAGTACTGTATGCACCGATTGCTTGAAGGGCAAGCAACATTGTGATCCCGTTCCCAAGGTTTTATAATATCTCTCTCAAAATTTTAAATGTTTTCCCTCCCTCTTAATTTTTTATACTCTCCCTCTCATTTTTTATGTTCTCTCTAAACTTTTTAAAGATATGTGACAAGTAAATTATATTAACAGTACAAAATATAAATAAATTTTGATATGACTATAAAAACTAGCTCAATATATTTCTTGAATGTGAAAATACGAAAAAGATGAATTACATGTGGAAATAAACACCGTGTGAATCACAAGTTACTGTGGAAGTAAATACTACTGGTTCAACCATGTATTTGTTGTTACATGTGGAAATAAAAACCGTTTATTTTATATCGATATTAATATACACGGTGTATCCAGTAATCTCTACACGCCAACCATGTATTTTAATATTGATATAAACAAAAGTAGTAACTTATAAATTCAGTGTGAATTAGTGAACACGGTTTGGATTTAGAATGAAAAATTTGGGTCGAAAATAGTTTAATCGGATTGGGTATATGTTTCTTTTTAGAAATATGGGTCCTAACTTTACCCAACTTAAATAAAAATAGTTAACTAACCTAATTGATTCTAATTAATATGAATTGACTCAACAGTTAACTAACTAAATTGTCAGGTCTAGTAGCAACATATTTCATTTGCGAGCACAAAAAAAAGCACATAATGTGACGACCCGAGAATTCGGATAGCCTTGAAATTAGGTTTTTCAATGAGAATATCTAATAAATAAAATTTTATTGATATTATTATGTGTTATGTGATTTAGGTCGATTAATGATCTATTTTACATGTTACGTGGTTATGTATGAGTGTTGGGAGTTTTAGGGAGAAAATAAATTTTTTCGTGAAAAACGTTAAAACACTATTCAGAAAACTCTTTTACGTTTTTACGAACTTTTGAATTATGGCATAGCGTTTATTTGGAAAAAGGAGAAGAAATCTTCAATAAAAATATTTTTATCAGAAAAAATGTAAAATCACTATTCAAGCTAAAAGCACAACTTCAATTTTGTTGACTTTTCGAATTACGACATAACATTTATTTGAGGACGGGAGACGTAATCTCCGATAAAATCAACGAAAGAAATTTCACGATTTTCGCATGTTGACCGAGTTAGGAAAATCTAACTTAGGGTTTGTGTGGCTTGGCTAGGGTTGAGCCTCATTATAGCAAACTTGGAGCCAAAGAATTGGGAGATCATATATCATTTGCTAGTAAATAAGCATATGATGAATTGGATGATGAAGACAAGTGGAGGGGCATGTGTCACATGTTGGGTAATTTAGCATATGGATAGATTAACTAGAGGATGGTAGGTTAACCATTAGAAGCTTGGTTATGTTTGTTGTAGGATGATTCACTTAATCATCCAACACAGAGAAACTTTTCTTCATCTCATTTCAATTGAAGGAAGATTTAACTCAAGTATGGTTAAGTCTCCTAAATAAACCAATGCAAGTATAGTTGCATTTTTTCCTTTATTATTCATTTCATTAAGTCATTTGGAGAGAAAAGAAAGCAAGAGAGAGAATGGAGAGAAAGAGAGAGAGTCCACGGATTGGGGAGGAAGAAGGAGCTAGCAAGCTTCACTCTTTATTCATCAGGTGAGCAATTAAGGAACAAGAAGAAGAAGAAGAAGAAGAAGAACAAAAGGTAAATCTAAAATCATAACATCTTCATCTCTTTTATTTTGAAGCTTTGATTTGTGGTTAGTTGTTGTTGTGATGAAAGATCATGAAGGATCTTGAAGTTATAAGGAGGGTATGATGATGATAGTATGATTAAACCATGTAATAATGCAAGAAAATGAACCTATGCGTAAAGGATGGAATATGAACTGATAGTGGACTGTTAGTGGGCTGTTTAGGGGCCATTTTGTTGTGGTGTCCCAAACCTAAAAATTAAGTTCTATATTGATGGGTTGTGCTCTTATGAGTTACAAACATAAACCAATTGAAACGAAGCAAAAAGAGGCTAAAATGAATTTATGGTGAACGTTTTGGCAAAACATGTTGGAAACTAAAATCTAGTGGGTTGTTGGCCTTTAGGAAATTTCGGGGCTGGTCAAAATTGCCAAAAGTAGAAAATTGTTTCGAATAGGGACATCTGTGCTACTGTTTTGGCCTGAAAATGAACCTGGAAAAAAATTCCACTTGAGGGGATTTGTAGTAGATGTTACAAGGAAGAAAATGACGTGAGAATGGACTAATTCCGAGTTCAGACGACTGAGTTATGAGGTGCTAAAGTAGGTGCGCCAAAACTCTCCAATCTGGAAAATCAGATTTGGACATATCCCTTGTATGAATTTTCTGGACTTGTGTGTTCCGAATTTGAAAATGGTTAAAGCATAAAAGTTGTAGCCCCGAAAGTTAGATACGTGTGGGCGCAAAAATCGCTCAAAAATGTTTTGAAACAAATTAGTTACGACTTTTCTAGCGAGAGAGGGTAAAACTGGCCAGATTTCATAACAATCTGACCTTGGTTGTAAGAAGTAAAAATATGTTTAGATTGAAGGAGGACCTTGAAACATGGCCTAGATGAGAGTAAATTACACTGTATAAGATTTAATTTGTCATAAGAACGAAACAAAACTGTCACACCCCCAAATTCGGGTACTTTATTTCCACAGGATTTGGTGTTCACTGTCTAATTAAATCACATCTAACTACCCATGAATAAGGATATAAATAAAACTCATAGCTGAAATAGAAATCCTCCCATAAAAAGGTTACAACATCTTAAACAAATCAATCCCAGGTAATCTAACCTTAAATACATCAATGCGAAAACATAACAAAATTAAAGAAGTCTTATACATAAACATCTTTCAAATAATTAAACAAGTCTTCATCACTTGTTTGCCTTGCCTTTGCCCTTACTAGTGGACGGCTCGTCAATTCTTTTAACCTTAGCTGTAATGTTATTATGCAAGAGTGAGCAAACAATTGCCCACAAGTATAACAATAACAATAGTAATAACATGAGAGTAATCAATAAGTTCTGAATAATAGAAAGCTTTGCTTTTGAATCAAGATTAGAAAACAAGATCAAAAGTACAGCTGAGGGTCGCAAGACCATGAACTATGTTCCAGGTGATTAAGTATTTCTACTTAAACCTTTAACAGTCGTTAGACTATATGAACCTTCCTTCTCGTACTAAGGGGGATCAACCTTTCGTACCATGTATGTGCACAAACAACTTAACGCTAACACGTAAATAATCCTCTATACTAGGGTTGTTCATCTCAGTTTTGACATAAGAGTCCGCACCAAAGGAAGTTTGGTTTGAATAAGCTTCAATAATAGTTCTAGAATTTAGAACGCTCATCAACTATGGACTAGTCGAATCAATAAGGGTTCGCTAGTCATTCAAGGGTTCAGTACAATAATATAATCAATATTTAAATCAAAGATTGAATCTCAAATGTATACAACTGAATAAGCATTGTATAACCGAAGTATTACTTCAACAGAATTAGAACATCTCATTTGGAATCATGAACTTGAATAATCTAGGCTAAGAATAGCTAGAAACAAAAGTAATAAACTTGCTCAATGAAGGCTTAAAGTTAGGGAACTTGCATAACGATAACAAGTCAGGGATAAAAAACTTGTCTCGTGCGTAGGTTAAACAATTACAACACACATACTCCAATATCCTACACACATACCATTTAGATTCACAACTCTAGTTAGCCAAATTATAGTTAGCCTTATTGGTTCCATTTAATCATCTTGGTTAGATTATAACCTTTAGCTTAAGGTCTAACTATATCAAACAACCACATGACATGAATCTGAAAACCCACAAACATATAACATAAGCTTTAACATACAGAACACGTTCTCAACTATTACAATGTCGAGTTTCAATCTTATGTAATTAGTTAATCAATAACTTTCAATCTTCATATTTAGTATTATAACATCACTACAATCTGTTATAACATCTTACTATAAGCCTAACACATTTCATGCTCATTAGACTAGGTTACACTAACATGCAATGGACTGAAAATAAAATAAAACAAAACAGATTCTGCCAGAAGAAGGCGTAGCTGCGCCGTCCCTTGCCTTGGCAGCAACGCAGCTGCGCTGGGACGCAGCTACGCCGTTCCTTACCTTGCACCGGCGCAGTTGCGCTGGTGCGCAGACAGGAACTGCAGTAGCTTGACACAACAGTTCATCCAAGCCAAAAACTCGACTTCCAACACATAAAACTCTAAATTAAGCATACCCAAATGACGTAGATTTCACAGAAACAACACCAAGCATGCTTTATATGTTTCTAATCGATAAAACGACTATAAAGAACCAAACTATAAGAATTAAAACCATGGTCATACTCAAAATTTATGTTTTAACATAATTAGTGAGAACAATCACCACATACTCGTTTCTCAACCAAATTAGTCCATTATCGTTTCTTAACGTATTAATACAAACTATGATCAATTTATAGATTACAACATGAATTGAATACTAATTTTGACTCCAAAATAAGCCTTTTTGTACATATATCACTGTAAACTCAAAATTTCATTTTAAAACATAATTCCAAGGATTAATTCAACCAAATTTATTTAAAAACATCATATAATGATTTTTACATACTACCCAACACATATAAATCATTTTCTCACGCATTAGCCACAAAAATCCTTTTACAGAGAACTAAAAACCAATTTTCATGAAGAACTCAAGAACACAAGAACTAAGAATTTAAACTAGATTTTATACCTTTAAATTCCTTGTTTAACTTGTTAGAAGATGATAGAAAACTCCTTCTTCGTTTTTTCGATTAGCTCTCAAGAATTCATTCCTCTCAAATTCTCTATGTGCTTTGTTTTTCTCAGACTTCTCAAATGACTGATATAAACTTAATATAAACTTAATATACGTATTATATAATAACTGGCATGTACGTGAGTATAAGTTAAGCGCATCATGACTTAAACTGATCCCATGTTCTCAAGGCCATGTTTGGTTAGTTCATAAAAGGCTCCTTTTAATTTATTTTTATTTTCCTCTTATTATATAGTACAAAATGTTACACTTTAATTAATCAAATTACATTATTTAAATTCAATTAAATTAAAGCCAATATAAATTCATTAAATCAAATTATCACATAATTAAAATTCTTATTATAACAAATCATTAAATCTCTAATTAATTATTAAATTAATTAGAACAACATTATAATTATTAAACAGCTCATTTAATTTAATCATCCCAATTAAATTCAAACTTCGAGCTATAAAATTATCCAACATTAATTTAATTAATATATAACACTTAATCAAATTACTCCACAACAATTCCATCAAATATTATTTAATTCAATAAATAAATCAACAAAAATATTTATTTAATCCAATGAATATTTAAAATCGAATACAAAAATCTCGTTCGTTACAAAAACGGATAAGTAACGAAGGAAATATGATAAAAACAAGAAAGCTTTCCTAGAAAACATAAGAATCGAAAAAAATTATTTTTCGGGAAAACAGATAGAAAAATTTGAACAAGCATAACTCCCAACATATTTCGAATTTGGGTGAATGGTCAAATTACAGAGTTAGATCTATGAGTCCCCTAACACCTCCAATTGAAATATCAGTTATATCCCTTGTAGATTTTAGTGTGGACAATTTCTACCAAATCAGGCCAAAATTGGAAAATCGAAAAAGCTTGCTGCCCTAAAATTTTTGTGGACTTTTTGGTCCACTTAAAAATTGAAATAAATTCAGGCCTTTTGTTACATGAAACTATATGGTATAACGAAGTTCTGGTCCAAAGATGAACGAATTCCGACATCAGAGGCAGGAGATATGGTCAATTCAATATTAGGATTTTTTTAACGAAAATTGTTATAACTTGAGTTCTACAACTCCGATGACCACAAAATTTAAACTGGAAGTTCATGTTAATATGTGTAAGATTCTGCCACGAATTGGGAATTTTTAAGTTGAGAACTATATAGTTAATTTTTTTGAGTTATGAACTAAAATGGCTCTTTGAAAAATACTTAAGAAAATTGAAAAATTGTAATAAAATTATTTTTGTGTGTGGAACATATGTAGGTATGTGTAGCCAGAAGAGAAAAATAATAAAATGGTTAAGGAGGCCTAATGAAGAAAATAGAGTTACGAGGAGGTAAAATAATTACTTATTGATAGACAAGTCGAGAATTATCAAAATAATTTATATTGGCTAGAATATGTCGACATGTGACGTATGAGTCTATGTAAAGGTTAATCACATATTTTTATGAGAATTTTATAAAAATAATGTGAGGGGACGTTTATGCTGGTTTAAGTCGAAAGATTAATTGTCAGAATAGGTTACGATAATTACCGTCAATAATTATTATGAGGTGTTGATTAATTTAATCAAATAAATTGTCATGAATAATGTAGGTTATCATTTGAAGAATTTAGGATTGTGGATGAACTAGATGGTAAAACGTCGGTACATACAAGTTTTTCATAACTTATTATTATGTGCAAACATGTTAATTGTTATGTGAAAGTATTTCATGTATTATGTGTATTTCGTATGAACGAGTTGAAATGTGCACTAAGTGCTTTACTGTGAGATGAAGTTATTTAAATTAAATGATGATTGAAGTTAGTTGAGTTATGAAAACTTACTCTATTGAGATATGAGGAAGATGATAATCATGAAGCATGTATAACTGCTAAGTATGAACATTATGATGCATGAATAAATGCAAAGCATGAGAAAGTATGAAGTATATATAAAATGTTGTTTGAATTGTGAATTTTTGTGTTATGTGATAACTGTTAAACTTGATGGGCAACGTAGTTGCTCACCCTTAATATTTATAAATATTTTTCAGCTAAGCCATGACAGATCGAAGGATTCAATGAAGTCAGAAGATGTAAGATTAATGATTGAAGATGCATTGTATTAATTGTAATACTTTTAAATGATGTAATATTTATTTACATTATGTAATGATGTATAAGTAATGGTCTTATAACTTGGGATTAGATTAGATGTATTATAATAATATAGAGGTTATATTTATGATGTTAAGGTATGGATGGGATGATTAGCACCGTGAAGCACCGGACCAAGCTTGAAGGCAGACCTGGGGTTTGGGGGCTTTATAGTTGTAATTATAGTATATAGATTCTCATTCAATATTCGTGTAACACTTTAAGATTTCAGCACGACATTAGAAGGATGAGGATGTCTATTATATTGATGTCCATCAGCATCAACCCTAGTTGTCTCCATTTCAAAGCCAAGGCAATTCATATATATAACCAACCGCTTTTTCTTCATGTTTGTATCCATCATCTCTAATAATCATATATTCTGGTTATACATATATGAATTGCCTTGGCTTTGAAATGCAGACAACTAGGGTTGATGCTGATGGAAGTTATGATAATAGATATACTCATCCTTCTAATGTCGTGATGAAATCTCAGAGTGTTGCACTGATATTGAATGAGAATTTATATATTATTTACAGAGGTAGCTGGATGCTAATCAAGCTGAAAAGTGGGGAATATTGGAGAACCAGTCACTACAAGAAAAGGCTTATCTGAGACCGCCTATTAGCTACCATACTCGATCGCAGATGTGTATCAGCGACCGACTGCAGTTACTGATACTAGTGGCATATAATATGGTCGTTGTGTGGATCACAACGACCACTATTAGCGACCGCCATATAGCGACCGATGCCGTTGCTAATCTGAGTCACTGTGAGTTAGTTCTCAAGGGTGACGAACTAACTCACGTGTCAGCGACTAACTTTAGCGATCGAAGCGGTCGCTAACACCCTCAAGTCATCAGCGGTCGCTGATAAGTATTAGCGACCGCATGCGGTCGCTGATACTAAAATTAAATTATTTTTTTGACTATTTTGGGGATTTCCCAACACACAATAGTACCTGTTTGTACATGTTTTGTATCCCAACACACATCAGTATCTATAAGTAAACCAACATCCATACAAATCCATCGATCCATCCATATATTAAAATAAAACCAACACAATATATATAAACATCCACACAATATATATAAACATCCACACATGTATAAACATAAATAAATACCGTTCGGCTAAAATTTATATACAAATAAAATGTCATAACGTACAATATAAACTCTGTACATTCAGTCGTAAAAAAAGAATAATACAAATGTAGAACAAAAGAAGAGGACAATACAAATATCTTCACGCATCAAATATCGTCCAAATGAGGCTACAACAAAAGAATAAAACATGTTAAATATAAAGTTTATATGTTGATACTTGTATGACTTATGCAAAGCAAAAAAACGACCATTTCTGATCTATTATAATAACAAAAAGCTAAACATAAACAGAAAGCTAAACATGTATTATTGAATGTAAGGTTAAACTAAAAATGCAAAGCTAAAAATAAAGCTAAACAATGACAAGATTAACTCGCCATCATCATCATGTTGTTATGATGCTTTCGCCACTGCATAAGCTAACTCCTCAGGACTCAAGTACTGCAAATGCCAGCCAAGTGTAAGAAGAAGATTATGACCTTGATAGTCAGTTGTCGTTGATAAAATTTGTCCACAATACTCCTTGAAAAGTGTATGCTAGTTGTGGCCCACCTCTCCATGAATCGGGAAACATCCTCGATTTTAAAGCCCTGGGCATTTCAGTTGTTACTCTTGTTTTGCGAAATCAACTACCATAGAGTGAAGAGTTGCCAACTAAAGACATTTTTTACTCATAAATTTAATTATTTAATTATATTATATTATATTTAATTTAATTTAGTTTAATATTTAATATATGTATTTTAGTTTAGTTTATTATATTTTTTTATTATATTATATAATAATGGATATTATATTATTTTAATTAATTTATGTTCAATTAAAAAATATTTATTATCTTATATTATATTAATTTAGTTTAGTTTATGTTATTTAATATACTCAATATTTGCATACACATTGGATACACATATAGAATAGACTCAGGGCAATCGAGATACAAATTGAAGCTCTACCATTCAAAATGACAACGGATACGATTACAAAATTCAAAATGACAGTACCAAATATTTGCATACACAATAATAAAGTTAACAAATTAAAGCTATACCAATTTTAGCACCAAATCCAGTTGACAATAATAAATTGATACACATACAGAATTTAAAAAGACAATCGAGATATATGTGTCATATATATATATATATATATATATATATATATATATATATATAGAGAGAGAGAGAGAGACTAAGAAAGGGGTCATAGTGGAGGAAGGACGGGACTGCAGACGACGACGTCCACCCAAAACTGTCGGCAGACGTTGCTCCTTCTTCTCCCACTCGCTCCCTCTTCCCCTTTTTTTCTTTATCTTTCTTTTGCTCCTGCTCGACTTATCGTCTGCTGATGAATTTAAAAAAGGATCAACGACCACTTTCTGCGATGCGGTCGATGTTTTTAATTGACGTGGAAGTATTAGCGATCGATAGCGGTTGTTGTTAGTACTCGGTCGCAATAAGTCTCACACGCCAACATTTGCACCAAATTTATGGCAGCAAAAATAGAATAGCGACTGATCAACGACCGCATGACGATCACTACTAAAACTAGCGTCTACTTTGGATTGCGGTCGCTAATAGCGATCGCTAATAGCGGTCGCTATTACCATAATTAGCAACTGAATAATGCGGTCGGAGATAAATCTGGTCGTTAATGGGTCATATTCTTGTAGTAAGTTCATAAAATAATAAGGTGGCGATGGCGAGCGAGCTGGTGATGCAAAAAATGGTGGCGATGGAAATGGGGAGGGGGGGGACGGTGACACTGATTTTCATAAACCAGAGCAGCACCGTCGTCCACCCTCACTCGATGATCCTCTCTTACTAGTTTGTAGTTCATTTGTACAGATTTGTTCATTAAATTGTAGATCATTTGTACAGATTTATTCATTATATTGTAGATCATTCGTACATATTGTAAAAAATTATAGTTTAGTTGAGTCTGTACGAGTTTTGTAAATCATATTGTATAATTTATGGAACATTAGCGCATATTTGTTATTGTTGATCAGTTACTTCATATTCACATTACTTGGTTTACGTTTGATGAGATAAAACATGTTTCTATCATTATGTTGGATGTGAAAGATATTACTTTATGTGTTGTTGTAACGACCCCAAAATCAAGACTATTTTTGCTTCCGATCTTGTGTGTTAATATATCATCTCTTTTTAACTTTACATCTTTAATCAATACTGTAATTGGTAAAATGCTTATAAATTTAAACTTTAATAACATCCTTTCATATTTTGAATTTCCATCACGATTCAACTCTATTCTTATAATTATACATAATAATCAATATTAATATGGATATTAAAACTCAATTATTTAAATCTTTTCTCAGTTCTAGAATTCGCATTTACGACACAGATGTATATCTTGAAATCATATATATATATATATATATATATATATATATATATATAATGATCTATTCAAACGCCAAGTTTGAGTATATAAAACTAAATTTTCAATATTTGAATCATTCTTATGAATCTTCGTAATCATAATCCAGCACTATATATATTAAGTAAACACCTGAATTCTACAGATAATAAGTTATACTCACAACATGCACTATCTTTCATATAACATATTTCTTATATAAATTTGGCTTGACAAAGGTATATTGCATCCGATATTACAAAATATATTACATCACAACCATCATACATCAATCTGACTCGGTGCATAACTCAACAATCACTTTCTAATTATACTACACTTTGGATCTTTATTCGCCATGTTCGTCAGATAATCCAGCTTTTAATGTGCAAATTATTAAATTTGCAAAATGAGGACGACAGGTCAACAAGTCTAACAGTTAACACATTTCATTCTTCATATAATTCAGATTTCATATATGGTTCATAAGATCATACTTAGCATTTTTATACATGCTTTCTAACTCATTATATTGCATTTAAATTATACATCATGTGTTATCAAGCTTATCACATATCACATCACAAATAAATTGAGTTTCCATAACTCAATTAACTTCAATCATAATTTGACTTCAACAATTCATATAACATTGTAACACAAAACCCGTATTTCAACATACTCAGAGAGATTTTATCATAATACAATAACAGTTGTACATAACCAATATTGATAAGTACACAATATTCATGATTTTTTATTCCTTTACAATTGGTTTTATTACATGTTTCATGTGTATATGAGCTTAATAAGTTGTTTATTATTTTCAGGTGAATTAAAGCTAAAAGGATGGAAACAAGTTGATTTGGAGTTGAATTGAAGAGGAGTTTGACCAGCAGTTGACTTTCTCAATATTTGGAGATTCCTACATGGAATTGGATTGATATTACTATTAGAATTAGGACTTCTTTGGACTGAGATTTTATTTCCTTATTAGATTCTATTTCTTTATGGAAACTAGTTATAATTGTAATTCCTTTTAGGATTTGGATTCCTAGTTCTTATAGGATTTAAGTCCTTGTCTAGCACTATAAATAGAGGATGATAGTCAAGATTTTATTCATTCAATCTTCTACCAACTATAATACCTCATTGAAGTGCAGACTTGGAGCATGTCAGGCTAGTTTTTTTATTCAGTTCTAAAGGGAGGTGGAACCTTGTTACAAGTAATTAATTAATTGAGTATTATTATTTATTCCTTCTTGTTTGAAATTTCTTCTGATAATCTGTTTTCATTGATTGCATGCTAATTGATCTAATTAATTTGATATGGCCAATTGAGTTAATTTAATCATTATCATATGCTAGATTAAGATTGGTATTACGTGTAATTGATATCTGTCTTCATCACAAGTAGTAAATTAGTGATACTAATTGTGGACAAGCTTTTGGGTATTGCTAAGATTATCAGAAAACAAGTTAAACAAATCGAGCTTATGTGTTTGTTGCTTGGATTAGCCTAATTCTCTATTTCTTAATGCTTCTATCATATTAAATCTAGAGAGCTTGTTCTAGGTTATATGCTAGTTGAATCTGGTGAAGAGCTTGTTTCATACAGTGAATATCTACGGATAATTTCGGATAGCAGAGCTTATTGTTATCTAGGGTTAATAGTTTCATTGAAGGGTAAAGAATAATAACTTGATTAATTGATTGCTGTGCTTGGTGAAACTGAACTACAGAACTGAAGTTTTTACATATTTGATTAATCTCTTTATTTAAATTCTGTTTTTCTTAGTTTAAAACAATTTCAAAAATCCCCCATCTTTATTTTCTGTTAAAATAGTAGAATAAATCTAAACAAACTTACTCTCTGTGGGATCGATCCTTGCTTACTACTGTGCTAATTATTTAAATTCGTGAAGTGAAAGTGAGGTTAATTTAGGAGTGTAAACGACAGCTCCCAAATATCAAGTTTTTCACATAATAAACAAGACTGAAACACTTGTCTTTGCTATGAAGTGCTATCGCGTCTCTACACTTTCGCAAACTCGAGACGGTAATTACCTTGTTTAACACCTATGTAGCATATATAAGGTTTTAGTTTAATACAAAAGCATTTCATAATCTTTGATTAAAATTCATATTTTCTGAACTTTATGACTCGATCCTAATTTTATCAATCACATAATTGTATAACAGTTTTTTTTAACTCGTGACTCCTGATAAATGCACATTGATAATACGTCTTCTCTAAGCGTGCATATGCACATACTATGGCCTACAGGCTAAGAAAGAACTTAATATTGCTATTATTATTTTTTCCAAGAATTGTTATCTCGTACCTAAAGTGGTAGGCAGACACAACTTCCTGAAATAAGTGCTTTAACCTTTAGAATCCTTTTTTCACCAAAATAAACAAATGTATGGTGCTCCATATGTTAGGTGTTTTAGGACAAATAAACACTCAATTGGTTTTTAAAAATTCAAATAGCCACTCTAGCTAGCAACTACATATTAGACATCTAGATGATGGCCTTCGGTGATGACAACAATACCCATATCAATTAGGAAAGACTTTTGATGAAATTAGACTTGCCCAGATTTTCTATATTACCTCTTAAAAATTTAAAAGGATATTTTCATGTATTTTAACTAACTGACCAATTTGGCATTATGTAACATAATTCCCTGCATGCAAGGTTGAATACTCCAACAACCAATAATGTAGTAGTCATGATGAAGAATATATGCCTGTTTGTAATCTAAAAACCTTCAAAGAATAAAAGTACCTACTAGACTATTCAGATGGAAAAGTAAAATATTAATTTATACAAAAGATCTGCATATGTGAACAACTAATCACGTATAATTCCAAGCTTAGGAGTCCTTTCCTGTTTTCTTTTCATTTTCAGCACAATCCAGATAACCTTTTGTGGGCCCAAGTGCAAATTAGGGTTCACATGACCTAATTAAATGAAGACGGAAAAGCCGAAAATAAATATGCTATATCCGAGAGAAGTCTCCACGTGTCCCGAGGCAGAAGGCTCGTGGAGGCGGCTCGTTTTGGGAATTGATTGAGGGATTGAATTGGTGGCTAGAAGGATTGGACGATCTGGGCATTATTCTTGTGATTAAAGGGTATTTCTGAAATTTTCCTGAGGGCATGTGCCTGGCACATATCCACTTTCTAGAAAACCCTATAAATACCCTTTCCATTCCATTGGGAAGAGGGGCTCTCTTTAGACTCAAGACTTGGACATCCTCTCAACCAGAAGGACTCAAGAAGACTCTTGGAATCCCAATAACCCTATAAATACTCCTTCCATTTTGTTTTGTTACAAAATTATTGTATTGTTTATACTTTTTTATATTATACTACACTAATATATCAATTCTACTAACAATAGATTAATATTGTGTACAATGATTTTTATATAAAAAAAATATTTTCTTTTGAAATATCCTATTTAACTAATAATGTATAACGAATTGAATTATTGATGTGAAAATTAAATACAATTAAAAATCTACGATAATAATTCTTCTACTTATATAATAATGAATATTATTCTTTAAAATGATTTATTTGTTTCTATATTCCTATGTTCATCTATTTATGTAATAATAAAATTTTAATTCAAATAGTTATACTTATATAATTTAATATCAAAAAATTATTGTTATCACTAATATACATTTTAAAGAATGCTAAATAAATTAGAAAATATATAAAAATGAGACTTATTGGTAATTAAGCAGATAATTATGATAATGAGAATGTAGATGAAAAGATTTTGAAATTGGATAACAAATCAAAAAAATAGCATCTTTTTCTAAATTTTAGGTTTCTATTCCAATATTTTAGGATTGTAGGACCATTTCTATGTTTTAGGGTTGAGAGATTATTTTGTGTTATATATTTTTTAGGTTGATGGTACTTTTTTCTCTCTAAGTTGTCATCCACTTTTTAAGTCGTACTTAAAGTTCATTTTTCGTCAATTTGGTCCTTAAAGTGATATTTTTTGGCGTTTCCGTTACTTTTACTTGATTTGTCCCAAATCCGACTCATTTTAACCAAATTTTGATTCAACCCGTACCCCAATTTCACCAATTATTTTTAAAAAAAAATTAAAAGTTTTAAAATAATTTTAAAATTATAATTATTTTAAAAATAATTATTTATTTTATTTTAAAATAAAATATTATTTTAAAAAAAAATTAAAAAAAATTATTATATTTAGGTAAAAATTATAAGAAACTTTTATTTTTTTTCAAAAAATGAGTAAATTTTCATAAACTATTGATTCAAAAAAATTAATTTTTTTTTAATTCTTAATTATTTTTATGAAAATTTACACATCTTTTAAAAAAAAGTTTATATTTTTGTTTTATGAAAATAAAATTTTTTATTTACTTTTTTAGAATCTATATTTTATGAAACTTTACTCATTTTTTTTAAAAAAATAAAATTTTCACTTTTTTAAAAAATAAAGTTTTACTTTTTTGTATTATTTTTTTGAATCTATATTCTATAAATCTTTACTCGTTTTTTTTAAAAATAAAAAAATTCTATTTTTTCCCAAAAAATAATAACTATTTTTAAAACCTTTTAATTTCTTTTTTTAAAAAAATTTGAATCAAATGTTTTTATTTATCTTTTACTATTTTTTATTTTTATTTTTATTTTTAGTTTTTGTATTTAAAAATTCTAATATTAAGAATACGTATAATAATGTTAAAGACATAAAAAAATTCTAAAAAATAATTATTTTCATAAAAAATGAATTTTTTTTTTTGAAAATAAAGTTTATTTTCTTATTTAATTTTTCTGAATCTATATTTTATGAAACTTTACTTATTTTATGAAAAAAAAGGTTTTTAATATTTTTCCTGAAAATAATAATAATTTTTAAAAATATTAAAAAAATAATAATTTTTAATATTTTAAAATAAAATTTTATTTTTAATATTTTAAAATAAAATTTTATTTTTAAAATAATTATTATTTTTAAAATAATTGTTATTTCTAAAATAATTTTAAAATAATAAATATTTTAAAATAGATTTAATATAATAATTATTTTAAAAAAATTTAGTTTTTTTTAAAAAAAATTAATTGGTGAAATTAGGGTCGAGAAAAACTTGTTCGAGTTGGATCAAAATTTTGTCAAAATGGGTCGGGTTTGAGCTAAATCTGGTAAAAAGAAGTGAAACGCCAAAAAATGTCACTTAAAGGATAAAATTGGCAAAAATTGAACTTCAGGGATGATTTTAAAAGTGGGTGACAATTTAGAGGGACATAAGTGTTATTCAGCCTATTTATTATTATATATATGGATTTTTTTAATAATTATGATTTATTGCTTAATTTTAGGATTGAAGGGTACCCCTAAAATTTAGAGTAGAATTAATGATGATTATATAAATATTTTCATCTTGGACGCAGATAAAAAGGGAGATAAGATTCTTATTTTGAGACTCAGAGTACTATTTGGAAGGAGATGATCCTCTTCTAACTTATGTAGGTTAAATAAGTGATTAGTTTAAGGCCAATGGCCCATACTCATTCAAATTTCAAATCAAAGCACACCCCTTAACCACAAAATCGTACCATGATTGACACTTGTCATATATTTTGGCCAATAAGTAGAGCTAGATCTCATTTTCCGGTGGGAAACAATAAACTTCTAAATTTAGAAACTGTGACATTGTCTATATATATTTAATATATGAATTTGTTTAGTCTTTGTAGCATTTTTAACTTCCCAGAGTCACATTTGTTTGTTTAATATTTCGCCAGAGGAAGAAAACAATCGAAAAGTAAAAAGAAAAATGCAGGCCATCAAAAATAAATTACACGACATGGCGGAAACGCGAAAGGTCAAGTCAGAAGCCAGAGAGGAGGAAAAGGTATGAAAATAAGTTACTGTTTGTAAACACCTCAAAATGCATTTTTTTCATGAGTTAATTAAGTGCCTAAGGTAGAAAACTAAGGTTGTCATCTCATTCCGAGTTGACCATTTAAATATAATCAACTTATTAGTTTTAATTAGATTTTTTCTTTTTTCAAATAGTTTGTGGTAATAATAGTTTCTAAAATACTATAAATAAGGTAGATTGAATTTAAGTACCAATTACATTCAAATTGACATAGAATAAGTTGTTTCAAATGATTGTATTTAAAAAAAAATAAGCATATCCTTCGTCAACGACTTTTATGGTCAAGTTACCCATTTTCATTATATCAATAAATCTTATTGTTCTTTTAGATATATGCAAAAATAACTACGACCATAATGAACTACGTATAATTTAATACTAATCTCAAGGTTTGCAATTTGAAATTCTAAATTTTCACTTAACAAGATTCAAATTCTCTAGGCGGAGAAAGATTTGGCAAAAGCTAGAATGGAGGTTGCACATGAGGTCCGACTCGCAAAAGAGGCTGAAGCTGCAATAGATCTGCATGTTCACAAAGCTGCAGAGAAGATAGCGCGCCACGAGGAAAAGTATTCACCCCACACCACTGACCAACAATATGGTGGTGGTGCCACAGACAATACCTGCTGGCACAACTCCGGTAACCTTGACTACTCCAAAAACCAAGCAATTGGTGGAGGTGTACAGGACCTTTCTGATAGTAGCAGGAGTCATAATGTGCCTGGTACAACCACAGGAACAGGCCATGTTGGGGCTCCTCCAGCTGACAAGTATATTTAGGTTTAGGGTTTAATTCCATGGTTATAATAATTGTTTTTTTCTTCTCTTATTTATTTGTTTATGTAATTTTTTGTTGTGATTAGTGTGTGTTTTGATGTTACTATGTTTTTATGCACTAGATAGTTATTGCCCTCATGTTTACACTTAATTCTAACATAGACGCCAATATTTTAATTTTTACAATGTCATAGTCAATCTTTTAATTTTTTGCATAATTGTCACATTTGACAAATTTTGGTCAAAATTAGTACTCATGTAGGTGTTTAAGGGTCAAAATAACCAGTTTACTCTTTATTCCAACTGAACTTGACAAAATTGATAATTAAGCTTCGTTCGAGCTTGTCACAAGCTCAACTTGGGATTATTAGTTACCTAGCTATTCATAAGAAGCAGCATAAATACAAGGCTGAGATCTCTGCCTAAACTGTTCAAACATATATATATATATATATATATATATATATATATATATATATATATATATATATACGGTCCGGATCTTAAGCTTACTCTTTATTAAACATACCTTGTTTACCCCCCTTTAGCGACGGACCGGGTGACGGTTCGGTCCGTCGCTATATATACAACCGTCGTCTTAGTTTTTAGCGACGGGCAACATTAAGACGACGGTTGTATATATAGCGACAGACCGAACCGTCGCCCGGTCCGTCGCTATATAAGTAATAAGTAATAAACTGATCAAGTATGAATTTTCAAAGTCGATAGGAAATATTTTTAATTTAAAAGGGATGTGATAATTAACATTTGAATACAATAAATTTTGAGAATTACTTTATGAAAAGTTTTTAATTTTCATAATTATATTGTTTAAAACTAAATAAATTAACAACGATTATAAGATCAAAGGACTTAAAAGTCAAAGCTATTTAGAAACTTTGTTTCATTTTTTAAAACCTTTTTGCTTATTTTAATTTAAATTAATAACTCATTTAAATTTCATGCAAACGGTATTAAGACATATTGTTTAATTGGATTATTAAATACTAATTTTTACCCTGAATATGATTACTTAATTGCATAAGTAATAAATCAAAGTTAGTCAATCACTCTCTCACTGTCTCACATATACACCGTAAGTCTGTAACACTAAAAAATTCAAAAATTGGTAAAATCAAGTTTGCACTTTTAATTACATAATTGATAGTTGATGTATGTAATATACAATAGTAATTGTACAATGATTATTACTCTATTACTGAAGTCTCGATACATTGATGACTTGATATCTCTAATCTCTATATTGGTTTGACAATTTTAATAACTCATGTAAATGTAAGTAACTTTATTATATCATTCTTTAATTAATGTCAAATTGTCAATATTGCATGATGATTAATGACTTTATTTATGTGCTTTATGACATAGGTTATAATTTATTAAATTATTAGGGATGTAAATTATAATAATCCAACAATCATTGTTAAAAATTTTATGAAAATATTAAAATTGTTTTAATTAAATTAGAATTTAGTGGTGTTTTGTACACATTATTATTTATTAATTATTTAATAAAAATGTTTACTTATAATCAATTATTAAAAAAACAAAAAGATGTTTCAAAAATACAAAAAATAATTACAAATTTAACAATTATTTATAAGACAAACTTTAAACTATATATGAAATAACCAATTATTTATATTCAGAATTTTAGAAACAATTTAAACATCTAAGAAATCGAACTACTCGAAACGATCTCGAACTTATCGAACCGAATCGAACTCGAACTGTTCGCGAACAAAGACGAACCAAACCACATGGTTCGCGAACATATTCGACCGACCAATCGAACGTAACACTATGTGCGAACTCGACTCGACTAGGCGAGCAACTCGAACTCAAACCAAACTGAACTCGAAGCTTACTCTCCTTGCCTACATTCTGTCCAATCATGCTTTCACTCTCTCTTCTTCTAATCAAAGTTCTAATTTTATTTTGGAAGAGAAAAATTGGTCAAAGTATCTGAGATAAGTTATTAATTCATTACTGCTCATGTTATCTCATACTTGCTTATATATATAGATATTCAGATATAAACTGCTATACACATCTATATATATATATATATATATATATATCTATATTTCATCTATCAATATCAAGTAAAAAGTCAGTATTTAGATACTGATATAATTCGGAAGTAATTTCTCTGAAATTCTCCGAACAGTCTTTAAAATCCTAAATGGTCTTTTACTAATATAGATACATTATATAAATATTATACAATATTTATATGATTATCAAGTTGTGAAACGAACAATTTAGTCAGTACTTAGATACCTGATATTCGGAGATATTTCTTAACAAAGAATATTATCTGGACTGTCTTTGAAATCCTAAGTGGCCAAATTTTTCACAATATAGATCAAATATAATATATTATATATAAGTGGGTGAAACAAGTTTGCTCAAGTATTATTTAAATTGATCAAAACATTATACTTGATAAACTGTCATTAAGAGTATACTGCTCACAAAATTACTCACAGATTATCTATTGCATTATATGTAAGTTTATATGGTTATTTAAACTCAAAGTTACATTTGTTTAAAACCATAGAAACACACTCTAAAAGAAAAATCTTTTTCTAGATTTGTTTTTAATCCATAGAAACACACTCTTTATTAAAGAAAAGGAAAATCTTTGTAAAAAGTACTTAAATCTATTTATATGCTTTCACAGAAGCACACCACATAAAAGTCTTAAACTTTTATCAAATACTTAACTTCTATATCTGCTTATTTGAGAAGTATCTGTTCTGAATTTTATCTGCTTACTTTAGAAGCAAAAACTGAAACAAACTTTTTGTAAAAAAGACCAAATCATATAATAGTTCTAAGCTCAAAAAGAAGATTCATTTAAGCTTGAGGAAGCAGCTGGGAGTTCACTGTTCAAGATAGTTAGTTGTGGATAGTTGTAAGTTTATCTATAAAACTTTGTAAAGGCTTCTCCGCCTATTGAAGGAGTATTTATTATAGGGAGTAATAAGATCTCAAGTCCTGGAGAGGAGCTTGAGACTGGACGTAGCAACATACCCTAGCTGTATGTTGTGAACTAGATAAATATTTGTGCATTGTGTGATTGAATTTTTAATCTGCTTATTAAAATTTTAACACTGTAAGTTAATCTACCAAACAAAAAGGCCAAAGATAATTTTTTAAACAGTGATAATCTATTCAACCCCCTTTCTAGATTATTATTGGACTTTTAGGATCCATAAAACGACGTATTTTTAGCCTTAGCGAAACCAAAACTACGTAGTTTTAGGCCGAGCAGAAAAGGCGCGATAAAACGACGTAGTTTTGGAGCGTCAGTTCAAACTGATACCCTATTAGCAGATACCGCTTCTCAAAATGACATAGTTTTGAAATTGCATCAATTATCCTAAAACTGCATACAATCAAGTTTAAAGAAATAATAAGGTCACCATGAAAACATAAGAATGGATTAGGACCAAGTCAATATTAACCGACACGCCATTGCGTACGATTAACACGTCAAGTACATCTACCATTCCTTACTTTACATTTCCCTAGACTATATTTCCAAAGTCCAATGTTTAGAACTCGGAAATAATAGTTAAACATGGCTCGGCACCACGGCGTTCCAAAGAACCACCACGGTTTGCCTCCGAATAAACAACATCCCTTAAATACGATCATTTTCAACCTTTATCCCGACCTCAACTATCAAAACTTAAAGAATGAAAGTTGTAGGTCTGCTTCTTACCTTTTCGGATAATCTTGAATCATCTCAATCGGAGTTTAGATGAAAAAGTTATGCCCAATTTGCTAAAGAACGTCAAAGTTGTCTAGCCTATAGCTGGTCCAGCGCGCCCCGCGCCTAATTAGGCTTACCAGTGGCGCGCCCCGGCCACACCGGCAGTGTCTAAGGTGACCATTTTGTCAATTTTGATTGTTTCGTTGTTTTCATCGCACCCACTTCGTACCTTCATAACTTGCTCGTCCGATATCGGAATGAGATCGTTCTTACGTCTATTTCTTCCTTGTAACAAATTCTTAAAATCCCCCCAGACAGAATTTTTTTAAAAATCTCTAACTTGTAGGGAAATCGGCTCAAAACCCCTTCGGGAGCCATTTTCCACCGAAAAGACGTTTTAACGTCAAATTTCTAAACTTCATAACTTACTCATCCGAAGTCGGATTGAGTTCGCTCTTGAGCCCATGACTCAAGTTTTCACCCAAATACATGCCTCCCGGGAAAAAAAAATTCGGACGCGTTAATCACCCGTACACTTGTCCCAAAAAGGGTACCACGCTAAGGCTTTGTTTACGCTTGACTTCCTTTTATAGAAAATTTCGCTATACCTTTGTTATAACGTACTTTTTCTCCGTTTCACTTAGAACAACTTGACAATCCACATATCTAGGATTCCATCTTTCCGGAATCACACAAAAATACACAGACAACATATATTAAGTCCGTTTACAGTCCACTAGTACTTGTTTTCCATCCTTATGCTTAGGTGTACCATTTTAATTACTTGGTTTACTTGACTTGCATCATTAAGGTGTTTTAACAAAGTGCTCTCCTTCATATACACCTTAGAACTTCAAGGTCCACCATAACCTTTAATTAACCAACCATCAACAACTACTTCAAACAAGAAAAAATAAAAAGATGAAGAGATGATGGTTTAGTAACTAACCCTTCTTGGTTCTTCTTCTTCCTTAGCCTTGATCAAGCTTGATCCTGGCTATCCATGGCCTCTCTTCCCTTCTCTCTTAGCCTGACCCTCTTCTCTCTCTCTAGAGCTCTCAAGCTTTCTTCTTTCTCTCTTATTCTTTCTCTCTAACACTTAGCCACTATTGGTAAAACAATGAAAAGATGATACTTTGATTTGCTTATATAAAAACTACTTTCCAATTCTTATAAGTTGGTCGCCCAACTTAAGTCTTCTAGGGTCAATCCCCTTCACTTTCCAATCTTATAAACTACCCCCAAGGCTAACCTAAACATAGTTGAAGTTAACTTAACCAAAGCTAACCACCATAGATAATTGGTGGGGAATTTAATTCCAAATGACAAGAGTTAGGGTAATTTGGTCATTTTCTAACAATCTTTCGCTTATTACACTTTTACCTTTGGCATATTCTTGGAATATGCCATAACATATTCTTGGAATATTCTTATCTTAGCTTTGGCTCCAAGTCTTTAGGTTTTAACCCTAAGGCTTGAGCCATAACTCAATCCTAAGCCAAGCCATGTCATAACCTTGATTCTCCCTTGGCTCATCTCTAATTAAGCTCTCCAAACCCTTGGCTTAACCCTAGCCAAGCCATTTAAACCCTAACCAAGCCATTTCAAACCCTAGGCTTGATTAATCCAAAAAATCAATTTGATTTCTCATTTTCTTTTTAGTTAGATTCTCTAACTGTTTCAGTTACTTTTCATAATTTGCTTTGTTAGCCGAAAAAACTATCCGATTTCACCATCGTTCCCTCTTTTCCGAGGAAATGCTATGTCGTAATTTAAAAATTCAAAAAAACGAGTTTACGTTTTTAGTGTGAATAGTGTTTTTACGGCTTTTTCTCGAAAAAAAACTTTTATTATATTTTATCTTGTCTTCTCAAATAAACAATATGACGTAATTCAAAATTCTCGAAAAAGTACGTTTATTAGCGTTTTTCAGCGTTTTATAAATAGTGATTTTTGTTTTTTTCTCAATTTTTTTTTATTTTCTTATACAATCCTAAAAATCGTAAATTCTATCACAGAAATACGTTCCACCACAAAAATTCAACTTTTAACACATAAAATAGAATAATATTCATAAAATCTCATTTTATTCAATAATATTCCAAAATATTTAATTTATAAACTAAGTAGGATTTTTGGGTAGTTACATTCTTCCCACATTATAAGGATTTCGTCCCCTGAATCACTAATTGCATAATTACATCATAACACTTATGACTTTCTATTATTAACTTCATCCAAGGTATAATTTACATATTCACAAATTTAGCAAGTGTTAAGTTACCAATGCTTTTTCCACCTGTCCCTTTCCTTTTGGATAATTCTTCGCTTGATGATCCACTGATTCACAAGTAAAACATACACCTTTCTTTGGGTTGGGGCAATTAGGAGAGATATGTTCCTCTTGCCCACAGTTATTATAACGACCCCAAAATCGAGACTATTTCTTATCCCGATCTTGTGTGACGCCCCCAAATCCAGGTACTTGAAATCCGAATTTGGTGCTACACGATATCATTTCTTTGAGCGGAATAATTATAACAAACTTAATTTACATATCAGAGTTGTCTAATCCCAGGTACACGACCTTTAAACATTCATTACATGATGGATAATAAATAATATTTTCTTAATAAAGTCTAACTATTACACACGATACCATAAAACTTATTCTTGCAGCTTTCCTTTCCCCTTGTTTTTGCCAGAACCTTCCGGTTGATCACGCTTAGCTGAAAACATTTAATTTAAAGCAAGAATGAGCATTTAATTGCTCAGCAAGTAATAGCAGTTAATAAACTTTAGCTGGAAGAAATAAATGTTTTCTTTGAGGTATACTTCTACAACGAATCAATAGTTGTGAAGTCTTTCGAAACATATCTTAATAACATATCAAATCGTTTAAAATTTTGAAACGACGTAGTGACTATAAATGCTGAGTGGTCAATAGACCATGAACTTTTATTTTTCATTTTCGAAAAGGTTTAAACAGAAATTCATCTGCAAACCGCTCTGGTCTTATTGAACATGTAGGGTGATCAGCCCCGTTATGTCCTGTATTGATCAATACTATCTATTTGAATGATAAATTCATTCACTCTGTTCGCCTTGGGCACATAAACAATTTTCCCATTAAGGGTTGTTCATACTCAGTCTGGAGTCCTAACTAAACAATTCAGTTGGACGACTTTATCATAACCAATACTATTTAACAGTGCAATTCAAACTATGTCTAGCCGAGTCAAATAGCTTAGACAGTCTTTAAATCATGAACGCATACCAAAATTTTATAGTGTGTAACAGGATTTGTCATATCAAAGAATTTCTAGTTCCAGAGTTCTTTTATGAGTACAACAGTTCATACAAGTGGGGACACTTGTATGATAACAGACAATAATAAAATATTAATAAATAATAACTGAATTGAATAAAATTCCACAATATAAGAATAAGTTCATAAGTGAATCAGGGATATCAAGATATGAATAATTGACAATAATTATTCATGAATAGGCTTTTAGCTTACTGGGATCCATCGCATAGAATAACTGCGAGGAGTAGAGATACTTGATCAATATAACATTTGAGTCAGGTTAGAGAACTTGCCTTGATAGTTGATTACTGCTACGTAGTATAGCTTAAGCTGTTATCTTTAATACAAAGTCCTATTATCAATAGAATTATTCTTTTAATTAGAATAATATAACTTAACACATAATACTGCTTTAAACATGTTGTCACATAGTCATATTAGTCATTAAAACACATAAGAACGTATACCTAGTCAAACTATGTCAATTTGATTTGAGTTCGATATAGTTTCGGCATCCCGATTGCATTATCGGATAATTAACGACTTTATTTTTAATGAAACTTTGTTCAAGAACTTAAATATTATATTAGATAATTTAATTATCTTTTATAATATTTTTCCAAACTTTAAAATCATTTATAATGATTTTTCAAACACTTATATCATTTTTAATGATTTAATTGTCAATTAATATCATTATCATTAATATTTAAATAATTTAAAATATTAATGAATTTCATGTCAACACTTTAAAAGTTATTTATTATAACTTAAAAATATTTTTAAAACCTTAATATTACCTTTAAATGATTTTTAAGATATAAAAATTATTTTTAAATAATTACCATTAATATTAAAATATTAATGTATTTTATTTCCAAATATTAAAAGTTATTTATTATAACTTAAAACATTTTTAACACATTAATATTACTTTCAAATGATTTTTAAAATTATTTTTAAATAATTACCATTAATATTAAAATATTAATGTTATTCATATCAAAATATTAAAAGTTATTCATTATAACTTAAAATATTTTTATTACATTTATGTCACCTTTAAATGATTTATAAAATATTAAAATTATTTTTAAATTATTTTTAAAATATTAAAACCATGTTCAACTAATTTATTTAATATAATTATTAAATAAATTATATATCATTAATAAATTAAAATATTAATAAAATTTATGTCAAAATATTAAAATTTAATTTTTTTATAACTTAAAATAATTTTTATAACTTTATTATGAATTTCTAATATTTACTTTCTATTTATTCTATATTTTTCGTCCAAAGTTGGGGTTCCTCCACGGAAACGCTTGTAGATGGAAATCTACAAGTTCGATTTGGGCCCACTTAGTATCGTTAGAACCGTGACTTCCCGAGCTACGTTTTAGGCTCAAGAAACAGTCCATTTGACCCAGTATAGCACTTAGAAAACAGGCCACTACCGACTGCCTTCTACAAGCCTTTAAGTCATTTTCTGTTTTGGAGTCTCTTATAGAAACGCTTGTATTACGAGATCCACAACTCCGATTGAGGCCCAATCAGTGTCGTTGGAACCGTGACTCACTGAGTTATAACAAAAAAATAACCAACAATTTTTACAGAACACATAAAGTGCCGAAATGGGGCTGTTAGTCAGACTGTCCCCGAGTTTTGGCTAGTTTGAGGTAGTTTAGTAATAAATTCATAGATCTTTCATTTTTAATCCTTTTTAAGTGATTCAAATTGGGTAAGGTTACTAACCCATAGGTCTAACACTACCAAAAATAAAAGTCAGAAAACTCCTTTTAGATATATCAACACAAAAACCATTTTCACAACTTTTAAAACATAACTTTCAACAAAACCTTTTCTTTCCATTTTAACTTCCATAAACCTAGCATACAAGCTATGGGTCCTCCAAATAAATCATGTAAATCACATAATCCACCATAAACAAGGCTTCTAACAATAAATCACAAATAAATCCCATGATCCATCAGTAGATCAACATAAAAATACATATAGCATACAAGAGAAAGATTTTTCTTAATTCTTTTTGTACAAAATTTGTTTTTCTCTCTTTGGGTCTAACTATTGATTTCAAAAATACTTTGATTCACATATGAAATACTAATACTCATGTAGATCATGAGTTTTTAAAGATCCAAAACAAAAGTTCATATATCACCAAGATCTAACAAAATAGGGCACTAAACTTGAAATTTTTAGATTTCTTACTTTTTCTTCTTGCAATCCTTCTTGATCCTTCAAAGTAGCTTATGAGTTTAAGTTGTATGAAAATCCAAGACCCCTCCTAGACTCCCTATGGTTGCCGAAAATTTCAGCCCCCTTTCTCTTTCTTTTTGTTAGAAGAAGCTTGGAAGAAAGAGAAGAAATGAAGTGTAGTTGGTTTTGTTTATTGTTTGTATACATTGTATGTATCTACTAACACATGCTTCATTTGCTTGCTTGCTAGCTTTGCTTTACTTGCTAACTTGAATATAATTGTTGGATACATTAAGAATTGGACACATAAGGGAGTAGGTAGATTTTGTCTAAGATTGTGGGCAAGCTTAACAAATCACATTTTTCTCTTTCCTTTTTGCTCCTTATATGGCCGGATATCTAGCCCCTTTTTCCTCCCATTTTTGATTTATTTTCATGCCAAATTATGCTTTAGCAAATGACTAAAATACCCATCTTCAAGTGGGCTAAGCTTGGGTCATTTCTTTGATTTCTTTTGGGCTTCTAATTTAATTGTTTGGGCTAGGTAAACTAATAAGACCCAAAACTTAAATTTTATTTTACCCTAATTAGTTATTTAGGGTTTTCATTGCATTCAATTTAGAATTTAAAATATTGCTTATATGTATTCAATTTCATAACCCAATGAGACATGTCTCAAATAGGTTTAAAATAATTTATAACTTGAGATAATAAAATTTATCTATTAGGTTAGTATAATCTTACATACTAACATTCTTTATTAGCACATAATCACTTAATATACACACTTTCATTTAAATACAAACATAATCAATTACTATGTTTAATATTTAAAAAAAATAAAAAAAATAAATTCATAACATATATTCATATAATTATGTTAATTATCATAAATATATATATAATTCATAATCATATCTTGTATTAACATACTTACATATATTTGGAAAAAAATATAATTAATAATTATATTTAATATCCAAATTCTTTAAGAAAATAAATTCTTATTATTCACCACCTAAATATACTTTCATTTTAAATACAATTATATAATAATTGTATAAATTCTAAAATTTCATAACATAGATCAAAATTAGGGTTTTGATCTATAATGACACTTTACCTAATATATCCCATTATTAATTAAGTTAAAATAATTAACTTAATAATTCTATAAATCATTTCTTATATTATTGAAATAATATATTAGTCATATTTTCATGAAAATTAAATAATAAAATATTTTTTAATACAAAATTAATTTATTATAAGAATATAATTTATAATAATCAACAATTCTTTTATCGAAAAATTTATTTAAAATTATTCATGCAATAAATAAATATATATGTATCACATAAATACATATTCTTTTCCTTGCACATATACCCACATATTATTTTGATAAAAATAATATAAAAAAAAAATTATACGCAAAATTCCTTATTTAATTATATAAAATATTGGGTTATTACATCTTGTACGTTAAAACCATCTTCTTCTAGCTTTAAAACATTATTTAATGTTAAAATAGATAACAATGCGGAATAAATTTTAAAACTTTTCTTTTTAAAATTTTCGTTCCCTAAATCGTAACATTTACGATTCTTCTTTATATTTAAATCATATTTATTATATGATTTATTTAATTTGAGTAGATATGATACATATAATTCATTCTTTCAAACATATCCCTATTTTTCGGTACAAATAAACTTCATCTATAGAATAATTCAAAGATTTACTTCTTTGAGGTTTACAAATGTAAAATACCATCACCAGGGTTTAATACATTCTGCATTAAACAACTAGTCTTCTTTTCACGCGCTCCTAATCACGAGTTTGCATCATAGCTTTATCCTGCAAATTAAGCAAGATTGAGCACGACGGCCCAGCAAGTCTAACAGCCTATCATGCATCATATAGCACATAGATTCACATTCAGTTCATGCATTCATATGCTTAGAGTTCAAGTATATTACAAATGCATGATCAAACTTATGCCCTGCTAGTAGCAACATACGTACCATAGCATTCTACACATGTTCTGCACCTGTCATTCATTGCACATATATATTGAGTTTTCTGACTCAATTCAACAATTAGTCATATTTTGACGTTCATCATTCACAAAACAATTAATGCAGTTCATAAGCATCACATATCTATAAACATAAGTCATGCTAACAGCTATCTATAGCAATTATAAGTCCACATAAATAAACTGAGAAACTTGCCTTGATTGGAGATTACTGAAAAATTTAACTTAGCTTCTCTCCACAAATCCTACACAACTGTGTTTACATATATACACACATTAGATAACCAACTATGTCACAAAACATGCATACATATATCTAATCCATGATTATTAGTTTATTTAAACTATAATCTTTTATTCTCATATTAAAACCATCTTTGGTTCCTTTGAAAACTTTGTCCGTTTTAACCTTTTTACGCATAATAAAAGTTTTTCATATCATTAATATGTAAACATTTCACACTTCTTGAAGTTCAAACTATCCATACCCCATTTTAGAAATATTTTTTGCTTTTACTTTCAAATTCGGAATTTAAATGTTTAGTTTATAGCTCTTATAGTAAAGCATGACTTACTATATCATTTCCTTTATTTATATAATTTTATAATTTTTCAATAGTTCATGAGTTAACTCATGCTATTGCCTTATACACGAATATCTTATTTCGTTAGAAAGTTAATTTCTCATTTCGTTTTGCAAATAACTCGCATATTCTTTTAGTATATATATTAAGTATATATATACACCATTATGTAAATTCTAGTTCAAAATCCCCGTTTCGAACTACGGAAACCATCAACTTTTATTATCATTACAATTGTTAACGGTTCCTAGCTTACGATTTACTCCCGCGAATAAATAGAACTCCTCATTTCATATGTATATTAGTTTTATACATATGTCCTTTAATGGATTCTTGACTCCGTTCTCATAATCATCATTTCGAAAACACTTTTGTTTTCAAATTCTATATTCAATATTAACACATTCCATTCTAATATATAACTCTCTTTATATTTCATTACACAAATAGGATCCGTATATGTAAACTTACGTTTACATAACACTTTTATTGTTTCTCTTGTATATTGAACGAATTTACATTTTAAAAGGCTTCGACACGGCTTTAGCATATCATTACGTTACATGCTTGGTTTATAACCATTCATATCTCATGAATGCTTATACTTTTATACGTAAACTGTAGTTTAGCTTACACATCAAATGTATTTATAATTTATAAATTATAAATACTAAATCATTTCACACATTTATATTATTTCATTTCTATTCCATTTCCATACGCTAAATTATCAAAACCATTGAAGCAAAACACCACAACATCTAAACAGCGCCACGACTGGGCACAACCGGAAGCTTGGCCCTGCGTGGCCTGGCGTGCTTGGCCATGGCTGGGCAGCCCCAAGGCTTGACACACTCCTTCACTAATTTTTATTTCTTAAACCATTAATCGAATCGCGGCTAATTTCTAATATGCTTTTCATAATATATTAGACTCTATTTACAAAATATTAAACCCCCATTCTGGGTTCGACAGGCAGCCCAAACGTTACGGCAAAAGTGGACGTTCATAACAGTTTCCAATTCATTTTCAGCTTTACCCTCTCTCGCTAAAACAGTCCTAACTTTTTTGTTTCAAAATATTTTTGAGCGATTTTTGCGCCCACGCGAAACTAACTTCCGGGGCTACAACTCTTATTTAATAGCCTTTCCCAAATTCTGCACCCATAATTCCAGAAAATTCGCGCAAGGGGCTGGTCAGAATCTGATTCCCAGATTTTGGACAGATTCGGCGCACCACTTGGCGCATCATAACTCAGTTGTCCGAACTCGGAACGAGTCCGTTTTGGAGGCTGTGTCTAGTTGGGATTGCACACTACAAGATTCCAAAAAATTATAATTTTCCAGAAAGTATTACTAGCCAAAACTGTTAGGCCCAAAAGTGGCCCGACACACTATCTTTCGATTTTTCGTTTTGGCTTAAAATTGCTTTTCGTTCTAACTTGATTAGCCCAAAATCTTTAATTAAAGTCATGTGTAATATATGAATCTATCCCAAGCCATGTTTCTATCTAATATTTGATTTTTAAGAAAAATAGTCCATATAGGACTTTTAGCGAATACGTTGTGTGCACGGTTTTGAAATTCCAATTTCATAACTATTTGTTTGAGCCATAACTCCATCTTAACCTCCTTATACCTCCACACAACCACCCTTATACTCCTTTGCCCTATTTCAATTCAATAACAATCTTCTACATAATCGAATTCATATATAGTCAACTAGCTACCAAACTAGTTCGCTCACATATTCTTTTGAAATTCAATCTTTTTGACTTCAACACAAAATGAAATATTTCAATCTCCTCTGTATTAAATCAACATAACTATAATCAATTAATAGTATTTCAAATACCATATATAAATTAACCAATTCCCACTGCTAACAGATTTATTAAACACCATGGATGCATAGTTTCAAATTCCAGATTTCATAAGCTCTTAGGCATAGTCTAGCCAAAGATTTTCCATGAAAATCCTACCTTATTACTTCAGAAATTATACAATATTATTACCCCACCAATTCCACAACCAAACATCACGATTATAGCAATAAATAGCATTCCATACTTTCAATTTCTATGAACTTCATAAAACACATGGCTTACCTCTCAATTTGAAGTTTAATTGATGTAATCCTTTGAATTCCTGCTCCAAATTCGTTCTTAATTCCTTCTTGTAACAATCCATTGCTTCAATTCCTTCTCAATTTCAGTTACTAGCTTCAATTTCTTAAGAATTTGGTGATAATTTGGGGGGTATGGGAATATGGTGACTCCAACCTTTAGAGAGAGAAGGAACGGATGGAGTTGGGGGAGAATGCTGAGAATTGAAGTTTTTTTTCTTTTAGTTTGTTACAATCTTGGTAATATCTTAAGCTAAGATCTTGGATAGATTTGGTGAGAAAAATTTACTCACATGCTAATGTACTCCCTCCTTGACTTGCCGATACATTGCACCAAATATTTGCCAAATTTGATTTCTTCTCTCTCATTGACACATGAACCTTATTTATGCCCAATTTTGTACTTTATTACATTTGCTTTATTTGTTTGGTTAAATAATTAATTCAACCCTTCTTTTAGTATTTTAATTACCCAACCTTAGTAAATTAATTTAATCAAATAAGTTGCTACATAAATCTCCTTAAACTATTTTATTTTCATGAAATTATATAATTTATATAACCCATCTTTGATATATAAATTATATAAAACATAACATAACATACTTAAATTACATATTTATTTTATAATTGCGAAACAAATATGTTACACATAATTTCTTATGCAAATACAATTATTTATATACCCAAGATATTATAATATATTATCCTTACCTCATTAACATAAATTCAATTAAAAATTTATTTACATCCATAAGATATTACGATAAATATAATATCTTTCTTTATTAAATTAATTTCATATAAGAATTTATTCTAATACTCTTGGGTAAAGTATATATAAATATAATATACTTAAACCGCCTATTTTTGCTTCATTACGGAAATTGTTCCCAACAAATTTTATTTTCTCCCTCGTAATAAATACATATATATATATATAATATTTATTACTCCCAATTACCAGTTACACCAAACATGCACACGTCACATATATAAAATAATTAATAAATTTATTTTCTCACATTATCAATTTATTTATATATAGCAAATATAATATATTTACCATATCACGTAAACTTACATATCCTTCATAAATCATAAAATAATATATATATATATATACTCATATATTAAACTAGACATTTAATTTAATATCTATTAAACCTCTTAATACGATTTGCTACAATTAATAAGCCTTCTTCATATGGTTTGCCATATTTATTATTACATAATTTCTTTCAATTATTAAACCGTATAGATTTTTCTTAAAAATCTTAAATAAATTCTCTATTTCCACTTTAGGTTTTAAACTTTAACCTTTAATTTAATCATTTAAGATTTTAGAAATTTTCGGGTTGTCACAGTTGTAGCACATCATTGTTTTACTTCTCTTTGGGTCTCCTTGCCCTTGTTTAGAATGGCTACTCCATTTCCGTTTATGACTTCCTTAAGCTTGATCCTTCTTGATATTTCCTTCGCAATAGAGTTGATCTAACTCTTTGCTTCCTCCCTCGGCTATCATAGCCTTTTCCAATATCGTCCCAAATGAGTCTATCTGCAACATCGATAAGTTATCATAGAGCGAAGGTTTCAAACATTTCTTAAACTTACACGCCTTTCTTTCTTCAGTGTCCACCTGATGTAGAGCAAACCTTGTCAGTTCATTAAATTTGGCAGTATATTGGGAAACCGACATTTCCCCTTCTTCAACTCAAGAAATTTTATCTCTATTTGATACTACATGCCCTTGAGAAAGTAGTTCTAGAATAATAACTCCTTGAATCGTTCCCAAGTCACTATCTCCTCACCAGCTCTGTTTTGGTTGACTTTCCACAAGAAATTAGCTTCACCTTTCAACATATAGGTAGCAAAAGTTGTCTTTTGCTCCTCTCCCACTTTAGCAATAACAAATGCCTTCTCAATCTCCTTAATCCATGCTTGAGCCTCTATAGGCTCAGTGGTCTTAAACTCAGGAGGTCCCATACTTTTAAAATCCTTAAAGCTTGCCACTGGCAAAGCTTGATGATTATTACTTAGTCCGGGGGGGTTTCCATTCATAGCCCCTACTAACAGGTCTAAAAAATGTTGCATAACGTCTGCTTGATCTCTATTCTAGTTCTCTTCCTCGGATTGATCACGCTAATCTCTTTTTGGCCACATTATTCTGTATAATAAAAATATATTATTTTCTCACCCTTCATTTTAAAGTAGTCATTATTCATGCTAAAAATTTAATCATCACATAGCACATATTAATACACATAATTATATTAACATACATCTCCGACTACATCTTTACTTTTCATTTTATAGCTTTCTGTTATTTCATATGTAATACTCTTATTATTATGAAAATTCCTATAATCGTCGGACTTAATCTTTTGCTCCTACAACTTTAAGGTCAACTTCCTTATCTCCCATAACTTGAGCATTCCCTATCAATTATCTGATCGAAAAATCTCTTATTCAGCTCTACATTCTTAAACGACTATACGCGTTTTGGTTTGACATCAACTTATATCTGCTAGACACCAACTTGTGTTTTAATTGACACCAACTTCTGTTCGTTTATTACCAACTTGTCTTAAGACACCAACTTGTGTCAATTTGATACCAACTTGTATTAATTAATACTGACACCAAATTCATGTGTCCATTTGATACCAACTTGTATCAACCTGACACCAATTTTTGTCGTGTTTTTGCGTTGACACCGACTTGCGTCAAATACCAACTTGTATCATACGCTTGAGCTAACACCAATTCTTGTGTTTTAATCTTTAACTGACACCAACTTGTGTTTTAAACTTGGGTTAACATCAACTTATGTTTATTTTAAATTCCAATTTAAAATTATCCCTAATATTTAGGGTTATTCATTATTAACTAACTCCACCTAGAGTTTACTCTCTCTTTTTTTTTCTTATTCATCTTTAGCTAATACCACCGTTATTTGTTTAGGTACAACTACTAGCTTTTAATTAATAATATAATTAGCTTTAACATTCTTCTTCTTATAATCAATTTTAATATCTTGATTATCACATAGCAATTAACAACTTTTAATTCTTTAAGACTTGCAATTTTATAAATAATGCTTCGTTCATGGAACTTACTATACATTATGAGTTCAGGAACATACCACAATAATATAAGTTCAGGAGCTTGTCATAGAAATATGTAGTTCAAGAACAAATCAAGAACTGTCCTTACACCTATGGGCTCATAAACATACCATACGATTATGAGTCACGAACCTACCAGAATGATATGATTCCAAGAATAACGTATATTCCCAATAATTAAAACCGATCTCATAATAATATATATATTTATTATCAACACATAATAATATATTTCATTTTACTTCCTAAAACACTTTTTGAGTTTATCTCATTACTATCTTCATCATTTCCTCAAGGTTATAGCCTAAGGTTCCTCCCACCTAATGTTTATAACCTACAACTCTGATACAACCTGTAAATCCACCGACACCCAGGTCTGCCTTCAAGCCCGGGTTTGGTGCTTCACGATACTACCCATCTAGTATATTCTTAAGACATGAATGTAATTAATATACTATTACATCAAATCACTGCTAATCCCAGGTTCTAAGACATTTACATCTTCAAATTATAATATTAATGAATATTACATCATAAAAATATTACAATTACAATAGTCATCTGACTATTCAAGTTCATCCGCTCTAGCTGCAAAAGTTTTAGAGTTTTTCAAGAGTAGGCATTTAATTGCCCAACAAGTTATAACAGTTGAATAAACAACAAAATCAAGAATCAATCCATCATTCTTTGAAAATTTCGTCAACAAAATAATAGTTGAGAAGCAATTCGAATAAACAGGAATAACTTAAATCCCTATCATTCTTAAAGATCACAATCTCTATTAACTACTCCTACCGACTTTTACCTTTTACCTTTCATAAATCCTACGTTTTGACATCAACAATGTCTTCATTAACATCATAACACAATCTGTGTCTATTACCATATACATCTTATCACGTGTCCATCTAAAACAATTAACATGAACTTAATCATAACACAATTCATGCATCAATAGAACTGTAACAATTTAAACAGTTCAACAACATAACATTTCTTTCATGAAAGCACATACATACAGATATTAGCAAACAGCACAATTCATAGCTAAACAACTTGTAAAAATATAATCTATTTGCACAAAAACATGTAACTTGCATTCAATTCAACAAAGTGAATGAAGTCATAAAACTTGCTCAATAAAATCAGAGTACGTTTAAGAAATTTTCCTTTTACGCGATTCACCGGAACGCTATCCAATCGCTCCTCAAACGGCCTATATATATCATTAAGGTCAATTATACCAATTAGTTATGTATATACATCACTTATGTTTAACTTTAACTATATTCCACGTTTTATAATGTTCGTTTCATAATAATCGGAATACTATTTAAGTTCATTAACATTCGACTCGGCGTTTAAAAGTTTGTACGTCATATGCCCGATTTGTCTAACCTAAACGCTTAACCGACACGCCATTGCATACGATTAACACGTCAAATATATCTACCATTCCTTGTTTTACATTTCCCTAGACTCTATTTTCAAATTCTAATGTTTAGAACTCAAAAAATAGTTAAACATGGCTCGGCACCACGGCGTTCCAAAGAACCACCATGGTTTGCCTCCGAATACACAACATCCCTAAAGATGCTCATTTAACCTTTATCCCGACTTCAACTATTAAAACTTAAAGAATGAAAGTTGTAGTTCTACTTCTTAGTTTTTTAGATTATCTTGAATCATCTCAATCGGAGTTCGGATGAAAAAGTTATGTTCGATTTACTAAAGGATGTTAAAGTTGTCCAGCCTACTGTTGGTAAAGCGCGCCCCACGCCCAATTAGGCTTACCAGTGGCGCCCCCCGCGCCACACTGGCAGTGTCTAAGATGCCCATTTGTCAATTTTGACTGTTTTGTCGTTTTCATCTCTTTTACGTTTACTTCTTCCTTCTAACAAATTCTTCAAATCCCCTCGGACAATTTTTTTTTACAAATCTCTAACTTGTCAGGAAATTATCTCAAAACCCCTTTAGGAGCCATTTTAATTTTCACCGAAAAGACGTTTTAACATCAAATTTCAAAATTCATAACTTACTTATCTGAAATCGAATTGAGTTCGTTTTGAGCCCACGACTCACGTTTTCACCCAAACACATGACCCCCGAAAATAAATAATTTTCCAGAAGCATTAATCACCCGTACACTTGTCCCAAAGAGGGTACCAAGCTAAGTTTTTTTTACTCTTGACTTCCTTTTATAGAAAATTTCTCCATAACTTCGTTAGAGCGTATTTTTCTTCCGTTTCACTTGGAACAACTTGAAAATCCACTTATCTAGAATTCCATCTTTCTGGAATCACACAAAAATTCACAAACAACACATATTAAGTTCGTTTATAGTCCACTATTACTTGTTTTCTATCTTTATGCTTACTTGACATGCATCATTTAAGGTGTTTTAACAAAATGCTCTCCTTCACATACACCTTATAACTTCAAGGTCTACCATGATCTTCAATTAATCAACCACCAACAACTACTTCAAATAAGAAAAAATAAAAAGATGAAGAGATGATGGTTTAGAAACTTACCCTTCTTGGTTCTTCTTCTTCCTTAGCCTTGATCAAGCTTGATCCTAGTTATCCATGGTCTCTCTTTCTTTCTCTCTTGGTCCGGCCCTCTTCTATTTCTCTCTAGAGCTCTCAAGCTTTCTTCTTGCTCTCTTATTCTTTCTCTCTAACACTTAGCCAATTTTGGTGAAAAATAAAAGAGATGATACTTTGATTTTCTTATATAAAAGCTATTTTCTATTTCTTATAAGTTGGTCACCCAACTTAAGTATTCTAGGGTCAATTCCATTCACTTTTCAATCTTACAAACTACCCCCTAGGTTAACCTAACCATAGTTGAATTTAACCTAATCAAAGCTAACCACCATGGTTAGTTGGTGGGAAATTTAATGCCAAATTACAAGAGTTAGGGAAATTTAGTCATTTCCTAACAATCCTTCGCTTATTACACTTTTACCCTTGGCTTGGAATATGCCATAACATATTCTTGGAATATTCTTCCTATAGCTTTGGCTCCAAGTTTTAGGGCTTAACTGTTAGGTTTGTATATACATAAATAGTGCGAAAGCGCGATAAAATCAGATTTTAAATTTTTTATACAAATCATCACCATGATCTTTCTTTGTGCGCAATTATCAATTAAACGAAAGAGATAGAGATATAGAATCATACCCTCGTAGATCATAGTTTCCTCATGTACAAGTTCACATCCAATTCATTCGCGTTCTCATTGAATTCACCGTTTAGATTCCTTCATTTGATCAACGTTAGCCACCCAAGTGTTTGGCCTCTAGAGGTGATCCACCAAGGAATAATAAGTATTCAAGAAGATGGGTGTTTGGTAAAACCCTAGTTTTCTCTCTATAGAATATGTCAATACACGCCCAATTATTAAAAGTGTGTCTCACTGTGTATCTTCAACCCATAATAAGACTTCTCTTATTTATAGATATAGACAGCCCTCCTAAATTATTTAGGAGTACGATTTTATTTAATTAAACTCTTTTAATTAATTAAACTCATAATCCAATTAGAAATTTATGAGAGTACTCTTATTAATTAATTCATAAACCATTTAGAAATTAAATAATAATAATAGTAATAATATTAATAAGACTCATTTTATTAATTTATATTTAATATTTCTAAAATATTAAATAATAAATATTAAGCTATTTAATTTATTCTATCACCATAGCATAAATTAAATATACTTAACATATTATTACGATTATGTCATTTACTTCTTAAATAAATATTTTTCTTTTGTGGTGTGACTCTTTAGGTTCTCCATATTAAACCGGTTGTGAATAAATCAATTAGAACAATTATAATCTTATTTAAATAAATAAATTAACTATTTAATTTATTTAAATAAATAATATTTATTCTACAATAAAGGTAAGCCCCCTTAGCAATCAACGACTTTCCAGATAATATAGATTTCAACATTAATCATAAAAGAACCTTTCAGTGAATAGTTGCCATATAATTCAATCTCTATCATATAATGTTCTAATCAAATATAAGACATGGAATTACTGTCAAGTCTTATTTTATTTGATTATATTTATTTCGATTCTCAAATACACAACTCTAAATAATGCAAATTAGAAACAACCTTTTAATTTCATTCTACTTTGACCAAAGACTACTGAGTTGTCATTTATCGAATCACATAGGACATTCTCTCCTTTTACTACTTAAGTGGTTGATTCTTTGTTGACCATTCATTATCTCCATGTACAACATATATATTATATCGAAGCATACCATTTGATATATCCTAAGGGTCTTAAGGGATATGTCAAAGCATAACTCATCATACATAAGATAGTATGATGATCTCAAGTTCAAAGATCACTTATACTACTATCACTTAAGGAATTTGTGACAATCCGAAAATTTATAAGATCTTAAATGATTAAAATAAAGGTTAAAAGAATAAAACCTAGATGGAAATTTGAGGATTAATTAAAAAATTTAAGAAAAACCTATATGGTTTACTATTTGAATGAGAACAAAGAAAAGTATGGGTTACAAAATTTCTAAACCCTAGAAATGAATCTATATGTACTTGAAGGAATATTAAGGATATGGTACTACGATACCTATAAAGTTGACCTAATATATAAATTAGGTATTTGAATTAAATAACATAAGGGATTATGATATGAGAAAATGTTAGTTTTTAAAAATATATACTAACCCTAAGAGATTTATTTTATACATCTCAATTAATTAATTTTATAACTTAAGAATAACAAGCCTAATTGGGTTATGAAATTAAATGTATATGAGTAAGAAAATTATTTACAAATGTGTGTAATGGAAACCCTAACTAAATGATTAAGATAAGATAAAATTAAAGATATGAAACTATGTTGATTTCATGGCCCAAGGGATTAATTTGCAAGCCCAAGAGAAATTAGTTAAAGCTTAATCCTTTAGCCCAATTGGAGAGAAGATATTTGGGCCTTTAGTAAGCTAATTAAGGCATTGGGTCATAGCCCAAACAATTAGTTAGGAAGCCCAAAAAGAATTAAAATAGCAAGCCCAAAAGGGTAAAAAAAAAAATAAAGGAAAATATGAGAAATGACCAAATTACCCTTAAAATTATTAGTGAAATGACCAAAATACCCTCAAATCCATGTGAACTTAAATCAACCAATCAGAGAAGAGATGATGCAAGCATGATGCAAACATGACATCATCCTTAAAGAAACACAGATGATGCAAGCATGACATCAGTATTAAAGAAACACAAAGATGATGTCATTATGATGATGTCATCGAGGGACTAAAGTGCAATTAATGAGGTACTAAAGTGTAATTAACTGAGGTACCAAATTGTAATAAGCCAGGGAAAAACTGTAAAAAACCGAGCCCCTAACGTGCAATTATCGAAACTATATTTTCCTATAAATAGGAATCATTTCTGTTCATTTTTTTCAAAACCAAAAATATAGTTAGAGAGAGACAGAAGAGAATTTCGGTTGAGAGAGAGAGAGGAAAGTTTTTTTGGTGAGTTTCAAGATTTCAAAGGATTAGTTAAAGCTTGCAACTTCAAGAGGTATTTACTCTAGTGGGTATTATTTTCATTCTGCTTTATATATTTAGTAAAAATATACTTTTATAAGCAGTTATACTGCCCAAATTATTTTAAGTAAATAATACAAAAGTCCTATTTACAAGCAGTTATAATGTCTGGTTTATTTCTCTTATAAAGTAAAAAATATACTTTTATAAGCAGTTGTTACGTCCGATTTTTTTAAAGTATTTAGTAAGAATAATCATGTTATAAGCAGTTATAATGCTGAAATTATCTCAAATAGAATAGTCGAATATTCATTTTATAAAGCAGTTATAATGCTCGATTTATTTCAAACATAATAAACGAATATTCATTTTACAAGTAGTTATAATGCTCAATTTATTTAAATATTAATGATACTAAACTAATTTAATAATTGTATTAAATAAATTACTTAAAAAATTGATTTTAATATTTTAAAAATCATTTAAAATGATATTAAAGTGTTAGAAAATATTTTAAGATATATTGCATAACTTTTAATATTTTCGTATGGATTTCATTAATAAATTAATATTAATGATAATAAATTTATTTAATAATTTTATTAAATAAATTATGTAAAAATGGTTTTAATGTTTTAAAAAATCATTTAAAAATGATTTAAAGGTTTTAAAAAATGTTTTGAGTTATAATATATAACTTTTAATATTTTGACAGGAAATACATTAATATTTTAATATTAATGGCAGTTATTTAAGAATAATTTTAAATATTTTAAAAATCATTTAAAGGTGATATTAAGGTATCAAAAATACTCTGAGTTATAATAAATAACTTTTAATATTGTGACATGTATTTTATTAATATTTGAACTTAATTAAATATTAATGATCATAGAATTATTTGGTATTTAAATCATTTAAAAATGATATTAATGATTGAAAATTCATTATAAATGATAATAATTATTTAAAAATTATTATGAGCTTTCGAAAATTTTATGACTAATAATTGAATTATCTAGTATAATTGTGAAGCAGTTAAGTAGAGTTTAATTGAAAATAAACTCGATAATTATCCGATAGGGCAATCGGGACGTCAAAATAGTACCGAACTCAAATCAGAATGAAATAATTTGACTTGATACCAGGTCTTATGTGTTTAAGTGAAGGTTAGGGATATATGGTAATGTGTTTAAGTTATATTATGACTGTGAATAACAGTGATAGATTTTATGATATTATTCTAATTGAGAGATCGATATTATCTATAATAGGTCTTTCAACTGAAGCTAAATTAGATTGCGTAGCAGTAATTGACGGTTCAGGCAAGTTCCCTAACTCAAACTTGAGTTATATTTTCAAAGCATGTTCGTGAATAATTATTGTTGATTATTCAAATCCTTACTGATTATTGATTCGCACTTAGTGCATGTTGCATATGTTCATCAGGTATGAAAAGCTGATCACCTTCATTACCCTAATGTTTAGTTAAAGTTGTTCATGGTCCTTGTTAACATTAAACATTATTGGTTCAATCATTCATTTATTGAAATTCTGATTTATGCTCTTTCACAATTATTATATTGTTAAAAATTCGAAAGCTTATTCTTTCTTTCAATCATGATATATCTTCATTGTATTTAAACTTGCTGAGCAAAGTCGTTGCTCACCCTTGCCATATCATGATAAACATTTCAGATTAAGACGAAACTTCGGATACAGGCAAAGGCAAAGGCAAGTTCCAGGATTGGATTACTGTACGGTTAAAATTGTATTAGTATTGGAGGGATATGACATTGTATGACATGTAGGCTATTAAATGCAGGTATTAAGTTAAGGTTACAGACCTTAGGAATTATGTTGTAAAAGTTATTGTATAAATAATTTATATTTATATCTTTCGCAATAGTTATAGAAATGATGTACCATGTTCGAGATTCTGAGGACCCAGATTTAGGGGCGCTACAGAATTTCTATTGACGGGCAAACAAAACTCCATTAGATATTCTTTTAGCGAGTCACGTTCAGTGAACTTATTCTCTAATAAGCACCTACATACTTGCTTTAGTGTCTCCACACAAATAATTATGAGATCAATCATCCTCATCCAATAAGCAAGCAAAATATGTACTAATTTATCTAGATTCACTAATCCCTTTTATAGTAATCCAATGATTAGAAACAATTTTAATTTGTGAGCTATTTAGATTTTAGATCTCATTAGCATGATCATCATCATGATTATAAAATTATTGCTCAAAACTATGGGTTTATCACATATAAAATAACAGCATCATGTAGATAATGAAAAAGCCTTTTGTAAATGAATTCTTTTATTAATAAACGAATAAGATTGCAAAGTATATGTTATATCATATGAAATATGATTGGCTTTCGTGCATACTACTTTCATTAACCTTAAGTCTTGAGCCATGACTCAACCCTAAGCCAAGTCATGCCATAACCTAGCTTCTCCCTTGGCTCAACTCTAGTCAAGCTCTCCAAACCTTAGCTAGGCTCAACCCTAGCCTAACTTTCCAAACCCTTGGTTAAACCCTAACCAAGCCATTTCAACCCTAACCAATTCCATTTCAAACCCTAGGCTTGGTTAGTCTAAAAATCAATTTGATTTCTCATTTTCTTTTTAGTTAGATTCTCTAACTTTTTTAGTTACTTTTCATAATTTGCTCGGTTAGCCAAAAAATCGACTTTCAATTTTCGAAAATTCGATTTCGCCACCGTTCTTCTTTTTCGAAAAAATGCTATTGTTGTCTGATTTATATAATGACAAATACGCGCAAGTACATACGGTCAATCAAGTAATAAAGTGATAAGAAAGGTTGTCGAACCCACAAAGAACGGTTACTAACAATTACTCTAATTATCAAGTTTTTACCAAGTTAATCCACTTAAATAGTCACTCAATTGTTTTGTGAAAATTATTTTAAACAAAGAAATAAAAATCAATTAACTAACAATTATTGATCACCAGATGATAAAGGCATAGGAATATAATTTACCCAATTTCTTCGCAATAATCGCCTTATCTTGTTCTCACTTGATTAATCCAATGAGTTGCTAACTAGGATTGCATATCAATTTATTAACATCTTTCAATGACTAATAAAAAGATCTATTCTAGTTATTTTGCTATTTTCATGCAAGACACTTAAAATAGATTCATTAAGCACAAACTCTTATCGTAGTTACACATGACATACAAGTACTTTTGTCTCATACACTATTATGATATCTTTAACAAGAATCAACAAATTCATACGTTATCACATCCAGATCTAATCCTTGATTTTCTCTTTCAATTCCATCTAGGATATCAAATTAATTGCTAGCTAGACAATTAATAATTAAGCACAAGATATGATAATCAACTCCATAAGATCAACAAATACAAATAATGATAACTGAATTAAAGCATTGAAAAAGGTTCTATTGTACTCCTAATTGAGAAATTAGTTCATCATCATAATAGAAATTAGAATATTAAAATTAAATAACATCTCAAGTACAGATAATGATTAAAAGAGAAGAAGAAAAACTCTGTCGAGGAACTCCTAACCTCCGTAGCTTCAATCTTTGTCTTGTTGTGTTCTCCAATGAAATCTCCAAGTCTCCAATAGAAGTGGTTGTAAATGAATTGCAGTCAAAAGTCTCTAATTTACTCCTACTCTTACTCTAATACAAACTTGTATTATTCTCACAGCTGTAAGTCTCCCAAATTCAAGGTATAATCAAGTATTTATAGTTCTAAGAGAAACCCTAACACATTAGGCATCCCAAAATTCTATTACAACTCAAATTGGAAATCATGACACCCAAATAAGCTCTCTCCCCGCAGTCCGGCGTGCCCCGCACTAGAGGTGCAGAAAATATGATGGTCTGGTGCGCCCTGCGCCGGTGTTAGTACGGTTAATTTTTGGTTGAGAAGTCCTTTAATAAAACGACCATAACTTTTGATCCGGGAAGAGTTACGGGGTCCGCTACCTATCAAATCGAAGACCTCGACGAGATCTAAAACTTTCATTCTTTGACCATTGATAGATTCTAAACGAATCAAGGACAAAATTGAGCTTTAATTGTATGCTATGTTAATGACAAGCAAGATACCTCCGAGCTTTGATCACTGTTGATAGAAAGATCATAATTTTTATATGAATTCCGATTGGGACAATTCAAGATGTTCCGGAAAGCTAAAAAATAGATCTACAATAAAATCCAAATTCCAAGACAAGAAAACGAATCCAACTTGGTGTTAAAAGCAATCTTCCCTTCTTGCATTTACTTGCATATTGTACTCCAAAAGATGTCTGAATTGCTTTTCCTTGCTTCTTCATGTCAATGTCTACTCACAGCCTACTTTTTCCTTGATTCGTCGTGCCTAGCTCGAACCGCATAGCTCTACTTTAACACCATTTTAGTCAAATAGCTTCATTTTTCATATATTTGTTCTACTTTTCCTTTTTCTACACAAGATCAATTAAACACATAATAAGGAACGAAAAATATCCGAAAACTCACAATTCATCAAACTAAAGATATTTAATTCATAGATATAAAATCCACTCATCCGCTATGTCGTAATTTGAAAAGTCGAAAAAACGAGTTTGCGTTTTTAGCGTGAATAGTATTTTTATGGTTTTTTTCCCGAAAAAAACTTTTATTACATATTTCATCTTGCTTTCTCAAATAAATATTATGACGTAATTCGAAATTCTCGGAAAAGTATGTTTGTTAGCATTTTTCTGCGTTTTATGAATAGTGATTTTTTTTCGTTTTTTTCTTGGAAAATTTTTACTTCCTTTTACGATCCTAAAACTCATAAATTATATCACAGAAACTCGTTCCACCACAAAAATTCAACTTTTAACACAACGAAATAATATTCATTAAATCTCATTTTATTCAATAATATTTTAAAATATTTAATTTATAAACTAAGTAGAATTTTTGGGTCGTTACAGGATCCAAATGAAACCCCTTTACGCATTCGTTTAATTCAAGTTATTTGAAGCACTAGGACCTAGTAATAGACCTACCAAACTTAGCTTCATCAAAATCTAAAAATAGTAGTAGTAATATTACTTGTTCTCAAAAGAGTCAATATTATTTCGATTGGGGTTCACTATATGACATTAAAACCGAAGAAACGAGTATTTGTGTGCTACCAAAAAATATATAAGATGTTATTTGTTGGATATGATTTATTGATATGTTGAGTTATATTTGAGGCCGGCTGGTTATGGACCAAAACCTGGACTTATTGTTTACAGTTAAGCCCACCCGTGTTGTTTTTCACAGCACAGAAAGTGAAAACACTGAAACATCATGGTTCTTTTATCTTGCTAATTTCTTATTCACTATAAAACAAAGATTAAAAAATAACTAAACACATGATTAATACAGTTTGCTATGATATATAATATTGAGCCCAATACCCAAGACCCAAAGATCTCATACGGCCCAAGCTCGTGGCCCACCAGAATGGCCTAGCCTCTTTCTCTCCCACCTGTATATCGTTGGTACACAGGTATGTGGTAAGTTTTCTTAAGCTCGTTTGACACAATAGAATATAATGTTCCTCATTTGTTAATGCCTCAAAATGCATGAACTAATCTCACGCCAAAGGATTCTCTCGATGGCTATAGCCGTCGGATCATCGATTTGTTATCAGTGGCGGAGCCAGAGATTTTATGCCGGGAGTCCGGCGGATGGGCATCGGCGCGGCCACCGGCAGTGGCGACCGGCGGCTCTCTTCTCTCCTCTCCTCTGTTTTTACCAGACCCTCCAATATACAGACCTCCTTTGTTATTTAATTCGTTTCACAAATCAAAAAAAAATTGAAAAGGTCAAACACGCTCATTACTCCTTTTAAAAAGAGTATAAAAATAATTATTTTTGTAGTGATGAGTATAAATTATCATCATATTTTAATATAGTGTGGTTATTGTTAACCTAACAACTTATTCACTTGAGATACATATAGAACAAAAATACATATTTAATATTGATAAATTTTATAGTTAAAATTCTTTTTGTGAAACGAAGTAATTATTATTTTTAAATAACAGAAATACTCCTTTCGTTTCAAAAAAAATAATCTTATCACTTAGTTATATTCATGTATATAATGTCATTATTAATGAATGAACACCTTATTATTTTAAAAAGTATACATATATAAAATAAAAAGTAGTTAGTTGTTTACAAAATTTATAAATGGGACTCTCTTTTTTTCTTTTGCAAAATAGAGAGATTATATAATAAAGTTTGTTAGACAACTTGCCTTCAAAAGTGTCAAAAAGATGCAAAAAATCTAAGTAAATTTGTACTTCTTCCTTTTTAAATTAGAGATTCATTTTTTTGACCATTTTAAAATTACGAACGGATAAAATTTATTAAAATGTCAGTATTTATATTATGTGTAGGATACTTAATTATAAAGTTATATATATTTTTTAATTTTTTCTTCTTCTTCTTCTTCCTCTTCCTTCTTCTTCTCGGTGCACGCAGAGCTCCCCCGGTTCCCCTGCCATTACAGGACTTCAGACTGGACCCTCTCACATACCTATTACATACTAATTTTTCCAGCAGCCGAGGGGATCCGTGGACCCCCCTGGACCCCCCTCCCTCCGTGTACATGTCACAATATCAAGCAGCGACATCGTGAATGAATATAACATTCACACAATGAGTTAAAATACGACAAAACTAAGAAAAATTCCACTGTAATTGGCACGTTTTGTTTATTACACCATTAAACTTTTAAAATTTTAAATTACCTCATTGAACTAATTAAAATTTTGAAATTATACCATTTCGTTAACAAGATTGGACGTCCGTCAAATTGACTCAGATTCTTTTAAGCAAAACTAAAAAAACTCCACTATAGTTGACACGTTTTACTTATTACACCATTAAACTTTTAAATATTTAAAGTACCCCATTGAACTAATTAATATTTAGACGTCCGTCAAATTGACTTTAATTTTTTCAGGCGTGGCTAGTGAAAACAGAAAAGAAAATGACATATATCATTCCTACGTGGATTAGGTAGTAAAATCAATCATCTCCCAAGCACGTCTCCAAAACTTAAAAAAAATACGCAGACTAAAAACCTACCAAGTGTAGAAGAAGACGGTAGCACAAGAAAAGGCAACGGTGGAGGTTCCATATGGCGGTGGTCGCGGTGACAATAGTGGAGACTCGACGTTGGAGGCTCCTTATGGTTGCGGTAGCTCCTTTGATGTTGAAGCTTTTAACGAGAGTACTGGGTGCGCTGTTAGCTGATTCACTTTTTCTCCATTTTTATTTTTGATCTAGGCTATGTGGGTTGATATTGCAGCGAGGATGATGCTAGTAATTAGGCAAATAAAGGCTGATTTGGGGTGTTGGACTTATAATGGGGCTATATTTTGATAAATAAAATTAGTGTTTTAATAGAGACGACTAGGATTATAAAAGTTGTGATTGCAAAAGATAGGCGAAGGAGGATCGAGAAGAGAAAATTTGTAAAATGAAGGAGAAAACATACCTATTATAATAGTTAGGGTTCTAAACCCCTCCTCTGATTTATATATAAAAATGATGGTGTATATACGTATAAATTGTATAAAATCTATCAAATTAATGATATAATTTGAACAAATTGAATATCAAAAAAAAAGAATCAAATTTGAGTATTTTAATTTTGCCAAATAGCATCATTAATTTCATCAATTTGATAAATTTGAAGCATAAATATATGAGGTAATTCCGGTTGGTTTGTAAATTTGAAGCAAAAATTTAGTCACGTCTAAAAAATCTGTGTCAATTTGACGGTCATCCAAGCTTATTAACGGAATGGTATAATTTTAAAATTTTAATTAGTTAAATGAGGCTATTTCAATTTTTAAAAGTTCAATGGTGTAATAAGTAAAATGTGCCAACTATAATGGAGTTTTACTTAGTTTTGTCTGAAAGAATCTGAGCCAATTTGACGGACGTCAAATCTTATTAACGGAATAGTAAAATTTCAAAATTTTAATTAGTTCAATGAAATAATTTAAATTTTTAAAAATTTAATAATATAATAAATAAAACGTGCTAACTACAATCAGATTTTTTTAGTTTTGCCGTTGAAATACTCAGTTACGTCTTATTGTTGATTTTCAATTTATGGATATCATTTGCATCATTTGAGAAACCATGCAGCTTATTTATGAGTTTAATATTTGACCTTTAATTTTTACTATATATATATATATTCTGATAGTCTTTTTTTTACTGCTAACTATGATACCAAGATATTTGTTTGTTATTGGAAAGATCAAAGATTTCAATTTATATATAATAAAACCAATATTAATAATCAAAAGCATAGTGAAGGTAAAAGGCTTTTTTGGAATTTATAGTTCGCTTCAATCAATGATTATTGACTTAAGAATCCGTCATATCAATTGTTTTCAAAATTAAATAATACAGAATAAAATGAAAAGCTGTTATTTTACAGGCGAAGCATGATTTTTTATTGCTACTTAATTAATTATATTCTAATATCTTTTACTGAATGATATCCATAACAATGCATTTTGGACTACCCTTTTACTCGGGAAAACCTACATGATAGTTTATTTAAGGTTGCGACTTTGTTATACTAAATGTTTTTATATGCACCTCAAAAAGAAATTTAAATAAACACAGTAGTATGTAGGGTAGAAGGCTTGAACTCTCATGTACTGTGTTGCCTAATGGTTTTTTTTTTTTTTTTTAATTTTTAATGTGAAGCATTTGCCAGCTGGTTTACATTATTGCCAGTTATCAAAAAATAATAATAATTGGTGAACCAACATCTAATGGTCTATCTTAAATAATATTAATTAAGGCTATTGATAATATTATAGTAATAATTTTACTATATATTTAGTGATATTTTTATATTTATTTTAATAATATTTAAATTTTTTACGACACTTGTATTTCTAACAAAAAAAATTATTGTTCTACCATTATATATCAATAGCGATAATTAAGTATTAACATATTAAATAATTATTTAGTACTCCATCCGTTTCTAAGTAAGTGACGTTTTAGAAGAAAAAATTTGTTTCAATTTATTTATTGTTTACAACTTTCTAGGAGAATAAATTATTTACTTTCCTATATTACCTCTACCTTCTCAAATTGTCCCAAGAAATTCTCTTCTTTGTATTAATAGTTTTTAACTTCCCATAAAGGGATAGTGATGAAATTTCACATAAATTTTAATTATTAAATGATAATATTAAATAATTTTCTTAATCCATGTGAAAAAATCTTATACGACACTTATTTAGAAACTGAGGGAGTAGAAAACATGGTGGGGGCATCGGATTTGAGTATCGATTAGTGGAGATTAGGAGATACTCTTGTGTCCATAAACCATGTTTGATTGGACAAACGTGACGCTTTCCTTGTCATAACCAAGAAAATTATTGTTTTTAAGTCGACACGTGACAAATTAAGCCGATTAATTCATTAGGCTCCATCATACCACTTACTGGGGAGGATGAAAATAATATTTGAATTGTTTTAAAAAGTTGATCAAATCATGAGGTAAATCAACCCACACCACCCCTATACACACGCATGCATATATATATATATATATATATAAAAGATTGTTTTACATCTTCACACTCCTAGCCCATCACAAATTTCATTTAGGTAATCTTATCCACATGGATGCAGATCTAACGGTTGAGTCTTCATCTCTCAAATAACACTATTTCAGGGATCACTCAACTGAAGCTGACTATATATATATATAGGAAATTAATATTTTCACATATATTCTTGATATTATTACATGATATTTTCTTATATGAGCATAAAGTGAGTTTTATTTTTCTGTTAAAAAGAACTATGTGAAAAATATCAAAAACTCATGTAAAATTAGTTTTTCCCTATATATATCAATGAGAAAAGTACACTGTCTTGCTTCTTATTTTTCCTATACACGTTAAGATAAAAGAAAGAAAATAATATTTTTTTAAAATAAATTTGATAGTATTGTTATGTAAGGGTCTTCCACATATGACCGATTAGTGAATTTATCATTCATGATAAAGAATTAATCTTACAAAATATTAAATTTTATTGTGAAAATAATAATTCCCTACAAGTACAATAGTGGATAAGAGATTTTATTCTTAATGTAAAATATGAAAGAGAAATGAAAGAAAATATCATTTTTGGGGTGAGTGGTGTTTTAAAATGTTTAATTGGTACGAAACCTGACAAAAAAAGGGGAACAAAATAGTCATTGATTTTGAAATTTAGTGTATGCATTGTAATTTTGTAAATAAGCACACTTAGAGGAGGTGAATATGTACAAATGTTAAAAGTAATTAACAACGACAATTTTTTTTTTAGTTTTACTGCTATAGGTTTAAAGCGAACAGGTAACGCTGTCTTCTTTAGCTTATGTTCTTAGTCAGTTATAATGGGACATGATAGCATGTCTTGATTAGTATATTTTCAAGACGAACTGAACAAGATGTGCAGAAACGTAAAATGCAGTATAAGAGAGAAAACAAATATAAAAATCACACCAAAATTTTTACGTGGTTCAGCCCCTAACCTCTAATCTAGTGACCTAATCCACGTCAAATACCAATTAGTATTGGAGACTCTTTTTATTAATTAAATTGTTTAAACAAAATACAAGTACTCCATGTTCAAAGAAGCTTTGCTACGATTTGGACACGACTGTCTCCTTACATCTCTGTAACCTTTACGCCTCTGCAACCTTTCAAGCTTCCTTTGAACAGATCCTATTCACTACTGGATCGACCAAGCCAAATAAGACTGAAATTCTTATTTTAATAAAAGGAATAAGATTACAATGAACTATGATTTTTCAGTAAAAAGATATTAAGAACAAAACACAAATAATTGTTGAAAATTTTCTTTGATAACTTAAAATCAAAATATATATAACTTGTGAAGTTTTGCCTTTGAATAGTCGAGAAAGATGAATATAAATAAGATATGGACAAACGACTAAACAATATATAATAAACTGAATGCTTAGATCAAGGTTGGAATAGACCATAATTTTAGCAATGATATATGATCCCAACGGATATAACAAGATAGTTTTCCAACTATTTTGAATTTCAAAATGAAACAATTTGAAAAGGCTTAATTGAAGGGAAATATATTAGCAATTAGATATGATATGATTAGGCTGATAGAGTTCCAAACAAATAAGTTTGAAAGAATTATACTGTTTCCTTAATTTTAGAACATTTATCCATTTGTAAAGTTTTAATAAAACAAACTTTCAACAACCAAATAAAGTTTTGAAATTAAAATACATTGAGCTAGAAAGTCTTACAAGAATTTCTAGGACCCAAAGACGCACTAACATATCATCGCTTGATATGGGTCCAATCCATGACATAGACAGCTTCTAACCACTCCGAATTCCTTAGATGGGTAGTTCTCATAAAAAAATAGGTTTTGACGTTCTGTTCAATAACTTAATGGCACTGCTTAGGGATGTTGTCATCTTTTATGATGGAACAGTGAGGAATGTCTGCAGTAATTCAATTAACTTATTATTCGAGTATGGGACACAAACAGGAACTACACGACCCATATTTTTTTGGCTGCCGAGGAACCTGTTGGAGTATTAACTGCAACTGCTATGTCGAATCCTGCATACAAGGAAGTTCTTGACTCTTATCCTAGTAATCATTACTCATAGGCGATGATGAAGGTACGTATTTGTTTTACATTATATATAACTTGAAAGTTTCCATCTAATTGTGACAAGTTATATTTCAGCAAGTGCACACTTTCAATCTTTCTCCAACTTTGTTGTATATATTTCGGAGATACTGCTTTGTGAAGTCAGATTCAAGACTAATTACGTTAATTGATCGCAGATTCATATTATACTTTCATGATAAAGATTGTGAGAGAAAATATTTTCCAAGAAAATGCTGAGATTTGGTTACAAAAAATTTCGAAATAAGTCGGTCTTAAGGATACTGCAGTTGAGTTATTGATAGAGTATGTTATCTCTTTTATTTATTTTAATTAAATCATTGTCATTCTATTTTTTTAATTAAATCGTTATCTTTTATTTATTTATTTTGTAATATATTATAAAATAATGCTACTATCACATAATTTTCGGTCACATAATGCTCACATGCACACACATGCATACTATGTGTATGTGAATTTTATGTGACCCAAATTATGTGATAGTAGCATTATTTTATAAGTAATATTAATACTACTTAATTTATTTTAATTAGTATATATTGGGAAACTAATAAGTAATAGTAACTAAGTAAATTAATACTACTTAATTTATTTTATTTAGTATTGGGAAACTAATAAGTAATATTAACTAAGTAATATTAATACTACTTAATTTATTTTAATTAGTATTGAGAAACTAATAAGTAATATTAGCTAAGTAAATTAATACTACTTAATTTATTTTAATTAGTATTGGGAAACTAAGTAAATACTACTCAGCTATAAATTTAGTAGTGAAAACTAAGTAAATGCTACTTAGTTGATTTTAGTAGGGGAAAATTAAGTAAACTAAGGAAATTTATTTTTTTATTTTATTTTCTTTACTTTAGTTTGTATTATTTTTTGTTATTTTATTATATTTAATGTTATTATATTTAATTTAATGTAGATTAATATTTAATTTATGTATTTTAGTAATTAATATTATATAATATTACACTAACATAAGCCTCAATATCATATTATGAACATGCATACACTGAAATTACACAAATTAAAGCCAAATTGAAACTAAATATTACATATATATAAATCTAACCCATATTCAAACTAAATAGCGAAATCAAACACATATAAACACATAATATGCAATATATAATTTCAAATCAAATCCAAATTAAAAATATATATAAATGAAAGAGAGAGATTGAATACCTAGGTGGGGTTGCCGGCGGCGACGGACGGCGTACGGCTGGCGGTGTCGCCGGGCGGCCGGGCGACGACTCCATCTTCTCCTTTCCTCTCCTCCCTTTTTCTTTTTATGTCCGCGTCTTCTGCAGAAGACCGAGTAGATCGTATTTAAAAAGGATCAGCGACCGCCTTTGTCAACCACACGTGGTCGCTGATTTTAATTGACTTGACGGTCGAGCTGCTAAGGAAGTCAAACCGTTCTGCGACCACTATCTGCGACCGGATGCGGTCGCAGACTTGAAATAATTTACTGCTATAGGTTTAAAGCGAACAGGTAACGCTGTCTTCTTTAGCTTATGTTCTTAGTCAGTTATAATGGGACATGATAGCATGTCTTGATTAGTATATTTTCAAGACGAACTGAACAAGATGTGCAGAAACGTAAAATGCAGTATAAGAGAGAAAACAAATATAAAAATCACACCAAAATTTTTACGTGGTTCAGCCCCTAACCTCTAATCTAGTGACCTAATCCACGTCAAATACCAATTAGTATTGGAGACTCTTTTTATTAATTAAATTGTTTAAACAAAATACAAGTACTCCATGTTCAAAGAAGCTTTGCTACGATTTGGACACGACTGTCTCCTTACATCTCTGTAACCTTTACGCCTCTGCAACCTTTCAAGCTTCCTTTGAACAGATCCTATTCACTACTGGATCGACCAAGCCAAATAAGACTGAAATTCTTATTTTAATAAAAGGAATAAGATTACAATGAACTATGATTTTTCAGTAAAAAGATATTAAGAACAAAACACAAATAATTGTTGAAAATTTTCTTTGATAACTTAAAATCAAAATATATATAACTTGTGAAGTTTTGCCTTTGAATAGTCGAGAAAGATGAATATAAATAAGATATGGACAAACGACTAAACAATATATAATAAACTGAATGCTTAGATCAAGGTTGGAATAGACCATAATTTTAGCAATGATATATGATCCCAACGGATATAACAAGATAGTTTTCCAACTATTTTGAATTTCAAAATGAAACAATTTGAAAAGGCTTAATTGAAGGGAAATATATTAGCAATTAGATATGATATGATTAGGCTGATAGAGTTCCAAACAAATAAGTTTGAAAGAATTATACTGTTTCCTTAATTTTAGAACATTTATCCATTTGTAAAGTTTTAATAAAACAAACTTTCAACAACCAAATAAAGTTTTGAAATTAAAATATATTGAGCTAGAAAGTCTTACAAGAATTTCTAGGACCCAAAGACGCACTAACATATCATCGCTTGATATGGGTCCAATCCATGACATAGACAGCTTCTAACCACTCCGAATTCCTTAGATGGGTAGTTCTCATAAAAAAATAGGTTTTGACGTTCTGTTCAACAACTTAATGGCACTACTTAGGGATGTTGTCATCTTTTATGATGGAACAGTGAGGAATGTCTGCAGTAATTCAATTAACTTATTATTCGAGTATGGGACACAAACAGGAACTACACGACCCATATTTTTTTGGCTGCCGAGGAACCTGTTGGAGTATTAACTGCAACTGCTATGTCGAATCCTGCATACAAGGAAGTTCTTGACTCTTATCCTAGTAATCATTTGTAAGACCCCAACTTTTATGAATAAAGATTTAATTTTCTTTATATATTATTTCGAAATAGTAAGGTGTTGATTTGATAAATGTGAAAGTTAAGGGTGAAATGTGCAAATTTTTCAAAATGAGCAAGTGGTTATAAAATATTCTTGTTGTCGGGGAATATTCGTTTGGTCGTGGAATATTCTTGTTGTCGGGGAATATTCGTACGACGGCGCAGCTATTTGTGGGCCCCCACAATGGAATAACTGTCGGATATAGAAAGCGACAGAAATAACTTTTTACAAAATAACGGCGTGGTTGTTACCGTTAGTACTGTTGAAATACCCGGTGGTTAAAATACAGTGATACACGGTGTTGCATAGTAGCACACGGTATTGCACAGTATTTCGAATTATTGAGTCTTACGTGAGAAGCCATTACTCAATTATTGTTACAGTAATTACTGTTCAATATTTTATATTATTGACTCAATAATTGCTACGTTGATATTTTATATTATTGACTCAATAATTGCTGCATTGATATTTTATTGACTCAATAATTGCCACGTTGCTATTTTTTATGATTGATTCAATAATGGCTACAGTTGATATTTTGTAGTATTGATTCAATAATTGTTGTTGCACAGTATTTCACGTTATCAACTCAATAATTCATAATATTATTAGATAGCATTATTGACAATGTCTAAGGAAGTTCTGTCTAGGAGGGGTTATTTAATTGCGCGCCAGTAAGGAGAAGTCCTTATCGGAAGGCCCCCTCTGTCCTGGGAACGACCTGGTTGTTAATATTGTAGTTCTATAATATTATTTGTGAATAATTAATTATTGATTTATATGATAAGGAAATATTTATTTTGTGGATATAAAAGAAGGAATTTGTGCTGATGTGTTTTTATCAATATTTTGGTGTGAGAAATCATCTGTTTTTGAATTTCGGATAATTTATGTTTGGAATTTGGAAAAACTTCCTTCTGCAAAGTTGTAGAGAATTAAATTTCCTATAGAAGGACACATCATTTGTATTTTTCTGACAAAGGGGCTATTTATTATGAATTATTGAAGTTTCGGAAAATAAATATTTTTTAAATAAAAGGTGGGCCCCACTTTTGTTGGTTTGTTGAAAAATCAGAATTTTTGGGCAGCAGCCAGGCGACGGAAGAAAAAAAATAAAATATTATTATTTTATTCATTTAGTCTCCTTTGGCATCCTAAGCTTTTCCTATAAATAGGGTGCTTAGGTTAGAATTGAAAATCACACCAGAATTCGAAGTTTTCTCTCTCTATAATATCGAGCGTATTTTTGTGAGTATTTCAATACTTTGAGAGTTACTATTCAGTACAAGCTTTCGTCGGTATTATATCCGATATTCCAGTCAGAGATACTGTTCTTTTGAGGTAAGGGATGTTATTTTCTTTCGTAAATGATGTTATTCTTTTCAATATCATTATACAGAAATATTGTCATGGATTTTATGTTGAAATTCTTACTTTTTCCGTCGGGGTTACTATTCATGTATACGGCACTATTCACGTATACGGCACTATTCACGAAAAAATTTATTTTTCTTCTATTTGTCCAAATTACTTGTTAAGGTTACTATCTTTGATTGTATCCAAGTTTTGAGCTCTATTCTTGAATTTTGCTCCATAATTGATTATTACGAAGTATTTTTGAATTGGATATACTGAAATACGAATCCTTAGTCTTTGTCTTTTATCTCACTGGATTCGTTTTTTTTAAATGTTTTTCATCATCCTCAGTCCTAAAAGATGAATGATTACTTGATGAATATCTTTGGCCTGTAGAGCAAAGATGAATGATTACCTGATGAATATCTTTGGCCTGTAGTGCAAAGATGACAGGTGTTGAGATGAACATGACCACTGATGATACAAATGAATATCTTTGCCCTGTAGTGCAAAGATGAATATTTGATGAGATGAATATTGATTGATGTTACAGGGATAAAATATTGATGATGAACGGTTATTTCCGCTGCGAATATTGATCTAAAACATGTTATCAATAATATTTTATCTGAACTGTTGAAGGCTAACGATAATTTATTTTTCATTATCTTAGTCATAATATTCTTTACTGGGCTAGTTGAGCTCACCCTTTTCATCTGTTGTCCTCTTCAGGAAATGAGAATGTTGCGGGGACTAGTCGGGGGACAGAGTGATGGTCCGAGTTAGAGCAGTAGTAGTCCTCACTATTTCTGATAAATAGTGTGATAATAATTGTAATGAGGACTTAGTTTGAATCTTAATATTTTCTACATATTTGTACTGAGACTCACAGTTGTGTGGTCGTATTTTGCACGACCGTATGATATAAAGTTTGTATTTGAATTCTGTGCCATGTATTTGGCGACTCAGAATGGGTTGGGTTGAATGGACCTATTCTGGGGGCGTTACAGTTGGTATCAGAGCTTAGGGATATGATCTCTGGCGGAGATCGGGGAATAGAACTAGGAGGGGAGAGACGAGTAAATCCTTCGCTAGTGTGTCCTACCTAAGCTTATGTGGTATTTAATTGGTCAGTCGGAGCATAGGGTTAATATGTGATATGTTGACTTGTTTAATTAACCCTTGTTTTATGGCAGTATTTGAGAATGGCAGCTGAGAACGTTAACAACGAAGTGAATGAGACCGTGGAGACACCTTTAATCGTTAACCAGGAGAACGTGCAACAAGAAGGCAATGTTCATCCTGAAAATAACGCTGGTCAGACGATAAACGATGAGATGTTTAGAAGTTTTTTGCAGTTCATGCAAAATCAGACGAGGGAGACTCGTGTGCAACATACAGGTGGAGATAATAACAACACGCGAGCTGTCACTGCCAAGCAGTTCAAAGAATTGGGACCACCAGAGTTTCTGGGAAAGCCGGATCCGATCAAGGCGGAGACGTGGATTAAACAAATTACCAAGATATTTGATGTCTTGGGATGTACGGAGGAACAGAAGGTTCCATTCGCCACGTTTATGTTTCGTGGAGAGGCAGATTACTGGTGGGAGTCTGTGAAGCGTACCCAGCCTGCCGCACTCCAGATGTCTTGGGAAGCGTTCCAGAAACTGTTCAATGACAAGTACTTTCCTGAAAGTATTCGTCATATGAAGGAGGTAGAATTTATTAGACTCGATCAAAACAACATGACGGTATCCCAGTACGAGGCTAAGTTCGCGGAGCTGTCCAGGTTTGCACCTCATTTGGTGGAGAATGAGGAACGTATGACGCGGATGTTTCTAAGAGGTTTGAAACCCGAAATACGTCAATACCTCATTTCTCATAAGTTTTCTTTATATTCGGATTTAGTAAACAGGGCCCAGTTATTAGAACGAGATAATGATTATGTTCAACCGAGGGACCACAACCAAGGTCGTACTGGTGGCAGCAGTCATCGGAGTAATGACAACCAGCGAGGAGGAAAGTATGACAGAAGCGGTAACCACTCCGGTGGTTATCGTGGCCATGATAGTAGAAGAAGCGAATCGGGGGGAGATTTCAAGAAGAGAAGGTACAACAATGAGAACACGAAGATGTCAACATCAGCACCAGCATCAACTGTTTCGAGGGGAGGAGAACGACCACCGGTCGTATGCTTTAAATGCGGGAAAGAGGGACATATCAGCCCAAACTGTCCACAACTATTCAAAGCATGTTACAACTGTGGAAAGGAAGGACATATAGCTCGAGATTATCCTATAGCGAAACCAAGCTCAGCGGGGGTGGTGATTCCAAAGGCGGTTGCAGACAAGTCAAAGTCGGTGATTCCTGGAAGAGCGTTTGTCGTTACAGCCCAAAACGCGAAGAATCCACACGAGGTGATTACGGGTAAGCTGATCATAAACTCTTGCGAAGTTTATACCTTGTTAGATACCGGTGCTACCCATTCCTTTATTTCACCTGCTTGTGCTCAACGTTTGAACTTGACTTCTGATAAATTAGACTTTGACTTATCTGTTGAAACTCCGTTAGGAGAAACCTTTGTTACATCTACAGTTTATAAATCTTGCTTGATTCAGATTGGTACCCTTACCTTACCTGTTGATCTTATATCTTTGAAAATACTTGCATTTGACGTGATTTTAGGAATTGACTGGTTAACCACTTACCATGCCAAAATTGATTGTTTTTGTAAGGTTGTTAGTTTTCATATTCCTAATCAACCTGTTGTGCGAATCCAAATCACCAAACCACTAAAATCAGTCAATATCATTTCAAGTCATAAAGCTATTCGTTTATTGAAAAACGGATGTCAAGCTTTCTTAGCTCATGTCACTGATCTAAATCAGAATACATCAGATTTGAATGATATTTCCGTTGTTAATGAGTTTCCTGATGTATTTCCCGAAGAACTTCCCGGTCTACCCCCAGAACGTGAAGTTGAATTCTTTATTGACCTTGAGCCCGGTACAAAGCCCATTTCTAAAACCCCATATCGAATGGCTCCTATTGAACTTCAGGGGTTAAAGGTCCAATTACAAGAGTTGTTAGATATCGGTTTTATTCGTCCTAGTACGTCTCCTTGGGGTGCTCCTGTTTTATTCGTAAAGAAGAAAGACGGGAGTATGCGACTTTGCATTGACTATCGGGAGTTGAACCATGTCACCATCAAGAATAGGTATCCGTTACCTCGTATTGATGACCTGTTCGACCAGTTGCAAGGAGCGCAATTTTTTTCAAAGATCGATCTTCGTTCTGGATATCATCAGTTGAAGATTAAAACTGAGGATATTCCAAAGACTGCTTTCAGAACACGGTACGGGCATTATGAGTTCTTAGTCATGTCTTTTGGATTGACTAATGCTCCTGCTGCTTTCATGGATATGATGAACCGTGTATTTAAGGAGTATTTAGATCAATTCGTTGTTGTCTTTATTGATGACATTCTCATCTATTCTAAAAGCCGTGAAGATCATGAACACCACTTGAAGCTGGTACTTCAAAAGCTTCGTGAGAACAAGCTATACGCCAAGTTAAAGAAATGCGAGTTCTGGCTTGAGGAAGTAGCATTCCTTGGGCACGTGGTATCGAAACGTGGAGTATCTGTTGACCCGGCGAAGATTGAAGCAATACAAAGCTGGGAGCAACCTAAGTCGGTGACGGAAGTACGAAGCTTTCTGGGCTTAGCTGGTTATTATCGGAGGTTTGTAGAGGGATTTTCTCGAATCGCTACTCCATTAACTCAGTTGAATCGGAAAGATACGAAATTCGTTTGGAGCGAAGAATGCGAGAAGAGCTTCCAAGAGCTCAAGAGGAGACTTATTTCGGCACCTGTTCTGACAATACCATCTGGTTCGGATGGATTTGTTATCTACAGCGATGCTTCAGGCAAAGGGTTAGGATGTGTTCTCATGCAACATGGGAAAGTCATAGCCTATGCCTCGCGACTACTCAAAGAATATGAGAGGAATTATCCTACTCATGATCTAGAGTTAGCAGCAGTCGTTTTCGCGTTGAAGATCTGGAGACATTACTTGTACGGAGAGAAAGTGGAGATTTATACAGATCATAAGAGCCTTAAATATTTCTTCACTCAGAAGGAACTCAACATGCGACAACGACGTTGGCTTGAGCTGTTGAAAGATTACGATCATACCATCCAATACCATCCTGGAAAAGCGAACGTGGTAGCTGACGCGTTGAGTAGAAGATCATATGTGGGAACGAGTGCGATGATGTCAAGTATACGCGTAGAACCAGCTTTGCTTGATAAAGTTAAAGCTGCTCAAGCTACAGATGCGGAGCTGATGAAGATGAAGAAAAAGGTGCAAGAAGGTGCAATTCCAGAAGCAAGAATCGATGAAGAGGGAATACTTCGAGTCAACTCCAGACTTTGTGTTCCTAACGATTTCGACTTGAAGTATAGAATCATGATGGAGGCACACAACACACCGTTTGCGATCCATCCTGGGAGTACTAAAATGTATCGTGATCTTCGACATACATTTTGGTGGAGCAATATGAAGAGAGAGATCGCAGAGTTCATCTCTAGATGTTTAAATTGTCAACGTGTAAAGGAGGAGCATCAAGTACCGAAGGGTCCATTGCAACCACTGGAGATTCCGAAATGGAAGTGGGAACACATTACGATGGATTTCGTTACGGGTCTTCCCAAGGTTTCTCAAGGCTTAGATGCGATTTGGGTTATTGTTGATAGATTAACCAAGTCTGCTCATTTCTTGCCGATACGAGAGACTTATTCCCTTGAACGTCTTGCTCATATGTACGTGAATGAGATTGTGAGATTGCATGGCATGCCAGTATCCATAGTTTCGGATCGTGATCCCAGATTTACTTCACGATTTTGGATCAGTTTGCAGAAAGCTATGGGTACGGATTTACGATTCAGTTCGGCTTATCATCCTCAAACAGACGGACAATCGGAAAGGACTATCCAAACTCTTGAAGATCTATTGAGACTCTGTGTTCTAGACTTCAAAGGGAGTTGGGATAAGTACTTACCATTGGTGGAATTCTCCTACAACAACAGTTATCAGGCAAGTATAGGTGTAGCTCCATTCGAAGCGTTGTATGGGAGAAAGTGTCGTTCTCCAGTATGTTGGGATGAGGTGGGTGAAGCAACATTGTTGGGACCAGAGTTAGTACGTATGACTACAGAAAAGATCCAAATAATCCGACAACGTATACAGACGGCACAGGATCGACAAAAGAGTTATGCAGATCTTCATCGAAAGGACGTGAAATTTAATGTTGGGGACCATGTGTTACTACGTATTACTCCGTGGAAAGGAGTTACGAGGTTCGGGAAGAGAGGAAAGCTCAATCCACGATTCATTGGTCCATTTGAGATTCTTGACCGAATAGGAAATGTGGCTTATAGACTCGCTTTACCTCCAAGCATGTCTCGTGTTCATAACGTGTTTCACATATCCGTGTTACGTAAATATGTGAAGGATCCAAACCGCATTATTGAGTTAGAACCAGACGAGATAGCTGAAGATTTAACGTACGAGGAGGTACCTGTCAAGATCTTGGATAGGAAGGAGCATGTCCAACGCTCGAAAATTATACCTCAAGTTAAAGTTTTGTGGAGAAACCATGCAATTGAGGAAATGACCTGGGAGTTGGAATCGGAAATGAAAGCGAAGTATCCTCACCTTTTCGACATACCAGGTACGTACGTCAATTTCGAGGACGAAATTTCATAAGGAGGGGAGGTTGTAAGACCCCAACTTTTATGAATAAAGATTTAATTTTCTTTATATATTATTTCGAAATAGTAAGGTGTTGATTTGATAAATGTGAAAGTTAAGGGTGAATGTGCAAATTTTTCAAAATGAGCAAGTGGTTATAAAATATTCTTGTTGTCGGGGAATATTCGTTTGGTCGTGGAATATTCTTGTTGTCGGGGAATATTCGTACGACGGCGCAGCTATTTGTGGGCCCCCACAATGGAATAACTGTCGGATATAGAAAGCGACAGAAATAACTTTTTACAAAATAACGGCGTGGTTGTTACCGTTAGTACTGTTGAAATACCCGGTGGTTAAAATACAGTGATACACGGTGTTGCATAGTAGCACACGGTATTGCACAGTATTTCGAATTATTGAGTCTTACGTGAGAAGCCATTACTCAATTATTGTTACAGTAATTACTGTTCAATATTTTATATTATTGACTCAATAATTGCTACGTTGATATTTTATATTATTGACTCAATAATTGCTGCATTGATATTTTATTGACTCAATAATTGCCACGTTGCTATTTTTTATGATTGATTCAATAATGGCTACAGTTGATATTTTGTAGTATTGATTCAATAATTGTTGTTGCACAGTATTTCACGTTATCAACTCAATAATTCATAATATTATTAGATAGCATTATTGACAATGTCTAAGGAAGTTCTGTCTAGGAGGGGTTATTTAATTGCGCGCCAGTAAGGAGAAGTCCTTATCGGAAGGTCCCCTCTGTCCTGGGAACGACCTGGTTGTTAATATTGTAAATCTATAATATTATTTGTGAATAATTAATTATTGATTTATATGATAAGGAAATATTTATTTTGTGGATATAAAAGAAGGAATTTGTGCTGATGTGTTTTTATCAATATTTTGGTGTGAGAAATCATCTGTTTTTGGATTTCGGATAATTTATGTTTGGAATTTGGAAAAACTTCCTTCTGCAAAGTTGTAGAGAATTAAATTTCCTATAGAAGGACACATCATTTGTATTTTTCTGACAAAGGGGCTATTTATTATGAATTATTGAAGTTTCGGAAAATAAATATTTTTTAAATAAAAGGTGGGCCCCACTTTTGTTGGTTTGTTGAAAAATCAGAATTTTTGGGCAGCAGCCAGGCGACGGAAGAAAAAAAATAAAATATTATTATTTTATTCATTTAGTCTCCTTTGGCATCCTAAGCTTTTCCTATAAATAGGGTGCTTAGGTTAGAATTGAAAATCACACCAGAATTCGAAGTTTTCTCTCTCTATAATATCGAGCGTATTTTTGTGAGTATTTCAATACTTTGAGAGTTACTATTCAGTACAAGCTTTCGTCGGTATTATATCCGATATTCCAGTCAGAGATACTGTTCTTTTGAGGTAAGGGATGTTATTTTCTTTCGTAAATGATGTTATTCTTTTCAATATCATTATACAGAAATATTGTCATGGATTTTATGTTGAAATTCTTACTTTTTCCGTCGGGGTTACTATTCATGTATACGGCACTATTCACGTATACGGCACTATTCACGAAAAAATTTATTTTTCTTCTATTTGTCCAAATTACTTGTTAAGGTTACTATCTTTGATTGTATCCAAGTTTTGAGCTCTATTCTTGAATTTTGCTCCATAATTGATTATTACGAAGTATTTTTGAATTGGATATACTGAAATACGAATCCTTAGTCTTTGTCTTTTATCTCACTGGATTCGTTTTTTTTAAATATTTTTCATCATCCTCAGTCCTAAAAGATGAATGATTACTTGATGAATATCTTTGGCCTGTAGAGCAAAGATGAATGATTACCTGATGAATATCTTTGGCCTGTAGTGCAAAGATGACAGGTGTTGAGATGAACATGACCACTGATGATACAAATGAATATCTTTGCCCTGTAGTGCAAAGATGAATATTTGATGAGATGAATATTGATTGATGTTACAGGGATAAAATATTGATGATGAACGGTTATTTCCGCTGCGAATATTGATCTAAAACATGTTATCAATAATATTTTATCTGAACTGTTGAAGGCTAACGATAATTTATTTTTCATTATCTTAGTCATAATATTCTTTACTAGGCTAGTTGAGCTCACCCTTTTCATCTGTTGTCCTCTTCAGGAAATGAGAATGTTGCGGGGACTAGTCGGGGGACAGAGTGATGGTCCGAGTTAGAGCAGTAGTAGTCCTCACTATTTCTGATAAATAGTGTGATAATAATTGTAATGAGGACTTAGTTTGAATCTTAATATTTTCTACATATTTGTACTGAGACTCACAGTTGTGTGGTCGTATTTTGCACGACCGTATGATATAAAGTTTGTATTTGAATTCTGTGCCATGTATTTGGCGACTCAGAATGGGTTGGGTTGAATGGACCTATTCTGGGGGCGTCACATCATTACTCATAGGCGATGATGAAGGTACGTATTTGTTTTACATTATATATAACTTGAAAGTTTCCATCTAATTGTGACAAGTTATATTTCAGCAAGTGCACACTTTCAATCTTTCTCCAACTTTGTTGTATATATTTCGGAGATACTGCTTTGTGAAGTCAGATTCAAGACTAATTACGTTAATTGATCGCAGATTCATATTATACTTTCATGATAAAGATTGTGAGAGAAAATATTTTCCAAGAAAATGCTGAGATTTGGTTACAAAAAATTTCGAAATAAGTCGGTCTTAAGGATACTGCAGTTGAGTTATTGATAGAGTATGTTCTCTCTTTTATTTATTTTAATTAAATCATTGTCATTCTATTTTTTTAATTAAATCGTTATCTTTTATTTATTTATTTTGTAATATATTATAAAATAATGCTACTATCACATAATTTTCGGTCACATAATGCTCACATGCACACACATGCATACTATGTGTATGTGAATTTTATGTGACCCAAATTATGTGATAGTAGCATTATTTTATAAGTAATATTAATACTACTTAATTTATTTTAATTAGTATATATTGGGAAACTAATAAGTAATAGTAACTAAGTAAATTAATACTACTTAATTTATTTTATTTAGTATTGGGAAACTAATAAGTAATATTAACTAAGTAATATTAATACTACTTAATTTATTTTAATTAGTATTGAGAAACTAATAAGTAATATTAGCTAAGTAAATTAATACTACTTAATTTATTTTAATTAGTATTGGGAAACTAAGTAAATACTACTCAGCTATAAATTTAGTAGTGAAGACTAAGTAAATGCTACTTAGTTGATTTTAGTAGGGGAAAATTAAGTAAACTAAGGAAATTTATTTTTTTATTTTATTTTCTTTACTTTAGTTTGTATTATTTTTTGTTATTTTATTATATTTAATGTTATTATATTTAATTTAATGTAGATTAATATTTAATTTATGTATTTTAGTAATTAATATTATATAATATTACACTAACATAAGCCTCAATATCATATTATGAACATGCATACACTGAAATTACACAAATTAAAGCCAAATTGAAACTAAATATTACATATATATAAATCTAACCCATATTCAAACTAAATAGCGAAATCAAACACATATAAACACATAATATGCAATATATAATTTCAAATCAAATCCAAATTAAAAATATATATAAATGAAAGAGAGAGATTGAATACCTAGGTGGGGTTGCCGGCGGCGACAGACGGCGTACGGCTGGCGGTGTCGCCGGGCGGCCGGGCGACGACTCCATCTTCTCCTTTCCTCTCCTCCCTTTTTCTTTTTATGTCCGCGTCTTCTGCAGAAGACCGAGTAGATCGTATTTAAAAAGGATCAGCGACCGCCTTTGTCAACCACACGTGGTCGCCGATTTTAATTGACTTGACGGTCGAGCTGCTAAGGAAGTCAAACCGTTCTGCGACCACTATCTGCGACCGGATGCGGTCGCAGACTTGAAATAATTTCCCTCGCCAACTCAGAAGCCAAAATTTAAGGCGATAAACTCAAGTCGACGACCAGTTAGCGACCGCACGGTGGTCGCTAATTACAACTAGCGACTACTTTGGATACCCGTCGCTAATAGCGGTCGCTAATGCTGATATTAGCAACTGAATACGGCTGTCGCAGATAATATTGGTCGCTGATGGGCCTGTTTCTTGTAGTGTTCAAGATGGACCCTTTGAAATATCGAACTTATTTAGCAGTCATTATGATCAGCCCAAGTCCAAACTTGAAAAGTATAAGATATCTCCAAAAAAATATGTTGTCATCATTAAAACCAAAACATATAAATTAACATTCTCCCTCTTTTTGATGATGACAATATATTACTCTCCCCTAAATATGAGGCTCCCCCTAAAACCATGCATTTAATCATTAAAAACAAGTTGATTTATTTAGCTCCTCATGAATTATAGCATATGCATATCAATTTAGTAATCTCTCTCCCCCTTTGTCATAAAAATAATAATACATAGGAAAAAATTTTAAAGCTAGAATTTAGTTGAATTCAGTTATCTCTCCCCATTAATCATCAACAAAAATAAGCGCAAAGATAAATAAATAAACTTGTGCAAGCTTATATCACATATAACAAGAAAACAAAATGATCATACCTTTGTATTTTGTTACCTATATATCAACATTTTTTTACCAATAGTAAGCTTGATAGTTGTGCTCCTTATTATAGCTTTGGATTTTGTATTATCATAACTAAATCTCTTCAAAAGCTCTTTTTTGTGGTCATCCCAATGTTTAGATCTTTAATGCTCAGGTTAGGAGGATGACTTTTCACTATTCTGGTTGTTCTTGAAAGCCTAACTTCAGTAATTTTTTCCTCTGGTTTGTGCTTAGGAATTACTATTTTGACTTATAAAGTAAACATGTCAGGCTGTCTGGATTCAGCTATCTGTTTTGCACGCTCATCTGACGCAGACGGGTCAGGCTGTCTGGATATAGTTGGCTGATTTCTAATTTCGAGAATCTATTTTTCTGCATAATCTACATTCTTTTCTTTTGACAGATCATAGTTAAGTTCATCAAAAAATAATATGTGCATTGATTCCTTAACTATAGATTTTACATTAAATTTATCAAGATTGTCATGTGTATTAAATATGGAGCTTTAGCACAATAAAAACTTTAGAATGAATGATGTTAGATACTCTTGTGTTACGAAATTCATAAAGTTTTCATAAAAATATATCTAATTAAAATTCTATTTAAAAACAACGTGATGTATTTACAGATTCTGCAAAATAATTTTTAGACAACTTACGCTCTTAAAGTAAAATACTCTACGTCTCCTTTTTGACCAGTCCTCAAGACCTTAGTCTTTCTTCTCTGTTCTTTCTTAGATTTGACATTTTCTGTTTCTACTTTACGACTATGACGACACAACATTTACTCATATAACACATTATTGTAGGAGGTGCAATACATATATATACTTACCCAAATTATTTGATTTGGCACTGTAATGCCCCCGAAACTCAGTCTATTACCAAACCCGAGTTTGGTGCATAACGGTACTGCCCATCCGGCACATTCTTACACATTCTTAAGACATGAATGTAATTAATATATTATTACAACATATCACTGCTAATCCCAGGTTCTAAGACCTTTACATCTTCAAATTATAATATTAATGAATGTTACATCATACAATTATTATAACTACAAAAATTATTACATTACACAATGTAGTTTTGCACAACTAAATTATCTTCTTTAATAATTCGTTCAGCTTAATACCATCTGACTATTCAAGTCCATCTTCTCTAACTGCAAAAGTTTTAGATTTTTGCAAGAGTGAGCATTTAATTTCCTAGCAAGTTATAACAGTTAAATAAACAACAAAATTAAGAATTAAATCAGTATTCTTTGAAAACTTCATCAACAAAACAATAATTAAGAAGCAACTCGAATAAACAAGAATAACTTAAATCCCTATCATTCTTAAACATCACAATCTCTAATAACTATTCCTACTCAATTCTACATTTTTCTTTATTAAAAACATACGTTTTGACATCAACAATGTCTATATCATCGTCATAACACAATCTGTGTTTATTTCCATGTAACATCTTAACATGTGTCCAGCTAAAATAATTAGCATGGACTTAATCATAACTCAACTCATGCATGAATAAAACTGTAAAAACTTAAATAGTTCAATAACAGAACAATTCATTCACAAAAGTTCATACATGCAGATATTGGCAAACATCACAATCCATATCTAAACACCTTGTACAAATATAACATCTTTGCACAAATACATGAAACTTGCATTCAATTTAACAATTTGAATGAAGTTAAGAAACTTGCTTAATATCAACAATTAAACAAGAGTTAGAAACTTGCTCAATAAAATTCGAGTAAGTTTAGGGAAAATGCCTTAAGCATTGCTTTACAACTTATGCTATATTGCTCTTCAAATGACCTACATATATCATTAAGTTCGAACATACCTATTAGTCAAGTAATGACCCCAAATATTGGTTTACTTTAGCTTATCTTAGCTTATATCAGAATTCACAATGTTCGTGTTTTATAACTCGACATAACATACTTAACTTTATACACCCCTGTATATTTCTCTTTTAACTCCGTTCATAGTTTATAATTTAATTCAAAAGTCCCATGATACTTATGCCTTTTATAGCTTGGTACAACGTAGCATAACATACTCGACTTTTGGAAACCAACACACTTTTTTTTACTTCCCGCTTAGCCTAAATCATAATTTACTTTCATTTTAAAGTCCATTCATAACTTTATTAATTTCATTTCATCTCTTATTGTTCACGTTTTATAATTTAATCAATACGCCTAAATTTTATTTTTCATTTTATGCTACAGGTATAAAGCGGACAACTTAACCTGTCTACTTTGAGGTAAAACAGACAGCTTGTCCTGTCTATGTAATGATCAGGGATTTCCAAGTTTCATTATTAATTAAATAAAGAATTTAATTTCTAATGAATTAATTTTGTGTGGTTTAATTTAAAATTTTGTGACATATAGCGAATAAATATGTCATTATTTATGTGGAAAGTATTTGTGGCTAAATAATTATATATATATATATATATTGTAAATATGTATATATACTTATTATTTTAATTAAAAAGAAGAAGCTACATAACCTAATTATATATTAGGTATGAAAATTAAATAACCTAAGGGTTATGGTATTGAAGAATGTTAGTATTTAAAATTATACTAACCTAAGAGATTAATTTTATTATCTCAATTTATTATTTATTTTAAACCTAATTAAAGCAAGTCTAATTGTGTTATAAAATTAAATGTATACGAGTAATTATTTAAGATCCAAAATGTGTGGATTAGAAACTCTAATTAAATAATTAGAGTAATGTAAAATTAATGTATTGGACCATGCTAGTCTATATGGCCCAAATAATTTTATTGAGAGCCCAAACAATTAATTAAATAGCCCAATCTTAGCCCAATTAAAGAGGGGCATTATGGTTATTTATTAAAATATTATTTGACAAATGAAATAAATCAAAAATAAAGGAAATGGGCATGTAGAATCTGGCCATACAAGGGGCAAAAAGGGGAAGAAGAAAATACATTTGCTAGCTTGTCCAACTTTTGTAGATAAAATCTATCAAATCTAACAACTCCTCCATATGTTACCTAGCCAACTTATCCAACACTTTTGTCTAGGATAGCAAGTAAGCATGTGGTGAATTAATATATATGTATCTAATAATTACATACATTAGTTAGTAAAACAAAACACCAATTATTATACATACTCATTTACACTCACAAGCTTCAAGTTGCTAAAGAACAAAACATAGAGAGAGAGAGAGAGAGAGAAGCCTTGCTATTTTCGGCAACTAGAAAAGCAACAAGGGAGTGAAATATTTCATGCATCCTAAGTTCCTAAGCTATTTTGGAAAGAAGAGAAGGTGTGCAAGAAAATCAAGGTATGTATCTAAGAAGATTTTGCAAGTTTAGTACACTTTACTTGGCTTAATCTTGAGAAAATAAGGAGCATAGTTCATGATCTTTGTAAACCTTAGTTTTATAAGTGTATAAGTGTTTTCATGAGAATTTAAGTATTTTTCAATTTGTTAGTTGGAACTAAAGAGAGAAAACTAAGTTTGTTCCATCTTGTTCAAGAAAAATGCTTTCATGGTATGCTATAGGTATTTTAATGTTAGATCTTTGGAGATCATGTGATTGATGTTTAAAATCATGATAAAATACTAGATTTTGAGTTTAGTATGTGATTATGATGGATTTGCATGATTTGGTATAGAAAAGTTTGGAATAAATGAAGTAAGATAATTTTTATGGAAAATATAATTTACTAATGTGATAAAGCATGTTAAATCCTAAACTCTATATGTGGTATTTGAGATTTGCTTTCTTGGCATGCTAGATACTTGAGTTAAGGACAAAATCTCTTTTGAATCACTTAAAAATGTTAAGAAATGATCAAGTTATGATTTTTATTCCAAGCTATGCAAACTGTCGAACAAACCAAACTGAACAGCCACTTCTGACCCAATTTCTGAACTCAAAACAGAACCAAATTGAGTGTTTGATAAATGAAAACTGTATTTTAAGAAGTTACGAATCCAACGCCTCCGACGGAACTTAATTCCGAGTTATACATTTCGTTTTACAAGCGTTTCCGTAAGGGACGTCAAATCTGAAAATTTTGGGCATGGATGGCATTATCGTAATTAAGTGAAAGTGAATAATTATTGAATAATAATTCTTAAAATCATTAAATGGTTAAAAAAATTAATTATATAAAATATTAAATGTAATTAACTATTTAATTATTATTTAAGTGATATTAAATGATAATTACTAAATGATAATTAAATAAAGTTAGTGTTAATAAAGTAACTAGTTATTATTTAATTATAATTAAATAATAATTAGAGATTAACAAATTGATTAATTATTATTTAATTGATATTAATTAATGATTAAAGAATGTTTAAGTAAGATTATGTAATAATAATATAATTATTTAATTACATTAACATAAAAGGTTATAATTATTTATTATTTAATTTGATATTAAATAATAAATAAAGACGAGTAATAATTAATTATTCTTAACTTTAATAAGAAAGAATAATTAAAGATTTATGAGATGAATTAATTATTTATTATTTAATATTAAATAATAAATAAGGACAAATGTTAATTAATTATTCTTTAATTAATAAAAAGGAATAATTAGAGACTAATAAGGTAAATAAATCAATTATTTACTATTCAAGGATAAGGAATTAATTAATAATTAAAGACTAATAAAGTTAATACGCTAATTATTTATTATTTAATTAATATTAAATAGTAAATAAATACAAATATTAATTAATTATTATTTAATTAGTGTTAAATAATAATTAAAGACTAATAAAGTTAATAATATTAGATAGTTAAAATATTATTAGAGGACTAATAATAATAGATTCTTAAAATATTATTAAAAGATTAATAATATTAGAGAGAGACTAAATATTATTAAATGATTAATAATAATAGAAAGCAAATAGAATATTATTACAAGGTTAATAATATTATTCAAGCGTTAAGATGATTACTTAATAATAATATTATCAAGGAATGATAATATTATTAAGGAGTTAATGTGATATCTAATATTTAATTATGTGATTAATGTTAGATAATATATGAGGATAATAATGTTATGAATAATTATATGTTATACTAATTAAAGGATCCATGATAGGTCTTTTCAAAGAGGATAAGTTAAATAAATTAAGCGGATTATAGAATTGCGTAGCAGTAGCCCGTAGACAAGGCAAGTTCCCTAACTTAAACTCGAGTTATTATTTCAAAGCATGTTAGTGGATAATTATTGTTGATTATTCCACATTCCTTAAGAAATTATTGTAAATCGCACTCTGTGCAATTAAATTCCTATTGTATTAATTATTGAACTGAGAATTGATTTAAGTTCTTTTATTCATGAACTGTCTATGAATTGGATCTATGCTAGTTGTATCAGTTAGATCAAGCATGTTTAAAATTTATTAACTCAAATTCATTTTAAAAAGCTGTTCTTAATCAATTGACTTGATAAGGACTCTTGACTGAGAAAAGAATATTTTATTAAAGTATTATATTGGAAAACAATTGTTGCTAGTCTATTAAGTGTTTATGCATAATATACCGGGTATGAAAGGCTGATCTCCTTGATTACCAAAATTTACTAAAAGGATCAGTTTAAATACTGACAACCTTAGTAGATGTTCATGGTCACTCTAGACCACTCAGTATCTATTATTCAAATATTCGAATAATAAATTATTGAAATGTAATTCATGTTCTTCTACAATCAAATTCCATTGTTGAACATTGAACGATAAATTTCTTTATAATCATGATATATCTCCCTTTTATTTAAACTTGCTAAGCAAATTAGTTGCTTACTCTTGCTATATCATGACATTTATTTCAGCTAAGCCAGAGACATCAAATAAGAAAGATAAAGGCAAGGGCAAGGTTCAGGAATAGTAGTTGTTAAAGATGTTTAATTATGATCTAATATGATGTAATTATTTATGTAAACCTTTTGTAATAGTAAAGGTAAGTTTAAGTTAAGGTTAAGAAGACCTTGGGATTATTGTTGTAATACTTTATATTAATGAACGATGTACGTTTATTATTCCGCAATAGTTATAGAATGTTTATGATATTGATGTATCGTGAGCACCAAACTCGAGGTTAGAGAATTCGGATTTGGGGGCGTCACAGTCTGCTTTGGGTTGTCTACTTTAGTTCAAAAAAAACCTTGTATGCCAATCCAAACAATATAATTTACTCGCGCAGAGTTTCTACTTTAGCTTAAAACTCCCTGGATGAAAATATGAAACAGTTGTTTTTTCCCTTAATGACGGGTACTTTGCAACGTCATAACTTTACCCTCTGTTATATCGAAATGACTCTGTTCTTGAGCCATATTCTAGTTCGTAAAATTCTTTAAGACTTGCCCAAGACGGATTATCATTTCTAATCCTCTAATAAGACGAAATATTGGCTCAAAAGTCCATCGTTGGACTGTTTTCTTTGTTAAATAACGTTTTCAACGTCAAATTCTCAAATTTACATAACTCACTCATCTGAAGTCGGATTGAGCTCGTTATTCAGCCTACAACTCATTTTTATCCAACTACACAACCCCCAGAAAGAAATATTTTTCCGGCATCGTTAATTACCCCTACACTTGGACCAAAAAAGGTACAAGCTAAGGTTTTTCACGCTTGACTCCTTTTACGAAAAATTTCGCCATAATTTCGTTCTAACGTATTTTTCCTCCATTCCACTTGAAATATTTTCGTAATTCCATAAACCTTATCACTCCAAGATCCTTATATGATCTCTCATCACAATCGACAACCAAAAAAGCACTTCTCTTTAAAGTTAGAAAACATTTAAAGAAAGAGATGAAGTAGATAGGTGTTGTTCTTACCTTCTTGGATCTTCTTATTCTTAGCCTTGATCTTAACTTGATTTTGATCTTCTCCCTCTCCCTCTTGGTCCGGCCACTCCCTCCCTCATCCCTCCAATTTGCTAGAGTTTCTTCTCTTTGTTTTGGTGAATTGTTGAGAAATGAAGATAAATTGGGCTTTATTTATAGGATTAGCAAGAGTTGGGCTAATTTAGTCATTTGGCAAGAGTTAGGGTAATTTAGTCATTTAACCCTCCTTTATAACATATGGGATAATTACAATTTTCTCTCTTCTCTCATCTTAGATAAGCCTTGTCATTCCTAGCATTATCCTACATGCATGGGATAATGACAAACTTCCTTGCTTTGGCTAGGTTTTAACCCTAAAACTTCAGCCATGACTCAACCTTAAGCCAAGTTACCTCATAACCTATGTTTTTCCATTAGCTCAACCCTAGCCAAGTTCTCTAAACCCTAGGCTCAACCCTAGCCTAGCCTTTCCAAACCCTTGGCTCAACCCTAGCCAAGCCTATTCTAACCCTAACCAAGCTATTCTAAACCCTAGGCTTGGTTAGTCCAAAATTAATTTGATTTCTTATTTTCTTTATAGTTAAATATTCTAACTTTTTTTGTTACATTTTTCTAACACTCTCGGTTAGCCAAAAAATTGACTTTCGATTTTCAAAAATCCGATTTCGCCACAGATCCCTCTTTCCTGAACAAACATTATGTCATTCTTTAAAAAGTCAAAAAATGAAAAAGTGTTTTTCTCGTGAATAGTATATTTACGAATTTTTCCCTGAAGAACTTTTTGTACAAATTTCATCTCGCCTTTTCAAATAAACGCTATGGCGTAATTCAAAATTCTCAAAAAAGTATGTTTATTAACGTATTTGTGTTTTATGAATAGTGTTTTTGTGTTTTTCTCAGAAAAATTTATTCCCCCCAACACTCCCAACACTCATACATAATTACGTAATACGTAAACTAGGTCATTAATCGACTTAGAAACACATAAAACATAATAATATCAATAAAATTTTATTTTATTAGATATTCACATCGAAAAACCTAATTACAAGGACATCCAATTTCTCGGGTTGTCACAGGAACTATTAACTTTTCACAATTCAAGAATTATTACAATTTATATTTTATCAATAAATAATCTAATTGCAATAGTTCAACAAACCGAGTTAAGCCGAATCAAATGGCAGAAACTCATTTTTCATAGCTTATATCACATTATATGATGAATTTTATTTAATAAATAAGGTTCCACAATTTAAAATCTTGTATTGCACATAATAATAAATTTGTACAAGGTCATAGAATACTTGCACAATATATAAATTTTGTGTAAGTTAGAAAACTTGAATTCACACAATATGAAAGCATTGAATAAATTAGAACATGCATTCAGCACATAAATTGAATGAGAGTTCGGAAACTTATCTGAAGCTTTCTTTAATTTATACGCTAAATCTTCATTTAATTGTCCTACACAATTTAATTAATGATAATATACCAATTTTTCATATAACGACTTCATATATAGGTTTATGTTACATTATTACTCATTTTATGTTATTCGCGTTTTAAAAATAAAGTAGCGTGATAACCTTTGAAATATGTCTCTAGCGTCGCAGCATTCGGGAACATTCATTTTATAACATTAACCTTTTATAAGTTGGAACATTTTAAAACAATGTCAAAAAAATCGCATGACGCCGCTGGGAGTCGCCCAACACGCCCCGACGTGCACCATGTCGCTCAACGTCTCTTGACACGCCCCGACGTGCATTACATCGCTCGGCGTTCCACGGAATCACACGACATTCAAAAATAGTCCACGACACGCCCGTGCACAACCGCACGCTCAAACAGCCCAGCAGCGAGGCCCCGACTCCCATCAATGAGGCCCCAGTGCCCCACCTCGTGCCCAGCCCGTGCGCAGTCAGTCCCTGCGTGACTCCTCTGAGCCCCTTCTTCCGAACCTCATAACTTGGTCATTTTAAGTCAGAATAAGTCTGTTCTTACGTTATTTTCTTCCTTGTAACATCCTTTACTAATCTCCTTGGGTGGAATCTGTTTCCAGACCCATTTTCAGGCCGAAACAGTGGCCTCAAAAATCTTCGACGCTTAACTTTTGCTTTTGGTAGATTTGGCAAGCCTCCTTTTGAAGGGCATAACTCCCTCCCCCAAACGCGAAATGAGGTCATTCTTACGTCCACTAGCTTCGTTATTTTATGAACTATAAGATCCCCAAAAAGTTTAAATTTTCTAGTAACCCAAACGATTCAAAAATCAGGGATCGCACTTGGTTTTTAGCTTTTTAACTAGTTTTATGGAAAAAAATCATCATGACTTTGTTACATAAGCTTTTGCCTCCGCTCCAATTGGGTGATGTTCTTAACTTAGCATAACATAACACCCCAGAACTTCATTTTAAAATTTGGGACAATATAACAAAAGGCCCCAAAACAGCCCCTTGTGTCCATTTTCCATCCTTTACACTTAGGTTTTGTGTTTTCATTATTTTGTTCCACTTTTCATGCATTTACCAGGTAGATTGCAAGCATATACATATATACCACCTTATATCTTCAAGATCCACCATGATCTTCCAACAAACAACAACAACCACCAACAACCCTCATCAAAGCTAATAAAAACTTAAAAAGATGGAGAAATGGTTTAATTAAGGTGTTAAGATTACCTCTTCTTGATTCTTCTTATTTTTCTTTACATGATAATGGATGATCACTTTGATCCTCCTCCTCTTCCTTCTCTTCCACCCGTGGACTTTCTCTCTCGTTCTCTTTTTTTTTCTTACTTAGAAGATTTAATGAAATGAATAAAGGAGAAAATGCAAGTATACTTGTATTGGTTTATTTAAGAGGCTTAACCATATTTTAGTTAAATCTCACTAATCTTCTAAACTCATACTAACCCACCCCTAGTTAACTCAATTTTACCTCAATTAAACTAACCATAGGTAGGCAAAATGATTGCTTTCAAGCTCTTATTGGCTAAGACCTCTTAATAGGGAGACAAACACTTAATGCATTATCTAGATAATTAAGGTGACTCATGCTAGATGACTCACCACTTGTCCCTCCCCCCACATGCTCAAATTGCTAACAAGTGACACATGACCTTCTAAGTCTTTGGCTTCAAGTATTAGGTTTTAACCCTGTGGGCCCAAGTGCAAATTAGGGTTCGCATGCTCTAATTGAATTAAATGCACAATTAGGGTTATACAACCTCCTTAAATGTAAAATTTAGGGTTCACACACCTAATTAAATGAAGAAAAAAAAGCAAAAAATAAATGTGCTAGACCCGAGAGAAGCCTCCACGTGTCCCGAGGCAGAAGGCTCGTGGAGGCGGATCGTTTTGGGAATTGATTGAGGGATTGGATTGGTGGCTAGAAAGACATGGCGATCTGGGCATTACTCTGGTGATTAAAGGGTATTTATGGAATTTTCCTGAGGGCATGTGCCTGGCACATGACCGCTTTTCAGAAAACCCTATAAATACCCCTTTCATTCCATTGGGAAGGGGATCTCTCTGGGAACTCTGGACCGCTGGCTGGACCTCTCTTTAGATGCAGGACTTGGACTTTTGGAAGATCGAAGGGCTCATACATTCTCTCTCAAACTCAAGAAGACTCTTGGAATCCCAATAACCCTGATAAGGTTTCCGGATTCTAGGAGTAGAAGGACTCGAGAAGAAGGCTCTTGGAATCCCAATAACCCTAACAAGGTTTCCGGATACTAGGAGTTCTGTCATGCGTCATTGGAGTAATCACCCATCTGTCGTTCTCCCCTCTTCAATCCATCAATCAATTCCGTGCTCTTCGTGGATCTCTCTCCTCCTCAGCCAACACGAAACTCTAACTCTAGCAAGGTACAATTTCCTTGCCCATATTAAATTGGCGACTCTGCTGGGGAGGTGTAGAATTCGTGAAGGGTATGCCCACAACACGAAGTGGGAGAACTACAGGAAGAGCTTCACCGACAAATAGCATTACGTCACCAGATCTAGTTCCAAGGCAAGCAAATCAAGCTGTCCAAGGCGCAAATCTGGATCTTGATCAACTAATTATCGAAGACGCTTCAGAAGGAAGTTCAACATCACCATACATGGCCAATCAACAACAAACGAATGCTAGGCAGGCTGGCGCAGGAAGGCAAGGCGAGGATGCAGGCGAAGAGCAGACAAATGACGTGCACCTGGAAATGCTCAAGGCGTTGAAGGAAGCAAGGGAAGGACAAGGGATAATGATAGCTATGATGCTGGAGATGCAGAAGAAGCAAGAGGAGATGGGGAATTTTCGCCAGCAGTTGATGTAAATCCCCACTTTCAAAGCCATGCTCCCAGGCAATTCGCAAGGAGAACAAGCAAGGGTGGAGGACAACAACAACGATAACAACAACAACAACAACAACAACAACAACAACAACAACAACAACAACAACAACAACAAGGAGAACCAGATTGTACCCCCATTAACGGAGATTCAGTCGGCTCCAATCATCCACTTAGAACCCCAGAACAGTGGTGAAGTTGGAAGTCATTTGGTTGTATTTTAGCTAAATTGGAGCTATTTGGTTGCATTTTAGTAAAATTAGAGAAGCATTGCAATTTTCAGCTTTTAGGTAACTTGACCTCCGGAGCTTCAATGGAGGATTGGATTGTGTTTGAGTTTTCGGAATGTGAAAATGGTCTTAATGATGTTGTAGAGGACGTCTCAAGCTTTTCAAGGTATGGTTTGAAAAAATCCAAGTTCGTTTGGATCTCCAAATAGTGTGTCAAAGTAAAGATAGGTTGAGTTAGATTCATGTTCAGACTAGTGAGTTTAAAATGGCCATAACTTTTTATCCGGGAAGAGTTACGGGACGAGCCACCTGTCAAAATGAAGCTGAAACTTTTTTCTACAATTTGGTGCGTAACGCCAGGGCGCTGGGTTAGAGCACCGGGGCACTGGAAGGCAGAGATCTGAACGCGTTTTTATAGAGTTTTGTTATCCTATTTTACTTGGGTCTTGTCATATTGATTCCTAATTGGGTTAAATGTCTACCAAGTTACATAGAGGCTATAAAAACACATTAAAAGGTTGACATCAAGGAAAGGAACCTACCACAACATCATCTAACACACATCAAAGTTAGGGTTTCTCATTAGATTTTCCAAGAGCGCGAAGGAGAGCAAGCTGAAGGCTAAGCGTGGAGATCAAGAGGATGCGTGACACATATTTTTATCTCTTCTCTTATCTCTTTATTGTTGTAATCTTAAAATATTCTTTGGTTTATTGATGATGATTCTCAACCTTGTTGTGACATAACTTTTTATTAAGCCTCCAATTGAACCTTTTATGCTTATAGATTAATTATCAATTGAAATTCAATTATTATTTCATTTTGAGTTGTCTACCAAAAATGTATTAATCAGTGCGAGAATTTATACTTTATTTTTTTTTGATAATTTAAATATGAGATAACAAATATATAAAACATCATTATAGTAAATGTTGTATATTTGAGCTACATTCTCATATTAAAATAATTTATTTTACATTTTTATATAATCTTACAATTTAAAATCTAATCCTGTGAACTCCAAACGATCCTACAGGATTCGCAAATGGTGAGAAAAGGAGGGGGAGAAGGTACATATATGTGTAGGAGGGCGTTAATGGAGTACTAATTTTTAATTAAGTGACTGACAATATGTCACCGACCTTTTTCTCTGCCTAATTTTGTTGTACGTAAATTGTGTACGTGTTTGTTAATGACGGGTGGTGTGGTTTATCAGATGGTACCTTTTCTCGTAATTTTCTTGCTATTAGGGCAACTGTCCATTCATAGGGTGTGGTGCCCTAAAAATGTGGAAATCTTTCTTCATAGGGTTTCGAAAACTGAGACAAAGCCCACAGCTTTATCTCCAATTGAAGCAAAAGGAGTACCGACTAATACTGATGAGTGATGACCAATCTACTGACTCCTTACGCCAAGCTAAAACCCCCCACTCCCACCAAAAAATTATAAAACTCAAAGATACTACATCATCTTTGAATACTTTTTTTATTATTAAAAAAAATAGTAAAATAATGTAAAATGTAGATTAAGATTTTAGTCGTTATACTTATTCTTCAATTTTTCTTAATATAGATTCGGTGATAAAAATATTATTTTTAACGATGCTTTAGCGACACAATTATTTGTTACGACTTTTAGTCTATTGCTATGAGCAATTCATGAGCATTAGCAACTTGAAAAGATCGTTAAAAATAATATTTATGTCGTTAAATATATATTGAAAGAAATTGAAGAATAGACGTAATAAAAGGCTAAGGGATCCTAATTCGTAAAATGAGCTTTGTTTATCACTCAAGTAAAGAAATTTTTGTTAGCCTTTTGAAACTTCCAAAATGCAGGGGAAAAGAAAAATAAAAATAAATCTACAAAAGAAAATTTTCATATAATTAATGAAGATCAAATAAACCATCTATACTTTAAAAAAAATCTAAATTTAGGATTAATATTAAAATATAGTGTAAAATTGAATAAAAATAGTGCAATAAAATTTTAAATTTTGTTAGTCAATGTTGTATTTATGATTTAATAACGCAATGTACTCTAATTGTTCTCCTTCTCATCATTAGGTTTACGTATTTTTTAGAGGAAATTTTATTTTTTGAGATGTAAATTTTTCATTGAAAATGAATCTTAGAAATGATGATTGCATGTATAGGATACTTGTCAATCAAGGAGGAAAATAAAGTATACTAGCGGACAACATGGTATGATGATTAGCAAAATATCATTTCACTTGTAAAGATCCTCAAGCTCTCAAGTCATTAGAGAAAAATACTAGTTAAAAAGCTCATTCTCAGAGCTTAGGGGTGTTTGTTATTGATCACGTAATATATTCACCGAAATTTAGATTATTGGATAATTAAATTATTGATAACAGAAATTCTTCATATTTTATCATTTTGTTTGGTAAAAATTATTTGATTACTAGTATTAGGTATTGTCAGTGTTTGTGTTAGATCCCAAATTTTATGAATAAATTTAATTTTTTATATATATTATTTTAAAATAATAAGGTGTTGATTTGATAAATGTGATAAGTTATGGGTGAGATATGCAAAGTTTATAAAGTAAGCAAGTGGTTATAAAATATTCGTTGTATCAGAAAATATTCGTTTGGTCGAGAAATATTCTTTTTGTCGGAGAATATTCGTACGACGGCGCAGTCATTAGTGGACCCCACAACGGAATGGATGTTGAATATAGAAAGCGACAAAAGTAACCTTTTTATAAAAATAACGACAAAACTGTTACCGTTAGTACTGTTGAAATATCCAGTGGTTAAAATACAGTAATACGTGGTGTTACCCAGTAGCACATTGTATTGCACAGTATTTTGAATTATTGATTTTTACATAGGAAGACACTTACTCAATTATTGTTACAGTAATTACTGTTCAATATTTTATATTATTTATTCAATAATTGCATAATATTTCATTGGTTCAATATTTGCTACATTGATATTTTATATCAATAAGTGCTACTTTGTTATTTTATATTAGTGATTCAATAATTGTCATTGCACAGTATTTCAAATTATCAAATCAATAATTCATATTATTTGAATAATATTATTAGATAGTATTATTGACAATGTCTAAGGAAGTTCTGTCTAGGAAAGAGGTTGATTAATTGCACGCTAGTAAGGAGAAATCCTTATCGGAAGGCCCCCTCTTTCCTGGGAACGACCTAGTTGTCAATATTGTAGTTCTGTAATATTATTTGTGAATAATTAATTTTTGATATATATGATAAGGAAATATTTATTCAATGTGAATTTTTAACGGATGAATTTTTAGCATGTGACATTGGTTGAAAGTTGGTATTTTATCTTTTTGATAAAATAATTCATTCAAATATGTTATTATAATATTACATTATAGTAGTATGATGTGATTATATAATATTTTGATTTTTATAATTAGAATGGTAATATTATTATAGTTAAATCATGGTATAAAAGTTAAACGAGGTGAAAGAGTGCAAATTAAATTTGAACTCTTATGATGCAAACAATGATGTCATCGGAGCGATGAGGTAAGCAAGGATGTCATCGGAGCGATGAGATAAGCAATGATGTCATAGGATCGATGATGTAAGCAATGATGTCATAAATTATGGCGAAAAGACTATTATACCCGTACTCTGCCGAGCCTATAAATAGAAGCTCATTTCTTCATTATTTCTCACCAATTCACTAAAGTTATAGAGAGAGAAAGTATAGAAAGAATAAGACAGAAAGAAAAAGAGTATTCTGCTATTACACTAGTGCAGTCTTCAAATTTTTAAGGTAAGGGGTATTATTTCTTTCGTATTCATGAAGAGAGTTATTTTCTTTCAATACTCATAAGGGTTGTTATTCCATTCTTTATTATTCTGTTAAAATAATCTGTCTATGCGGACTACCGCATGCATGGTGAAATTCTGTTGTTATTCCATTCTTTATTATTCTGTGGGAATAACCTGTCTACGTGGACTACCGCATTCCTGGTGAATACCCTTCGTATTCAGTTGTTATTAAATTGTGGAAATAATTTGTCTGAGCGGACTACAGCCTGACGGGTGAAAATTCAATTGCAGTTTCGTATATTGTTTCATTTTAGATTCCTAACTCTAAACTTACTACGGTAAGTATTGCTTCTATAATTTCTGAAATGATCAGAAATTCCTTGAGTTTTGCGCTTCATCTAATATCATTTCACTGGAATATTGGTTTGAACTTTCTTGTGAAATTTTTATCTTTTCATGTCGAGTTACTATTCATGATAAAAAAAATATTTTTTTTTCAAATCATCTTTGATTGGATTCAGGTTTTGATTTTCATTCTTGAACTCTGGATAAATTCTCTAATATTTGTCCTTTATCTCACTGGATTCGTTATTCGTATTATTTTTCATCATCCTCAGTCCTAAATGGTGATATAACTGAATATTTTTGGCCTGTAGTGCAAAGATGAATGATTAATTGATGAATATCTTTGGCCTGTAGTGCAAAGATGAATGATTACTTGATGAATATCTTTGGCCTGTAGTGCAAAAATGAATGATTATCTGATGAATATTGTGACGCCCCCAGAATAGGTCCATTCAACCCAACCCATTCTGAGTCGCCAAATACATGGTACATAATTCAAATACAAACTTTATATCATACGGTCGTGCAAAATACGACCACACAACTGTGAGTCTCAGTACAAATATGTAGAAAATATTAAGATTCAAACTAAGTCCTCATTACAATTATTATCACACTATTTATCAGAACTAGTGAGGACTACTACTGCTCTAACTCGGACCATCACTCTGTCCCCCGACTAGTCCCCGCAACATTCTCATTTCCTGAAGAGGACAACAGATGAAAAGGGTGAGCTCAACTAGCCCAGTAAAGAATATTATGACTAAGATAATGAAAAATAAATTATCGTTAGCCTTCAACAAATAAGATAAAATATAATGGACAACCAACTTTAGATCAATATTTGCAGCGGAAATAACAAATCATTAGAAGAGTTAAGCAGAGAATCAAGTCTACTATCTTCTATGATTTAAAAGTCCATCATCAATATTTTATCCCTGTAACATCAATCAATATACATCTCGAATCAAATATTCATCTTTGCACTACAGGCCAAAGATATTCATTTGTATCATCAGTGGTCATATTCATCTCAACACCTGTCATCTTTGCACTACAGGCCAAAGATATTCATCAGGTAATCATTCATCTTTGCTCTACAGGCCAAAGATATTCATCAAGTAATCATTCATCTTTTAGGACTGAGGATGATGAAAAACATTTAAAAAAACGAATCCAGTGAGATAAAAGACAAAGATTAGGGATTCGTCATTTAGTTTATCCAAATTCAAGAATAATCCATAATAATACTTTGTGAAGCAAAATTCAAGAATAAAGCCCAAAACTTGGATACAATCAAAGATAGTAACCTTAACAGACAATTTGGACAATTAGAAAAAAAATAAATTTTCTCGTGAATAGTGCCGTATACGTGAATAGTGCCGTATACGTGAATAGTAACCCCGACGGGAAAAATAAGAATTTCATAACAAAATTCATGACAATATTTCTGTATAATGATATTGAAAAGAATAACATCATTTACGAAAGAAAATAACATCCCTTACCTCAAAAAGATAGTACCTCTGACTGGAATATCGGATATAATATCGAAGGAAACTTGCACTGAATAGTAACTCTCAAAGTATTAAAATACTCACAAAAATACGCTCGATATTATAGAGAGAGAAAACTTCGAATTCTGGTGTGATTTTCAATTCTAACCTAAGCACCCTATTTATAGGAAAAGCTTAGGATGCCAAAGGAGACTAAAATAATAAAATAATAATATTTTTTAAAAAAATTCCTCCGCCGCCGGCTGCTCCAAGAAAATCAGATTTTCCACAACCCAACAAAAGTGGGGCCCACCTTTTATTTAAAAAATATTTATTTTTCGAAACTTCAATAATTCATAATAAATAGCTCCTTTGTCAGAAAAATACAAATGATGTGTCCTTTTCATAGGAAATTTAATTCTCTACAACTTTGCAGAAGAAAATTTTTCCAAATTCCCAACATAAATTATCCGAAATCCACCAACAGATGATTTTTCACACCAAAATATTGATAAAAACACATCAGCACTAATTCCTTCTTTAATATCCACAAAATAAATATTCCCTTATCATATAAATCAATAATTAATTATTCACAAATAATATTATAGAACTACAATATTAACAACCAGGTCGTTCCCAGGAAAGAGGGGGCCTTCCGATAAGGATTTCTCCTTACTGGCGCGCAATTAAATAACCCCTCCTAGACAGAACTTCCTTAGGCATTGTCAATAATGCTATCTAATAATATTATTCAAATAATATGAATTATTGAGTTGATAACGTGAAATACTGCGCAACGACAATTATTGAATCAATACTACAAAATATCAACTGTAGCCATTATTGAATCAATCATAAAAAAATAGCAACGTAGCAATTATTGAGTCAATAAAATATCAATGCAGCAATTATTGAGTCAATAATATAAAATATCAACGTAGCAATTATTGAGTCAATAATATAAAATATTGAACAGTAAATACTGTAACAATAATTGAGTAGATTCCTTCTCACGTAAGACTCAATAATTCAAAATACTGTGCAATACCGTGTGCTACTGCGCACCACCGCGTACTGTATTTTAACCACCGGGTATTTCAACAGTACTAACGGTAACAACCCCGCCGTTATTTTGTAAAATGTTATTTCTGTCGCTTTCTATATCCGACAGTTATTCCGTTGTGGGGGCCCACAAATAGCTGCGCCGTCGTACGAATATTCCCCGACAACAAGAATATTCCACGACCAAACGAATATTCTCCGACAACAAGAATATTTTATAACCACTTGCTCATTTTAAAAATATTTGCACATTTCACCCATAACTTTCATATTTATCAAGTCAACACCTTACTATTTCGAAATAATATATAAAGAAAATTAAATCTTTATTCATAAAAGTTGGGGTCTTACAACCTCCCCTCCTTATGAAATTTCGTCCTCGAAATTGACGTACGTACCTGGTATGTCGAAAAGGTGAGGATACCTCGCTTTCATTTCCGATTCCAACTCCCAGGTCATTTCCTCAATTGCATGGTTTCTCCACAAAACTTTAACTTGAGGTATAATTTTCGAGCGTAGGACATGCTCCTTCCTATCCAAGATCTTGACAGGTACCTCCTCGTACGTTAAATCTTCAGCTATCTCGTCTGGTTCTAACTCAATAATGTGGTTTGGATCCTTCACATATTTACGTAACACGGATATGTGAAACACGTTATGAACACGAGACATGCTTGGAGGTAAAGCGAGTCTATAAGCCACATTTCCTATTCGGTCAAGAATCTCAAATGGACCAATGAATCGTGGGTTGAGCTTTCCTCTCTTCCCAAACCTTGTAACTCCTTTCCACGGAGCAACACGTAATAACACATGGTCCCCAACATTAAATTCCACGTCTTTTCGATGAAGATCTGCATAACTCTTTTGTCGATCCTGTGCCGTCTGTATACGTTGTCGGATTATTTGGATCTTTTCTGTAGTCATACGTACTAACTCTGGTCCCAACAATGTTGCTTCACCCACCTCATCCCAACATACTGGAGAACGACACTTTCTCCCATACAACGCTTCGAATGGAGCTACGCCTATACTTGCCTGATAACTGTTGTTGTAGGAGAATTCCACCAATGGTAAATACTTATCCCAACTCCCTTTGAAGTCTAGAACACAGAGTCTCAATAGATCTTCAAGAGTTTGGATAGTCCTTTCCGATTGTCCGTCTGTTTGAGGATGATAAGCCGAACTGAATCGTAAATCCGTACCCATAGCTTTCTGCAAACTGATCCAAAATCGTGAAGTAAATCTGGGGTCACGATCCGAAACTATGGATACTGGCATGCCATGCAATCTCACAATCTCATTCACGTACATATGAGCAAGACGTTCAAGGGAATAAGTCTCTCGTATCGGCAAGAAATGAGCAGACTTGGTTAATCTATCAACAATAACCCAAATCGCATCTAAGCCTTGAGAAACCTTGGGAAGACCCGTAACGAAATCCATCGTAATGTGTTCCCACTTCCATTTCGGAATCTCCAGTGGTTGCAATGGACCCTTCGGTACTTGATGCTCCGCCTTTACACGTTGACAAGTTAAACATCTAGAGATGAACTCCGCGATCTCTCTCTTCATATTGCTCCACCAAAATGTATGTCGAAGATCACGATACATTTTAGTACTCCCAGGATGGATCGCAAATGGTGTGTTGTGTGCCTCCATCATGATTCTATACTTCAAGTCGAAATCGTTAGGAACACAAAGTCTGGAGTTGACTCGACGTATTCCCTCTTCATCGATTCTTGCTTCTGGAATTGCACCTTCTTGCACCTTCTTCTTCATCTTCATCAGCTCCGCATCTGTAGCTTGAGCAGCTTTAACTTTATCAAGCAAAGCTGGTTCTACGCGTATACTTGACATCATCGCACTCGTTCCCACATATGATCTTCTACTCAACGCGTCAGCTACCACGTTCGCTTTTCCAGGATGGTATTGGATGGTATGATCGTAATCTTTCAACAGCTCAAGCCAACGTCGTTGCCGCATGTTGAGTTCCTTCTGAGTGAAGAAATATTTAAGGCTCTTATGATCTGTATAAATCTCCACTTTCTCTCCGTACAAGTAATGTCTCCAGATCTTCAACGCGGAAAACGACTGCTGCCAACTCTAGATCATGAGTAGGATAATTCCTCTCATATTCTTTGAGTTGTCGCGAGGCATAGGCTATGACTTTCCCATGTTGCATGAGAACACATCCTAACCCTTTGCCTGAAGCATCGCTGTAGATAACAAATCCATCCGAACCAGATGGTATTGTCAGAACAGGTGCCGAAATAAGTCTCCTCTTGAGCTCTTGGAAGCTCTTCTCGCATTCTTCTCTCCAAACGAATTTCGTATCTTTCCGAGTCAACTGTGTTAATGGAGTAGCGATTCGAGAAAATCCCTCTACGAACCTCCGATAATAACCAGCTAAGCCCAGAAAGCTTCGTACTTCGGTCACCGACTTAGGTTGCTCCCAGCTTTGTATTGCTTCAATCTTCGTCGGGTCAACAGATACTCCATGTTTCGATACCACGTGCCCAAGGAATGCTACTTCCTCAAGCCAGAACTCGCATTTCTTTAACTTGGCGTATAGCTTGTTCTCACGAAGCTTTTGAAGTACCAGCTTCAAGTGGTGTTCATGATCTTCACGGCTTTTAGAATAGATGAGAATGTCATCAATAAAGACAACAACGAATTGATCTAAATACTCCTTAAATACACGGTTCATCATATCCATGAAAGCAGCAGGAGCATTAGTCAATCCAAAAGACATGACTAAGAACTCATAATGCCCGTACCGTGTTCTGAAAGCAGTCTTTGGAATATCCTCAGTTTTAATCTTCAACTGATGATATCCAGAACGAAGATCGATCTTTGAAAAAAATTGCGCTCCTTGCAACTGGTCGAACAGGTCATCAATACGAGGTAACGGATACCTATTCTTGATGGTGACATGGTTCAACTCCCGATAGTCAATGCAAAGTCGCATACTCCCGTCTTTCTTCTTTACGAATAAAACAGGAGCACCCCAAGGAGACGTACTAGGACGAATAAAACCGATATCTAACAACTCTTGTAATTGGACCTTTAACTCCTGAAGTTCAATAGGAGCCATTCGATACGGGGTTTTAGAAATGGGCTTTGTACCGGGCTCAAGGTCAATAAAGAATTCAACTTCACGTTCTGGGGGTAGACCGGGAAGTTCTTCGGGAAATACATCAGGAAACTCATTAACAACGGAAATATCATTCAAATCTGATGTATTCTGATTTAGATCAGTGACATGGGCTAAGAAAGCTTGACATCCGTTTTTCAATAAACGAATAGCTTTATGACTTGAAATGATATTGACTGATTTTAGTGGTTTGGTGATTTGGATTCGCACAACAGGTTGATTAGGAATATGAAAACTAACAACCTTACGAAAACAATCAATTTTGGCATGGTAAGTGGTTAACCAGTCAATTCCTAAAATCACGTCAAATGCAAGTATTTTCAAAGATATAAGATCAACAGGTAAGGTAAGGGTACCAATCTGAATCAAGCAAGATTTATAAACTGTAGATGTAACAAAGGTTTCTCCTAACGGAGTTTCAACAGATAAGTCAAAGTCTAATTTATCAGAAGTCAAGTTCAAACGTTGAGCACAAGCAGGTGAAATAAAGGAATGGGTAGCACCGGTATCTAACAAGGTATAAACTTCGCAAGAGTTTATGATCAACTTACCCGTAATCACCTCGTGTGGATTCCTCGCGTTTTGGGATGTCACGACAAACGCTCTTCCAGGAATCACCGACTTTGACTTGTCTGCAACCGCCTTTGGAATCACCACCCCCGCTGAACTTGATTTCGCAACAGGACAATCTCGAGCTATATGTCCTTCTTTTCCACAGTTATAGCATCCTTTGAATTGTTGTGGACAGTTTGGGCTGATATGTCCCTCTTTCCCGCATTTAAAGCATACGACCGGTGGTCGTTCTCCTCCCCTCGAAACAGTTGATTCTGGTACTGATGCTGACATTTTCGCGTTCTCATTGTTATACCTTCTCTTTTTAAAATCTCCTCCCGATTCGCTTCTTCTACTATCATGGCCACGATAACCACCGGAGTGGTTACCGCTTCTGTCATACTTTCCTCCTCGCTGGTTGTCATTGCTCCGATGACTACTGCCACCGGTACGACCTTGGTTGTGGTCCCTCGGTTGAACATAATCATTATCTCGTTCTAATAACTGGGCCCTGTTTACTACATCCGAATATAAAGAAAACTTATGAGAAATGAGGTATTGACGTATTTCGGGTTTCAAACCTCTTAGAAACATCCGCGTCATACGTTCCTCATTCTCCACCAAATGAGGTGCAAACCTGGACAGCTCCGCGAACTTAGCCTCGTACTGGGATACCGTCATGTTGTTTTGCTCGAGTCTGATAAACTCTACTTCCTTCATATGACGAATACTTTCAGGAAAATACTTGTCATTAAACAGTTTCTGGAACGCTTCCCAAGACATCTGGAGTGCGGCAGGCTGGGTACGCTTCACGGATTCCCACCAGTAATCTGCCTCTCCACGGAACATAAACGTGGCGAATGGAACCTTCTGTTCCTCTGTACATCCCAAGACATCAAATATCTTGGTAATTTGTTTAATCCACGTCTCCGCCTTGATCGGATCTGGCTTTCCCAGAAACTCTGGTGGTCCCAATTCTTTGAACTGCTTAGCAGTGACAGCTCGCGTGTTGTTATTATCTCCACCTGTATGTTGCACACGAGTCTCCCTCGTCTGATTTTGCATGAACTGCAAAAAACTTCTAAACATCTCATCGTTTATCGTCTGACCAGCGTTATTTTCAGGATGAACATTGCCTTCTTGTTGCACGTTCTCCTGGTTAACGATTAAAGGTGTCTCTACGGTCTCATTCACTTCGTTGTTAACGTTCTCAGCTGCCATTCTCAAATACTGCCATAAAACAAGGGTTAATTAAACAAGTCAACATATCACATATTAACCCTATGCTCCAACTGACCAATTAAATACCACATAAGCTTAGGTAGGACACACTAGCGAAGGATTTACTCGTCTCTCCCCTCCTAGTTCTATTCCCCGATCTCCGCCAGAGATCATATCCCTAAGCTCTGATACCAACTGTGACGCCCCCAGAATAGGTCCATTCAACCCAACCCATTCTGAGTCGCCAAATACATGGTACATAATTCAAATACAAACTTTATATCATACGGTCGTGCAAAATACGACCACACAACTGTGAGTCTCAGTACAAATATGTAGAAAATATTAAGATTCAAACTAAGTCCTCATTACAATTATTATCACACTATTTATCAGAACTAGTGAGGACTACTACTGCTCTAACTCGGACCATCACTCTGTCCCCCGACTAGTCCCCGCAACATTCTCATTTCCTGAAGAGGACAACAGATGAAAAGGGTGAGCTCAACTAGCCCAGTAAAGAATATTATGACTAAGATAATGAAAAATAAATTATCGTTAGCCTTCAACAAATAAGATAAAATATAATGGACAACCAACTTTAGATCAATATTTGCAGCGGAAATAACAAATCATTAGAAGAGTTAAGCAGAGAATCAAGTCTACTATCTTCTATGATTTAAAAGTCCATCATCAATATTTTATCCCTGTAACATCAATCAATATACATCTCGAATCAAATATTCATCTTTGCACTACAGGCCAAAGATATTCATTTGTATCATCAGTGGTCATATTCATCTCAACACCTGTCATCTTTGCACTACAGGCCAAAGATATTCATCAGGTAATCATTCATCTTTGCTCTACAGGCCAAAGATATTCATCAAGTAATCATTCATCTTTTAGGACTGAGGATGATGAAAAACATTTAAAAAAACGAATCCAGTGAGATAAAAGACAAAGATTAGGGATTCGTCATTTAGTTTATCCAAATTCAAGAATAATCCATAATAATACTTTGTGAAGCAAAATTCAAGAATAAAGCCCAAAACTTGGATACAATCAAAGATAGTAACCTTAACAGACAATTTGGACAATTAGAAAAAAAATAAATTTTCTCGTGAATAGTGCCGTATACGTGAATAGTGCCGTATACGTGAATAGTAACCCCGACGGGAAAAATAAGAATTTCATAACAAAATTCATGACAATATTTCTGTATAATGATATTGAAAAGAATAACATCATTTACGAAAGAAAATAACATCCCTTACCTCAAAAAGATAGTACCTCTGACTGGAATATCGGATATAATATCGAAGGAAACTTGCACTGAATAGTAACTCTCAAAGTATTAAAATACTCACAAAAATACGCTCGATATTATAGAGAGAGAAAACTTCGAATTCTGGTGTGATTTTCAATTCTAACCTAAGCACCCTATTTATAGGAAAAGCTTAGGATGCCAAAGGAGACTAAAATAATAAAATAATAATATTTTTTAAAAAAATTCCTCCGCCGCCGGCTGCTCCAAGAAAATCAGATTTTCCACAACCCAACAAAAGTGGGGCCCACCTTTTATTTAAAAAATATTTATTTTTCGAAACTTCAATAATTCATAATAAATAGCTCCTTTGTCAGAAAAATACAAATGATGTGTCCTTTTCATAGGAAATTTAATTCTCTACAACTTTGCAGAAGAAAATTTTTCCAAATTCCCAACATAAATTATCCGAAATCCACCAACAGATGATTTTTCACACCAAAATATTGATAAAAACACATCAGCACTAATTCCTTCTTTAATATCCACAAAATAAATATTCCCTTATCATATAAATCAATAATTAATTATTCACAAATAATATTATAGAACTACAATATTAACAACCAGGTCGTTCCCAGGAAAGAGGGGGCCTTCCGATAAGGATTTCTCCTTACTGGCGCGCAATTAAATAACCCCTCCTAGACAGAACTTCCTTAGGCATTGTCAATAATGCTATCTAATAATATTATTCAAATAATATGAATTATTGAGTTGATAACGTGAAATACTGCGCAACGACAATTATTGAATCAATACTACAAAATATCAACTGTAGCCATTATTGAATCAATCATAAAAAAATAGCAACGTAGCAATTATTGAGTCAATAAAATATCAATGCAGCAATTATTGAGTCAATAATATAAAATATCAACGTAGCAATTATTGAGTCAATAATATAAAATATTGAACAGTAAATACTGTAACAATAATTGAGTAGATTCCTTCTCACGTAAGACTCAATAATTCAAAATACTGTGCAATACCGTGTGCTACTGCGCACCACCGCGTACTGTATTTTAACCACCGGGTATTTCAACAGTACTAACGGTAACAACCCCGCCGTTATTTTGTAAAATGTTATTTCTGTCGCTTTCTATATCCGACAGTTATTCCGTTGTGGGGGCCCACAAATAGCTGCGCCGTCGTACGAATATTCCCCGACAACAAGAATATTCCACGACCAAACGAATATTCTCCGACAACAAGAATATTTTATAACCACTTGCTCATTTTAAAAATATTTGCACATTTCACCCATAACTTTCATATTTATCAAGTCAACACCTTACTATTTCGAAATAATATATAAAGAAAATTAAATCTTTATTCATAAAAGTTGGGGTCTTACAAATATCTTTGGCCCGTAGTGCAAAGATGGACAGGTGTTGAGATGATTATGACTAACTGGTGATACAAATGAATATCAAATCACGGTGTGATATCATCGTGTATATTACGATTCATTCCTATGTTACGATCGTTTTGTTATACGATCTTCTTTCCCCGTACTTTTAGTCTTTTAGACTCTATTAATTCATTACTACTGTTCATCTTTATTATCATAGTTAGGTAACTCTGGATCTTTTATAATTTATCGAGATTCGTCTTTGAATCTTATCAACGCACTAACTCAATTTGAGTTAGTTCTTATCCTTATCCCACTGCGGTTAATAGCCTAAGATAACCCTACCTAAGGTTTATAACCTACAGCTCTGATACCAACTGTGACGTCCCCTACAGAGAGTCTGGCTTTGGTGCATCCCAACTCCACGGGGAGTCACCAGCGAGAGGCTCGGGGCTCTTTCTTTATAGCTCTGATACCAACTGTGACTCATATCCGTAAACAGATAGCACCTCACACTGGTACCTATCAGCTTGCCACCTGTATTTTAGGCGTTCCCTACGGAGAGTCTGGCTTCGGTGCATCCCAACTCATGGGGAGTCACCAGCGAGAGGCTCGGGGCTCTTTCTTTATAGCTCTGATACCAACTATAGCGCCCCCAAATCCGGGTTCCCAGAACCTTGGACCTGGTACTTTAAGATACATCATTTCTATAACTATTGCGGAAGATATAAACATAAATTGTTTATACAATAACTTTTACAACATAATTCCCAAGGTCTGTAACCTTAACTTAATACCTGGATTCAATATCCTACACGACATATAATGTTATTGTATCCTATACTATTACCATTTTAATCGTATAATAATTCCATCCTAGAACTTGTCTTTGCCTTTGACTGTGTCCGAAGTTTCTTCTTTAATTTGAAATGTTTATCATGATATAGCAAGGGTGAGCAACCAGTTTGCCCAACAAGTTTAAGTTCAAATGAAGATATATCATGATTGAAAAGAATAATAAGCTGACAAACTTTCAACAATATAAGAATTGTGAAAGAACATGAATCAATAATGCTGAATAGCCAACAATGAACATGAATAAATTCAACTGAACAATATGGTAATGAAGATGATCAGCCTTTCATACCTGATGAACATATACAATATGCACAACGTGCGAATCAATAAATCATAGATGTGATGTAATCAACAATGATTAATCACGAACATGCTTTACAATAACAACTCGAGTTCGAGTTAGAAAACTTGCCTGAACCGTTGATTACTACTACGCAATCTTATTTAATCGCTTTATTGGAAAGACCTATTAGTTATAAGATTGATCTTTCAATTAGCATAACATACCTTATAAGTAAACTATCTAACATTTAAACATATAGTCAAATATTAGATAACCTTAACACAATACATACACAAGTCTAAACTTAGCACACATCGAGTCTTTAATAATTTTTAATATAGTATACTGAGTGGTTTCCCACAAACAACTAACAAATCAGCTTCCGACTTGTCTACACTGTTTTTACAGCAAGTTAGATCGATTACTAATTCGTAAATCCCTTCCCCATATGAAGGAGTCGTTTAGCCCAGCTACTATACATCAACCATTAAAGGGTACGACTATACTACCTTAGACTTATCATTTACTATCAAATATTAATGAAATACATGTCATAATATTATAAGTTATTTATAATATCACAAAGTATTTTTAATACCTTAATATCATATTTAATTAATTTTAAAATATTTAAAACCATTATTAAATAACTGTCATTAATATTAAAATATTAATGTATTTCATAACAAAATATTAAAAGTTATATTTTATAACTTAAAATATATTTTTATAACCATTAAATCATTTTATATGATTTTTAAAACATTAAATCTATTTTTCCATAATTTATTTAATATAATTATTAAATAAATTAATTACCATTAATATTAATTATTAATAAAATTTATCCCAAAATATTAAAAGTCATCCAAAATAACTTAAAATATTTCCTAACACTTTAATATATTTTTAAAGTATTAAAATCATTTTTAAGTAATTTATTTAATATAATTATTAAATAAATTTAATATCATTAATATTTAAATAATTTGAGCATTATAAATGCTTGTAAAAATGAATAGTCGTGTACTATATTTGAAATAAATCGAGCATTATAACTGCTTTATAAAATGAATATTCTACTATTCTATTTGAGATCATTTCAGCATTATAACTGCTTATAACATGAGTATTCTTACTAAATACTTGAAAAAAATTGGACATAGCAACTGCTTATAATAGTATATTTTCTACTTTATAAGAGAAATAAATCGAACATTATAACTGCTTATAAAAATATATTTTCTATTTTATAAGAGAAATAAATCGGACATTATAACTGATTGTAAATAGGACTTTTGTACTATTTACTTAAAATAATTTGGGCATTATAACTTCTTGTAAAAGTATATTTTTACTAAATATATAAAGAATAATGAACATAATAACCACAAGAGTAAATACCTCTTGGAGTTGCAAGCTTTAACTAATCCTTTGAAATCTTGAAACTCAAAAACTTTCCTCTCTTTCTCTCTCTAGCCAAAATTCTCCTCTCTCTCTCTAACCATATTTTTGGTTTTGAAAAAAATGAAGAGAAATGGTTCCTATTTATAGAAAAATATAGTTTCAATAATTGCACGTTAGGGGTTCGGCTTTTTACAGTTTGCCCCTTGCTTATTACAGTTTAGTACCCTAGTTAATTATACTTTAGTACCTTATTAATTGCACCTTAGTCCTTGGGTGACATCATGATGACATCATCTTTTTGTGTTTCTTTAATGCTGATGTCATGCTTGCATCATGATCTGTGTTTCTTTAAGGATGATGTCATGCTTGCATCATCTCTTCTCTAATTGGTTGATTTAAGTTCACATGGATTGGAGGGTATTTTGGTTATTTCCCAAATAATTTTAAAGGTAATTTGGTCATTTCGCCTCCAAAAGGGTATTCTAATAATTTTCCACATAATTTTAAGGGTAGTTCGGTCATTTTTTATGTTTCCTTTAAAATTTAACACTTAGGGTTTGATAAATAACATTAGAGTTTGCTAATTATCATTAAGGTTTATAAATTAGGATTTAGGATTTTTGAATAAGAAATTAGGATTTTCTAACTATAGATTAGGGTTTCTAATCTACCATTAGGGTTTACTAAGGTTATACCTTATTTGATCAATATTTGATCATTAATACCTTACTATACAAACACACAATCATAGATACAATTATAATAACTGTATTAACTATCAAATCCCTATTCCTAATTAGGGTTAGGATTTTCATCAACTGAATTAGGGTTTATCAATTTAAAATTAGGGTTTTTTCATGTTACCCTTTACCTGATTCGTACTGAACCCTTAACCACATACTGTACACACATATAATCACAAAATCATATAAGTCTTTCGCAAAAATTTTAAATCCACCAAAATCCTTCACAAAAATGATAAATCCATACACTTATTTTCTGTCTAGGTCTATTATTTAACCTTAATTTAATCATTTAAGATTTTAATAAATTGTCTAAATTCTCGGGTTGTCACATTTTTGAATGTCAAGAAAGGCAGAAATAACAAACTTTGGTATAACACGATTGTATGATAAGATCACGATGTGATCTGGTTAATTACAGAAGGCAGAAGATCAATCGAATGAATAAAAATTATAGCAAAATTGATGTACTGAAGAAAGTATTATGACATTGTATGAATAAAACTCTAAAAGAGTTATAGATGATGAAATACGAATTTGAGAAAATTCGTACTTAGCAAAGAGCAAGCTAGGAAATATATAGTGGGATTTCAATTGAGGACTCATGTGATGGCTTAGTTGTACAATCATTTGTATGGGCAGGAGTTTTGTGCTTGGTTTAACAACCACTTAGTTTATCACATTAATAATCGTTGAAATGTTGGTGTCGCTGCTATCGATATACATATAATGAGAATGTAACTCTTTTCTCAGGTGTATATTTGATAGTTAGAGAATAGTAAGATTAGGTGCGAGTTCTTAAAACTCATACTTATGGTAAGTTTGTGACTCATGATCGTATGATATGTTTTGAGCCCCTAAGCGTATAGATAGTCTTTGATTTGTTCTTAGACTACGTATGGCTAGGACAAGTTCCTAAACTCATATTATTATGAAAAGTTCCTGAACTCATAACGTGTGTTAAGTTTGAGGAACTATATTGGGATATAGAAAGGTTGTAGATTGAGAACTAATTATTTTTAGTGTATTGAGCATTGATGGTATTAGAAATAGATAGAATTATTAAGTAATGGAGCATTGAAGAAAATTGGAGTTGATGGAAGAAGCATAGGTATTCCAAATCTTCTAGCTATGCTAGATTTCGAATTTATTGACATCGTACTGATAAAAGCATTTTTGAAAAAAAAAATATTATCTCTGATTTTTGAACCAATAAGCTTTATAAATTTTATTATCCATATGTCTATGCTAATTGTTTCAGCTAAGACAAAAATGATTTGAAAATATCAAAATGTATTTTATTTAATCGTTGATGCGTCATTAAACATGGTGCGGATATGACAATTGATGGCACTACAAGGAAATTGGTCATTGGCGACGGCCCCATTAGTGACGGCTTTGTGCCCGTCGAGAATGAGGCCACTAGCGACGGCATAACCGTCGAAAATGAGCCCCGTCGAGAATGTTTTTTCCCGGGCCAGAATTTGGCAGGAATTTTTTTGCGCCTGAGGAAAACTCATAGCCGACGGGGTTAAAATATATTCACGACGGGAGTACCGTCTGTAATGAGTCAATAACGACGGGAAGAAGAACGACGGCTTAGCCGTCGGGAATGAGTCTGTTTAAAAAATTACAGTGTCTTATTTCTCTCATTCGCGCGAGCAATTTTCTTTCCCTCCCTTTCCTGCTGTCGTCGCCTGAGCTCCCAGCCATCGTCTTTCTGCTCCTTCTCGCCGTCGCCGTCAAGTCCATCTCCGACGACCAGAATCTCGGTAAGTTTCAGTTTCCCCTATCCCTAATTCATCCCCCAATTTGTCTAGTTGAATTGAAAAAACCCCAATTCTTAAATTAAGTTCAGGTATGCTTTGATTTTACATTAATTTATATATTTGCATATCATGTATGCTCTGATTTAGTTCCCTTGCTTGGCATTCTGTTTTCAGTTCATGTATACTCCTTGTGTGTTAGGTTTGCTCCCAAATTGAATTTGTTCTTTATGTTGGGTTTGTTCCTAAATTGGTATGTGTTGGGTTATAAAGCTTAATTATTATGTTGGGTTTGTTCCCTTTGCTAATTGAAAAAAATGTGTACACAATTTTTTATTTTGTGTGCTGAGTGCTTTAATTATTATTTTGTGTACATATATTATTAGTTTAATAGTGATATATATGAATTACTATAATGTTAGAACTTAATAACCGAACTTACACTTTTATTCTATTTTTAACAAACCAAGTATAAATTTTTCATATTAAACTTTAAATTTAAGAAAGAAAATCTATTTTCTCATTAGTTTTTAACCGACGCGCGTGGATATTGTGATATGGATATTAGAAATTAATTAATATATTTGACATTACCTAAAAATGATATTTTTAAAATCTAAAAGTAAAATGACAAAATAAGGGCTACCCATACTAAGAAACAAAATATAGGTTTTATGGGTTCTTATAAAATCTATTTTATTTTCAAATCTATTTTCTCATTAGTTTTTAACCGACGCGCGTGGATATTGTGATATGGATATTAGCAATTAATTAATATATTTGACATTACCTAAAAATAATATTTTTAAAATCAAAAAGTAAAATGACAAAATAATGTATTTATGGGTTCTTATATAGGTTTTATCTTAGAGACATTTAAAGAGATGATCAAGAAAGCTTATTTTAACAAAACCTAACAATCTCTTTGATGTTACATACTAGAAGGGGATAAGAAATCATAAACCAACTCTCCGCCATCGGAAATCATAAACCAAATCAATAATTCAACTGAAATTTATAAAATTAGATAAACAAAAAGTAAGATGATGTGTATGTATTGCGTGTTTCTTACATATCTAGCTGAAGGACTGCCATTTTTTTCTTTGTAATACTCCAATGAGAATATTGTTTCAATATTCAAACTTATCATTGTGATTATTGCATTTGCATATATTTCCATATAGTTTAGGAAGCTTAGAAACCCGTTCGAGATTCACTTAATAGAAGTGAATCTCGAATAATCCCTATTTTGGGACTGTTCCTGAATGTTTCGATCCCACTTAGGTCGGTGTTAACGGCTTGAGCACGTCTTTATATTTTGAGAATTTTCGGTGAGTATCTCTTGATGTTCTTCGGGTGCATATTTAGGCTACGACGTGGTAGTCTATTTTGTGTACTTGAAGACCATGGGGAGGTGCTGTCGAAATTTCTTAAAATATAAAGATGTGTTCATGTTGTTGGCATCAGGTGGGGCAACGCATTCGGGAATGGGATAGAAGCCTGACCTGTTAGAGTGGAGATGAAGTTAGGACACTCATATGTATGCATAGACATTAATCCTCCTATTTGTGTTTTGTTTTTCCTCATATGTAGCTGCCCATAGTGCGTTGTCCAAGATGTCTGTTGATCGAAGTTGGATGGAACGTAGGGTAGCCACTGATAAGAGTGGGCTTAGCTCTGAATACCGTAGTGGGGTTGAACAGTTTATCAATTTTGCGTTTGAGCACGTCAATGGCGATGAGATCAGATGTCCTTGTAAGAGATGTGTGAATAAAGTATGGAAGGAAAGGAGTGATGTCATGTGCGACTTATTTGCGTATGGGTTCAAGCAAGGTTATACGACATGGATCTATCATGGGGAAGCCTGGTTGGATGAACATGAATCAGAACCGGAATCCAGAGGTGACGAAACCTTTGACTGTACTAACATGATAGTCGAAGCAGCTGGTTCATACTTCCAGTGGAATACAGATAGGGATGACGGTAGCACTGAGCAAGAGCCGAATGACGGGGCTAAGGGTTTCTATGAGTTATTGCAGGAATCAGCGACGCCATTGTATGACGGGCATGAAAAGCACACCGTCTTATCTGCAGTGACTAAGTTTTTACACTTCAAGAACGAGCATGACTGTAGCGAGAAAGGTTTTAATGAACTGCTAAACATTGTGAAGGAGTGCTTACCTGCAGGCAATAAGTTACCGGAGTCGTACTATGATGTGAAGAAAATGGTCAAAAGGCTCAATCTAGGGTATGAGAAGATTGATGCTTGTGAGAATGACTGTATGTTGTATTACGGTGATGTCAATAAAGATAAGAGGTCATGTGATATTTGCGGTACAAGTAGATACTATGAACAGCGCAAGAAAAAGGGAAAAGACGTGCCGAGAAAGATCTTAAGTTACTTTCCCATTGCGCCGAGGCTTCAGCGGTTGTTCATGTCAACACATACCGCTGAGGATATGAGGTGGCACTATACACGGGACATAGTCGAAGGTCAACTGACGCACCTGGCAGATGGGCTTGAGTGGAAAAATTTTGATAACAAGCACCCCTCGTTTGCTGAAGAGGTTCGCAATGTTAGGATTGGACTTGCTACGGATGGGTTTAATCCGTTTAACTGGCCTTACACAAAGCCCTACTCAACTTGTCCGGTGATTATTGCTGTGTATAACCTCCCACCTTCGATGTGCAAGAAAGATCCCTATATGTTCATGCCTTTACTGATTCCGGGTGATAAGAGTCCAAGTAAAGACATCAATGTATACCTCAGGCCGTTAGTTGATGAGTTGAAGATGTTGTGGAAAAAAAGGGTTCAAACTTATGATGTATCTCTTAAGCAGAACTTTGACATGAGGGCAGCTTTACTGTGGACAATAAATGACTTCCCGGCGTTAGGAATGATCAGTGGATGGTCGACTCACAAGGGCTTGTCATGTCCCGTGTGCATGGGGTCAGGTAAAGCTATACGGCTCAAATATAGGGGGAAATGAGTTTCTTTGCAACATTCAGACAGTTTTTGCCGATTGAACATCGTTATCGACGGATGAGTAGACAATTCAATCAAAAAACAGAGAAACGCCAAGTACCTGGCCGTCTTTCTGGGTCAGCAGTGTTGAGTTGGATTAGTCATTTGAAGTTTCCACCTCCAGGGAAGAATCACAGATTAGAGCGAGCTTATGGTTACGGCAAGGTTCATAACTGGACACACAGATTTATGTTCTTTGACCTGCCTTATTGGGCTACACTCTGCATCCGTCATTGTTTAGATCCGATGCATACTAAGAAGAACGTATTTGATAACATTTTTTATACAGTCCTAGATGCCAGTGGTAGAACAAAGGACAACAACAAGTCGAGGCTTGATTTGGTAGAAATGAACATTAGGGAAGATTTGTGGCTGTATTAGGAGGGTAGTAAGACGGTAACGCCTAAAACTGAATATACTTTGACCAGGGGACAGTTGATATTGATATGTAATTAGATCAGTGGACTGAAGCTCCTAAATGGATATTCTTCGAATATAGCAAGGTGTTGTAAAGTCGAAGAGCTGAAGTTTTGGGGTCTCAAAAGTCATGATTGTCACGTATTCATGCAGAAGTTGATCTCTATGGCATTTATCGACTTGTTACCAAAACGTGTGGATTGAAGCACTGACAGAGCTTTCTAATTTCTTTAGAGATCTATACTTGACGGAGCTCCAGCTCAAAGACATAGATAAAATGGAGATGCAGATAGTGGAAATAATGTGCAAGTTAGAAATGATCTTCCCTCCATTGTTTTTTGATTCAATGGAGCATTTGCCTATTCACTTGCCATACGAAGCTAAGTTTGGCAGTCCCGTGCAATATAGATGGATGTATCCATTCAAGAGGTAATGACATTAATGTTTTTAATACTGTAAAATGTTCATTCTTGTTTGCTAATCTATATATCACATAGGTATATGCGACGTCTAAAGCAAAAGGTGAAGAATAGAGCCCGCGTAGAGGGGTCAATTGCTGAAAGTTATGTTATGGAGGAACTTGTTAATTTCTGCTCGTTGTACTTTGAGCCGAATGTTCAGATGAAGCACAATCGCTTACGTCGGAATGAGGCTGTTGCGCATGAGGAAAATGGAGAATTAACGGCCTTTAGTCATCCTGTACGCCCATTCGGCGGTAAAAAAAAGGCGATTCTTGACCGATTATGAGTATGCAGCTTCCACATTGTATGCACTTGTCAACATGAATGAAGTAGCGCCATACATTAAATAAGTAGTCGTAACTATATATGTCTGGTGTAACTGTGTCAAGTTCCTTTACAAACACATTAAGTATATAACTGTGTTGCAGTCAATATGATGCTGAAGTACGTGAAGCAAATCCGAGTACATCGGACGGGGATTTGCAAAATTTGAGAAATGGACAATTTGTGCAATGGTTTAAAGATCATGTAAGTCTAACCTTTACAAGTTCAATGAATCTACCATCATAGATTTATTCTTATGGCGTAATTAACTTTAGAATATGTTGTGTTAATGTACATTAGGTCCTCACAGATGAGTTAGCTGACAATCGGCTAAACCTTATAGCCGACGGCCCTGAAAGATATGTAGATACTTATAAATGTTGCATTGTCAACGGTTACAGATTTAAGTGTTGCGATATTGGGGAAGTCGCTTCCGCTGATTCTGGTGTTGTGGTGAAAGGTAGCTGCTACGATAACATTTGGGATGACTGGTATGGACGATTGCTAGAAGTTGTCGTTCTCAAATATTGGGGTCATAAAGAATTAGTTTGCTTCAATTGTCATTGGTTTGATGTTGAGAATGGAGTTAAAGTAGATAAAAAATTAGGACGGGTGACTGTTAACGTTAAGTCAAAACTAAGACTGATGACTGGTATGGACGAGCCTTTTATTTTAGCAGGTCAAGCAACACAGGTGTACTACGCGCGGAGTGTTAAGACTCCTGCAAGCCCATGTCATGCTGTTATAACCACCAAAGCTCGTGGTTTTCAAGGCACAGCTCCTCGTCCGGACGATGAACCTTTACAAGTCGAGTCTACTAGTGTCACACCTGCTGATGTGATAATTATTAGTGAGTCTAGTGAAGAAGAGGATGATGTTGTCGCTGTCGAAAGTGAAGACGATGTTGTTGAGGAGGTAGATATAATTGAAGAAATCGTTGAGGATGACGAAGATGGTGATGACAACAATAGTGAAGATCTACTGCTCGAAGATGACGATTCTGATATTGATGGCTTTAATGATATAAATGATTAGGAGTATGTACTCTTTATGTCCTTTTAGTTGTATTCAAATGTAATAGTTGTCTCCTTTTAGTTATATCTGCATGTTGCATTTTGTATCCTTTTAGTTGTATATGCATAACGATTCTGATATTTATGTTGTATCCTTTTAGTTGTATCCGCATGTTATGCTCTTGATGATGATTTGACAGTATATATACAGATATGGCGCGTACACCACACGGCGATCGTGGTGGGCATGCTGGTAGTTCAGGCCATGGGGGTCGTGGAGGTAGTGCTGATGATGATCAGGACGGATCATCAGGTATAATTATATGTTTTGTTGTTATACATCTTAGTGTTTTTAATTTTATATAATATTGACATTATATTCATTTATATAAATATTGTTGTATTTCACTACATAGGTGATCGACGTAGGCCTCCGCGGGGACTAACACGTGGATTGCTAGGGAATCCCCCCTAGGCGCCGCTTATATGCCGTGTCAGGACTACTAGGTAATTTCATATTTAACATTTTGTTTGTATTAATTATTTAGTTCTTATATATTATTTGTAATTTGCAAATTTAATAATTTCAATTTTAGTATCCTTGACGCGACGCTAAGGAACACGTTGCTTGGGATCGTCTGCAACCGATTCTCCAGTCTGTGGATGAGGTGGGCGGATGTGGATGACCGCACACGTGGGCTGATTATTGCTGAGTTTAGGGTAAGAAGTCATTCATTCATATGTTATTTTTAACTTGTGCTTTTGAATATTTATTTACCACTTTACTTTATGTTGTCTACTAAGTAACTGCTGATATTCATATATTGTACTGCAGAGATATTATCGCTTTGAGGACGGGCAGGAAGCCCATGACAGCACTGTTCTCGGGAAGTATCTCGAGATAAATTGGCATAAGTGGGTCTACGACTGGAAGAAGAAGGCCCAAACCAAGATGGCTGATGGACAGACACTTAGAGATGTCCGGCCAGATTTCATTGGTGCTGCGGTGTGGGAGCAGATGTGCCTTATTTGGGAGGGCGAGGCGTTCAAGAAGATGTCGGCACAGCGTACAGCTGCCCGACAGCAGAGTCGTCTCCCACACTGCACTGGGTCTCAGTCGTATGACCTTTATAGGGAAAAACTCGAGGTGACACTAAAGCACCCACCTTCCTGCCTCGAGTTTTGGTGGCACGCTCACCAGAAGAAAGGTGAAGGTGGTTATATCTCACTTGAGGCAGAGGGCATTGCGGTAAGTAATTTAATTCTTTTATTTAGTATGTATTTAAAATCTTGAAATTCTTTTATATTTTTTTGTGTAATACTTTGCTTTTCACCTATTTCTTTGTTTTTTTAGACACGGTTCGAGGACCTTACTGTGGTCCGGAACAGCCAGAGAGGTGACACTCCAGTGGCTGATTCTACGCGTGAGGATGAGGAGATGGAGGACTGGCTGCAGGCTACAGGGGGGCCGAAGAAGGGTAGAGTTGTGGGCATTCCCCGTGTCCCAGCCTACACTATAGTCCCTGTTGCGAGATCTCGACGTCGCCCACCCACCGGAGGTAGTGGTGCGAGTGGATCAGGCGTCGGCCCTTCATTATCTGACGACTTCTTCAGGCGGATCATAGAGGGGTGCATGGCGAGCAGTGTCGTGCAGTCAGGCGTACCATCACGCGAGCGGATCTACCAGCTTGCTCAAGAGGTTGTCCACGGCTCCATAGATCCTACAGCTGCCGCTGACGACCTCATGGGTGTAGTCCGAGAGGAGGCCATCCGTGTATGTGCAGTTGTCTTGGCCAACATCTTTCCTCCACATATTCGACAGGTAAAACTTATTATTGATGTATTTCCTTATTTGTAATTATATTGCTTATATAAACTGTCAAATAAATAGCACCGCATAGGCAATAGACACGCGTTACAACTGACTGGACTCGATTTCGATATACGAAGCCCGAGTTCGAGTCTCGTCCACTTAACTTACGAAAACTTAGAAAAATAGTCGAAAAAAAGCCAAAACCAGCCTCAATCGTCGAAACGACACGCAAACACAGACATAGCACCGCATAGGCAATAGACACGCGTTACAACTGACGGGACTCGATTCCGATATAAGGAGCCCGAGTTCGAGTCCCGTCCGCCTAACTTACGAAAACATAGAAAAATAGTCGAAAAAAAGGCCAAAACCCGTCTTGGTCGTCTAAACGACACGCAAACACAGACATAGCACCGCATAGGCAATAGACACGCGTTACAACTGACAGGACTCGATTCCAATATATGAGCCCGAGTTCGAGTCCCGTCTACCTTACTAACGAAAACTTAAAAAAATAGTCGAAAAAAGGCCAAAACCCGCCTCGGTCGTCGAAACGTCACGCAAACACAGACATAGCACCGCATAGGCAATAAAAAAAGTTACAACTGACAGGACTCGATTCCGATATATGGAGCCCGAGTTCGAGTCTCGTCCGCCTAACTTACGAAAACTTAGAAAAATAGTCAAAAAAGAGGCCAAAACTCGCCTCGGTCGTCGAAACGACACGCAAATACAGATATAGCACCGCATAGCAATAGACACGCATTACAACTGACGGGACTTGATTCCGATATACGGAGCCCGATTTTGAGTCCCGTCCGCCCAACTTACGAAAACTTAGAAAAATAGTCGAAAAAGAGGCCAAAACCTATCTCGATCGTCCAAACAACACGCAAACACAGACATAGCATCGCATAGGCAATAGACACGTGTTACAACTGATGGGACTCGATTCTGATATACGGAGCCCGAGTTCGAGTCCCGTCCGCCTAACTTACAAAAACTTAAAAAAATAGTTGAAAATAAGGTCAAAACCCGCCTCGGTCGTCGAAACGACACGCAAACACAGACATAGCACCGAATAGGCAATAGACACGCGTTATAACTGACGGGACTCGATTCCGATATACGGAGCCCGAGTTCGAGTCCCGTCCGCCTAACTTACGAAAACTTAGAAAAATAGTCGAAAAATATGTCAAAACCCGCCTCGGTCGTCGAAATGACACGCAAACACAGACATAGCACCGCATAGGCAATAGACACACGTTACAACTGACGGGACTCGATTCCAATATACGGAGCCCGAGTTCGAGTCTCGTCCGCCTAACTTACGAAAACTTAGAAAAATAGTCGAAAAAGAGGCCAAAACCCGCCTCGATCGTCGAAACGACACGTAAACACAGACATAGCACCGCATAGATAATAGACACACGTTACAACTGACGAGACTCGATTCCGATATTCGGAGCCCGAGTTCGAGTCCCGTCCGCCTTACTTATGAAAACTTAGAAAAATAGTCAAAAAAGAGGCCAAAACTCGCCTCGGCCGTCCAAACGACATGCAAACACAGACATAGCAACGCATAAGCAATAGACACGCGTTACAACTGACGGGACTCGATTCCGATATACGGAGCCCGAGTTCGAGTCCCGTCCGCCTAACTTGAAGAACACAAACTAAAATAATATAAATATGTTTTCATTATTTAGACTTTGTTATTAATATTTTAATTTTGTAGGGTCTTGTTGACGAAACTGGTGAAGGTGGAGGTGGAGGCACTGGTGATGACCGCCGAGCTGATGACGAACAACCTTCTCTAGTACAGGGTGATGACCGTCGAGTTGATGACGAGCAGCCTCCTCCAGTACAGGGTGATGACCGCCGAGTCGATGACGATGAGACAGGCGACGGGTTGTAGTTAGTTTATGTTATATTTTGAGTTTCATGTATGTACTTGTACAGTTTTTGAGTTATACAGACAGCCATTTTTGATCTATATATTTGATTTGGATTACTATTTGAATGGTGAATTGTATGATATTTGATTGTTATTTGATGGTTTTTATTAGTTTATAACAGGTATATGTTTATATTTGTAAATGAACAGGAAATTTTGAAAGTATCAAAAAAAATTCAAAATATATATAGTCATTGCCGACAGGGGTAAGGGCGACGGCAGTTCCCGTCGCCAATAACCTATAGCGACAGACATGGGGACAGGCATTTGATGCTTTTAATTTAATTCTAAAAAGTCATTGCCGACGGCTATAAAGTCATGGTCGATGGGCTCGCCGTCGTGAATGACTAATTTCAAAAAAAATTATTAAATCTTTACCGTCAGGGATTGCCGTCGCTAGGGCCGTCGGGATTGACCTTGTGCCGTTGCCAATGAGGCCCTTCGCCAATGGCAATGATGCCGACGGCGGCCGACGGGAACCAGGGGCGACGACCTGTGAGGCGACGGGTTTAGCATCATCACAACCTCCTGTTTAGCATCATTACAACCTTTGACATCCTTAAATGTTTTGACATTCTGCAGCAGTAAAAATTAATTAGACAGATGAGACAATTGAAGATTTAACTAGCCTGACAATTTTGGACATTAAAACCACACCACTTACTATTGCTGAAAAATCAGAAACCATGCCCACACATAAATAATACTCTCTCCATCCCATAATAACTGTCGTTTTAGAAGAAATTTTTTTCCCAATTTATTTGTCGTTTATAACTTTCTAGGAGAATAAATTATTTACTTTCCTATATCACCTCTACCTCCTCTCATTGTCCCAAGAAATTCTCTCCCTTGTATTAATAGTTTTTAACTTCCCATAAAGGGGTAGTGATGGAATTTTACACAAATTTTAATTAATAAATGATAGCATTAAATGACTTTCTTAATCCATGTGCATGAAGCTAAAACAACAGTTATTATGGGATGGAGGAAGTATATATTTGCTTCTTTATTTGCCAATAGAAAATCATGTGAACTATCTATGAAGAGACACAAAGAACTTTTTCCTCAGCTCCCAACAAGTTAAAACCCTTAGTGCAATCTGCCAAGAGGAGGTAAGGAATCCTTCGTTAATGACATCATTGCCGACGGCCCTGTAGTCATAGGCGACGACAGTGCCCGTCGGCAATGATTGATTTTTTTTGTGGTGTGGAGTCATCAATGCAGTTAACCTAGTGATGGATGTGATCATAGAATCGTCAGCCACTATGGTATGTTGTAATATGACAAAGTCATGAAATGACAGAATCCTTAACAAACTGTTAAAACGGTGCGGTATCATGATGTCATAAACTGATTTTTAGTATTTTGAACCAATTAAAGAAGTTCGCCAGTTGAGCCAGTTAAAAATATTTCGATTGATGTCTGAGTTGTTAATGAAAGTCTAAGCTATTTGATTCGGCTAGATACATGTTACAACCGGTTGATAAAATTCAAGTGTTCTTTGAGAAGTTATGTCAAACCAAATTATTTTGGTGCGGACTCGTATGATAAGTCTAATAAGAACAACCCTAACCTCGGGGTATTTTTACGTCGGAAAAATTCCGACAGATCACTGAGGTGGTCAACTAAACGCATATAGTCGTTTAATCCGATAAAGTACAATAGGCTGATCACCCAACGTGTCAACAATCCAGACGGCTCATAGTTGAATTACTAATGAACCTAAAAGAATCTTTTATACCTATTTGTTCAAGTTACTTCACAATTATCGAACGATTGTGAAGATTCCTGAAAGATATTCCATTATTTTGGAAATTGGATGTGTAGAAGGTATGAATTCGATAGAGAAAAGAGTTGAGTAGGCATGTAAAGGTTGAATACGTTTGGAACCCCGTCTCCCACGACATCTTTTGTTCATCGATTAACGGAATCTTCACAATCGTTCGATAATTATGAAGTAACTTGAACAAATCCAGCTTTAGCGATGGACAAAACCGTCGCTAAAGCATAGAAATCGGTTCGTCGTTTGGCTCTCTCCTTTGGTTCGCTGGAGAACCGGACTGTATATATATCTCATGTCTCGTTACTTTATTATTCAGATTATTTGTGTGTTGTTTTATTTGTGAAAGTTTTTTAATTATGTCCTAAATACAATGCGACATAGTTTTTCATAAATTTTTTAATAATGAATTTTAATTAACTTTAATTAAAAGCTCGGTAGTAAAATAAAATTTGAAATGACGTAATACAATAACATGACATAATTGTGGTACATGCCATCTCCAGAACCATACCTATTGGATTTGGAGATTTTTCAGTAATATAATTTCTTTCGCCTTTAAAAAAAATCAAAAATCAAAATTTGTGATGTGGAGAAATTTGTTGCGTTTATGTTTGTAATTACTAAAGTTTAAGGTAAATTTTATCAAATAAATAAAGGCCTATAAATACTTTTGGCCTCGTAACTTTTTAAATTTCAGAGAGTGAACAACTGAACATAATGTTTGATAATATCTTTTTACATTCTGAGACATACAACTTACGAAAACGTGAAAATAACGCGACAGTCTCAAATTAGGATCATCTCTATTTCAAATAAAATGAAGAGTCTTCATTTCATAATCTAGATTTAGAATGTGTTAAAATGTGATGTCATGCTGATAGAAGAGAGATAGATGATGATAAAAAATATACAAAGAATAGAGACTCTCCATTTCATTTGAAATGGAAAGGATACTAATCCGACAGTCTCACGCAAATATGGACGTAACCAGACAGGTCAAGTGGGGACCGCTGCTCCCACTATCATTAATTTTTGATAAATATGCATTTTTGTTCTTAAGCCCCTACAAAGTTTATATATTATTTAGTAAAGAATTAACTTTATATGAATTGTCTGTAAACTTGTATTTTCTCACTTTGATTCTGATAACTTTGTATTTTTTTTTTATAGAAAATCAAGTAGTTTTGATTTTTTGTATTATGCAATATTACTTATCATGATAAAATCTATTTAATTATTTTAACATAATCAAAACTACTTGATTTTCTCTTAAAATGTAATTTTTGACACTAGTTTACGTACAATTCTTATAAAATTTATTCTCTATTCCATATTCCATTGGTCTTTACCCTAATTATGAGGATCAATTTACTCACTTCATATAAACTATGATAAAGATGTTTTTCTTTTGTGGTTAATGAATTCATGAGAAAAATAAGAAAAAAAATACTCTTATATATAGTGGCTAATTAAATTTATATTTCTTATTAAACATATTTATAATTTTAACATGTTAATATAAAGTTATCAATCCTACATAAGAATGTATATATATCTAAAGTTCAATATGCCTATAGAAGGTCAGAACTCAACTTCATTTGTGGTTGGGGGTGGGGGAAAGGAAGATGTTAGAGAGAATTAAGGTAGTGTGGGCACGTGGGGCTGTAGTTTATAACCCGTTGAGGCCGGTCTTTTCGTTCAAATTAGGGTCTGCGTCGTGGCCAACAGCTGCATAACCAGTGCTTGCCTCCATTGACTTGTCCTTCCTTATATATAAATATTAAATTGCCATGATTTGTTGCAGATTTTCCTAGGATTAGAATCTGTGGATGGACAGGTGAAATTTAGATATACCTCAGATTTTGGGACATGAAATTCAGAAAGACAAATACAAAAATCATTAATTCAAGAAAAATGATATATAATTAAAATGTTTAGTACGACTTTTTTTTTATTATTAGTTATGTTAATAAGTATTACAGATTTGTAATAAGTAAGGAATTCTTATAAATTACATAGTAAAACTCTTAATTTTCTTTATCCACCTGTCACGTTTTTGTCCATAAACTTAGATATTAATTTTTTTTCTTAAGTTACAATTAGGTTGTGTTTGATAAATCTGGCGATTAAAATCTGAATGATTATGATGTCTTAATAAATTAGATCATCTGAATGGTTATGAGGTCTGAATCTAAAAAACTGTTTGATAACTAAAAAGTAAGTTGTCTCTTAATGACACTATTTTATTATTTTAAAGGGTAAATTTTTATTTAATAATTTTAAATATTCAATTTAATAAAAATGAGTGAATAATATTATTGAATATATTTATATAAAAAAAATTTATCAAAAAAATTTCATTAAGAGGTACCTCTTAATTATTAAGATTTCATTTTCTGTCTTACCGATTAAGAGGCATTCAGAGGTAACAAAAAAAAAACAAACAGCATCATGCCTCTTAGCGAATAAGAGGCAGTCCATTAAGAGACAATCAGATGTAAACAAACAGCACCTTAGTCGTGCAAACTTAATTATTTCATCCGGGTAATCTTTGAACTACTTATTATACTTTATTATACTTTAAAATGTACAATTTTGTACTAAAAATTATATTTTAAGGGAGGAGTTTGGTAATTAGTTGGACCCAAACAAAATAAATAAATAATTACTGCAGCGCACATACACCGGTGACAATTTTGCATTCCAGTAGACTTAAAAAATTGTCACTACCGGTTGACACAACTATCGTCTTATTTTCGCATTAGAAAAGGTTTAACTCTTATTAGTTAAAAACTATTATACAAAAGAAAAAGTACAAATAAAGTATTTCCAAAATTTTACAGCGTAACGGGTCATAAAAATTATTGATATAGTTTTGTCCGTCGCTATAGAACAAAAAGCCGACGTCATAGTTATAGCGATGATTCGTACCGTCGCTATGTTTCAACAAACGGGATTTTCTATGCTATAGCGACGGACGAACCGTCACTATAACCAATTCGTCTTTGGTTCTTTTTTTTCCCTTTATAGAGATTTTTTGTATATATGTATATTGCATCTTATGATATATGAAAATTGTTAAATCCATCATTTCCTAGAAAGTATAACACAACCATAATCATAATACCAAACTAACGAACCTATAAACTTATCTTCATTGCTGGACTCTTTGCAAGGAATTGAAATTCTACTATTAAAAAAAGAGTTGGAATGAAATTCAGTTCCACAAGAAATTAAAAACTCAACAGTACCCAAAATGGACTTTGACTTTAATATGAATATGAATATGATATATGAGGCTTGAAAATGATGGCTGGTGACTGGAGAGGTTAACCTGGAAGAGCATATTCATGGAAGTCTTTGTATATCCTCTAATGAAAGTTTCCAACTCCAACTACTACTATTTTGTAAATACCAACACTTAAATCAGTTATAATATATAATATACTCTCTCCATCCCATAGCAAAAGTCCCATTTTACTCTTTCTTTCCTTTTCTTTTCTTCCTTTTCTTTTTGTTCTAAAATAAGAATTTTTTTCATGTCCACAAAGATGCTAACTACATTTCAAAATATAAGATTTATTTTGACATTTGAAAAATAATTTCAAATATTTTTAAATTGCAAAATTGATGTGATTCATTTACTTTTGAAAATTTAAAAAATTTGTAATTAGTACTTTTAGATAGCTTAGGATTTTATTATTTAAAATTAAATGAATTTGAAAATATTTCAAAAACAAAAATTAATCCTTTACTTTGGAAAAAAGTAATAAATATGAGAATTTTTTAATTAAATAAACTAAACACTGATGTAAAACGTTTTAATTAATTTACCCTTAATAAGAATGAATTAAACTTTTCTTTCATTTCGTATTATCTACGTTGTTTAAATTGATTTTGGTGGCTTAATACATTGATAATCTTTTTTAAAAAGTAAATGGTCTCTTAATTACATATTAAATTTATCGTTGTTCGTAGTCATTATTCTTCTTGTTACAATGTACTTCCATCAACTTTCATGTTAATAGTAACATTAATAATTATAATTTTGATATTATCATGTAACGCATTATTTCATTTTGTAGGTTGAAGTTTTATCTAATATTAGACTGATAACTCGTGCAAAAACCTGGGGTTAGTATCAATAATACAATTTAAAATATAAGTGTATATGTTTTTTAATACATATATGTACATTCTTAGAATAATACATCAAATGTTACATAAAGTTTAGAAGAATACAATTCGTGACTAATTCGAAATTAACTCGTTGACCAACCAAATTGATTCAGTTATTTCGAATAACATCTCTATTTATCTTGTTATATATAGTTATAGATTTTAATATTATGAACAAATCAACTCGTATTTCTATAAACTTTTGCATATTTTATATCAAGAATAAATTCACGTGAAGAGCCGTTTGTTTGTCTCTTCCATTAGCCTCAATCAATAATTGCTCTCTATGGGGCAACAACAAAAACAAAAGTAGTATATGTTTGTTTATTAATTGATCCGTTTTGCTTGAATTCATTACTCTTCCTGTCCCAACACTATTAGAGTCAATATATATATGTATAGTGGCGAAACCAGATCATTTTTAGAGAGAGGGTCAAAATATATATCAGTAAAAAAAAATTATTTATTAACGCTTGGAGTGCTTCTTTTAAATTTATTTTGCCCAATTATAATATTTCACAACATCCTATTCCAACCATTGTCAACCTTTGAGTTGCGAGTCTAATGGCTTTAGATACATATACATATATATACTATATATATATATATATATATTAATTTTTCCCGAACTATGGGATTATTAATCAGATTTTAAAGTTTTTAGTCAACTGATTATCTATTTTTATAGATAAATTATAAATTATAATATTATATATTCAAAACCTTATATTGTGGTTCTAATCATCTTCTTTGGAGACAACCGAGAGCAGCCACTCAAAGTAAGAAAATGAATTAAGTTATTCTCATTTACAAAAAATTGATACCAAGGTATGATTAAGTCAATAAGACAAATAAATACAATATTAATTAATTAATTATCAAACTTATTTAACATTATTTTATCTTATAGTAATATTGTTAATTTATTATAGGAGGAAGGACATAGGGAAGCAAATGAATCAATACTATCTCATAACAAAGATCAAGTTTAACTAATATTAGCATGCTTCATATTCCAGGGTTGGGGTAGTTCCGCCCAAGTATGAGATTGATTTATAGTTAATATTGTAAATTTAAAATTATCCTTAGACCGTGGTGATTCATCCTCAGATCTATATATATAAGATTTATTTTTATAATGTAAGTAGACACTTTATTGTACACAAAATAGAGTAAAGAGAGATCATAAAATTTGCTACTCGTATTATGATACCTAAAAAACAAAAAGAATCATATTTTGAATTGACTTAAATAATTCTTATATTTTTTTAAAAAGTATTATATTTTATTTTATCTCATAGATTTTAGGGGACTTTAAATAAAAATATTAAAAATTTATAGGTTATATAAGAAAGTTCAAAAAAATCCACGGTATAGATAAACCCCCAGGCCCCTACAGTGTGGCTCCGTCTCCACATGCACATGTTTGGTTTGTACGTGGAGATTAAACGTATTTGAAAATATTATTTGTTTGACTAAATTTTAAACGTGTATAATTAATTCATGTAACATTCCACATCTAAAATGAACTAATTGGATAATGTAAATAATTGGTTTACTTTAATATCAATACTTATTCGAGCTCCCCATTCCCAATTAGACTAATCAATTAAAGTGAAGTCCTGTATGTATCTGCTGTCAAGGATTTTGGATATGTAAAAAAATGAACATTTTGATTATATATATATATATATATATATATATATATATATATATATATATATATATATATATATATATATATATGAAAAATGATCTATAGCAACTACTTGTTATGAATTAAAAATGGGCAAACACCATTATTGGCGTTCAATACATGATCACAATGATCTATAGCAACTACTTGTTGTGGATTAAAAATGGGCAAACACTATTATTGACGTTCAATACATGATCACAACCGAAATATATCGGAGAATGATCCATAATACGTATACTATGTATCAAAAATAGACAAACATTATCTCTATCGTCCAATACATGAACTAACCGTCGAGATTAATATATATATATATATATATATATATATATATATATATATTACCTTTTAATATTTTCAGTGTAAATCGTGTAGATTTACTTTTATACTGAATATATAGATTCATATTTTCACATTTACTATGAAAAGTAAAATACTGAAGAAATTAACTAATGGTTTCAGATTTCATGCTGAGTAGTGAGTAACACTTTAGCATTAATTAAGGTCACACACATTTCATTTCAGAATCTTCAGTCACAGACATCATCGCAAGGGCCACAATTATTTTAATTTATATCATTTGAATTATTTATAAAATAAAACTCTTTCACATTAAGGCTCCTGAGGAGCACATAATTATTCTTACTAGTTCAGTTGATGTTAATATTTCTGCATCTTTATTCTCACTAGTATCATACTACCCAAGTACTGTTAATTAAGACATGCAAAGAGGAGTATCTAAACTTAATACCCTATTCCAATGGAGTGTCATAGTTCAGGTCTAGATATACTTACTCAATTGGTTATATTAAAACAGCTCTATTTGTAAAATTTATAAATTTTAATAAAGATAATATTGTTCCTATTGTCAATTAATTGTTGAGGTATCGCGTTATAATAAAATTTCACATCGGAACATAATAGAAAAATTAAAGACATATATACTCTAATTGACCATAGACTTAATACGTTAACCATTTGGGTCACGATTTAGTCTCAGATGAATATATATGAAGCGGATAGTACTATTCCCAACAAGTGCGATCATTCAAGGAAGAGGGAATTAGTTGCATTGATCTGACAAAGAAAGAGATATGATGATGAAGACAACAATGCTGCTGCGAATGATGTAGAGAGTGCAGATTCCGTGGATGGTATGGATAGTGCACAGATGTTGCAAATGATGCGGATGATAGTAGCAGATACGACAACAGTGACAACAATATAATGAACTTAAAGTATGAGGGGGATTCAAGTCGAATTAAGGAGAAATTGTTGGGTACTACTCGAATCTTATTCAGAGATGAAGTTGAAGTATTTAGGGACTTTAATTGAGAGATGAATTATTGGGATACTCCTTGAATGCTATTCAGAAAAGGATTGTTATTTTGGAAATGAAGAATTGTCCTATTTTTAGTAATTGTTTTATTTTGGAATGTGTTTTACTTTTACTAGGAGTATTATTTTGAAAGTATCTTATGTTGAATAGGAAAGGTGAGTTGTGTCTATAAATAAAGTATTATGTTTAGTTGTTGAATTATAGCACAACCAAAAGTTATGTAGCATCCTAAAATTTAAGAGAGAGAGTGAATTTTGTGTTTGTGTGAGGGAGTGTTTTTTGCAAATTTTATAGTTCGTGTAAAAAAGTTATATTGTGGGAGGGAGGATTTTGTACCTTTTAGTCTGTGCAAAAAGGTGTGTCGTGGAGATTATCATAATGTGTAACCTCAAGTTTTAGAGCGTAAAACTTGAGAGGATTATTTTAAGCTTATTATTATTAATATAATGTAGATTCGGAGTTTGACTTGTGATTTATCCTTTAAGGGTTTTCCAATTTAAATTTTGTGTTGTTATTTTTATCTCTTATTTTATTATAATTTGGTTTGTGTTGACTTAATTCCCAACAAATTGATAGTAGAGCTATGACTATGCGCTTGAGTCATGGATATGGTATGAACTGCGCATGATGGACAAAAATAATCCATCGAGCAAGTGATGAACTCTTCTCGCAGAGAATTTTTGTTCGCTCTTGACATAAGATATGAAGAGTGTACGAGCCCGTCATAAAGGGAAAGACATGATGGGCTAGACTCAATGAGTTATGGATGCTTAGTGGATTATGTACTATTTGAGCTAGCGTTGGTCTATTCTCGTGAAGGTTCTTAGTGGATTAAACAAGAGATATTGAGAGATCATAAGCTAGTCAGATAGGGAGACTTGATAAGTTTGGCAGATATTCTTGGTGGATCAAACAATAGGTAATTAATAGGTTGGCTCGTCAACCAGAAAAGAAATGGTGATGGGCTATGCTCAAAATAGTATAGTTAAAATTCTAGGGAGAGTTAATTTGGTGTTGATCTGGATGGAGAGATAATGCATTAAGAGTGAGATTGTTGAGATTATTTTGAGGAATGAAAATTGTATTTTTTGATAGCTTGACTAGAGTTTCATGATTTTTTCAGTCATTAAATCTATTTTTAGCTATTCAACAACCATTATCATATTTGTTGTTTGCTGATTGAATTCGTGTCTTTCGATTTTGGCTTATATATTTTTTATTTTCTTACAAATTAGAATTTTTGTGAAATGGAGTATATATTTATGTCTCATACTTTAAATATTAAAAGATTATTTATGAAATACTGAATCAACACATAAATGTAGACCTAGGGAGTGTTAGACAATTTACCTAAGTTTCTTTTTTGTCCTAAAAAATGTTCTATTATAAGTATTAATCTAATGTTTGGAAGGAAAAAAGAAAAAGGAAATAGAAAGATAAATATGCCATCCTTAAATATGCCATCCTTAACTATGTTCATATGATGGCTGCGTTCACCACACAGACACTCTCTCTCTCTCCTCCTTCCTCATCTCTCCACTTTCTCTCTCTAGATTCCCTTTGTTTTCTATTCGCTCTAGCCTTTGAATTCTTGTGCACTCAGTTCTTTAATAAATCATAAACAAATCCCACTTTTTTTTATTATTATAGTCTAGTTTGCTCAATTATCATACTTTATTTCACAGTTCCCTGTTCTCTTTTCTCCTTCTTTAATTATGGCCGGTAATTTAGACTTAGGCTCAGCTTCTCGCTTTATTCAACAGCTCCACAGGCCTGACCTCCATCTCCAGATCCCACCGGACTCCGAAGATGACCACAATAATCACAACCAATTCTCCGGCAACAGCGAGGAAACCCCAAACTCAGACACGGGCCATATGGGGGCCCGTCGTCCGAGAGGCCGGCCCGCCGGATCCAAGAACAAGCCCAAACCGCCGGTGATCATCACCCGAGAGAGCGCCAACACGCTCCGGGCCCACATCCTCGAGGTTAGTAGTGGATGTGATGTGTTTGAAACTGTGGCCACATATGCAAGGAGGAGACAAAGAGGGATTTGTATCTTAAGTGGTAGTGGCACGGTTAACAATGTTAGTTTACGGCAGCCGGCAGCGGCCGGTTCGGTTTTGACACTACAAGGCCGGTTCGAGATATTGTCAGTGTCCGGTTCATTTCTGCCACCGCCAGCACCACCGGGAGCCACCAGATTGACTATATATTTGGCTGGTGGACAAGGGCAGGTTGTTGGAGGGAGTGTGGTCGGTGCTTTAATTGCATCCGGTCCAGTAATCGTTATCACGGCTTCGTTTACTAACGTGGCGTATGAGCGGTTGCCTTTGGAGGATGACGAGGCAGCTACAATGCAGCCGCCGGCGTCACAATCCTCCGGTGGTGGCGGTGGGAGTGGAAGTGGTGGTGGAAATAATTTTTCGGATCAATCTTTAGGGTTACCCTTTTTCAACCTGCCACTAAATATGCCAAATGGTCAACTACCAATGGAAGGAGGATGGACCGGAAATGGAGCGAACCGGTCTACCTATTAGGGTTTATATCATGTGATTAAGGTCAGAGAAATCATAGATCATCATCTCTTTTTGTACAATCAGTTCTTAATTTCTCTTTTCTTTTTCTTTTTTTAATGTTGAATTATCTTACTTTTATCTTAACCTAGTTTTGTTTGTGAAAAATATTTTATTGTTGTTGTCGATGATGTTGTTCATTGTGGAATTCATGAGTACTTTTTTTACTTTATCTTTCAAGCAATTTGCGGAATTAGATCTGGAGTTGCTTATATTATAGTACTACTTGTATTTGAAGAATCAATGATAAAGTTAATGTATAGGTTAAAATAAGGGGTATTTAGTTTCCTTTCATCTTCGGTGTTAGGGTTTTCTCTTAAAAAGTTGTTCACTAGATTAAGATAAGAACCTTTTGATTAAACAAATCTAGTGGTTTGGTTGTCATGTAAGATTCTCTTTCATCTTATATCTTCCTCCCTTTCTTTCTCTCTCTCTCTATATCTCTTCGCCCGAGGGGGATCGTACTTTTTTTGATGTATTAGTTCATCACAAAATAGGGTAGTTAAATTCCTCAAAGGTGCTAATGTTCACGAGGACAAACTTACCATTCTTTAGGAATTAATCAAGAAAATAAAACTAGCAAAAAAATGAAGAAAATAAAACTAGCAAAATAATCAAGAAAATAACCGACTTATATAGTTATCTATATGAGAGGTAAATGAAGGTTATCACTGACAGGCATAAAAATATTTCGTTTGGGGTCAAAACGGAGGATACAAAAATATATTCCTTGTAGAACCCAGGTGGGCATGTCCTTTGTTTTAAAATATTGAAAATGAGTACTTTAATACATTTAAGATCTCTATTATTAGTTTATTAATTATCACTAGCCCTTAATGCTTATAATTGTAGCATTCCTGGCTATGAGTTCTTTAACAAGAAAACGTGCTTCAAAATGATAAGACAACTAAGATGAAATGTTGTGGAAATTAAGAATTCCCCAAGTGGATTAGCTAATTTTGATAGCCTATTTGAGTGTGTATTACAATTATGAACTTATCATACTTGTATTCATTCAATTATTAGGTCTTAAATCTGAAAGCTTAAACATAGAAAATGAGGATTATATTTACGAAAGTTAATTGGTTGTTTATGGCATCTTCTTTTGTATAAAAATGCATGAGCATAGCTTGCATATGATTTATATATCACCATGTCCTTTAATTTAATTAGAAGCAATTTTTTTTGTTAAATAATTAGAAGCATTTTGCTTTATATATAAATATTGTCTATTTGTTGCGTGCATTCCTCTGACAATTGATAAAAGAGATTGCAGCATGCATGCTCTTTTTTATACTACAATGACATCAACTGCTTGCCTTTAAATATTAGTTCTTATGTCCAATATTATTGGTCAAGCTAAGTACTATTTCTTCTCCTGTCTACATTATTTTGAAGGTGTAGTTGTTATACATCTTGTGAAATTTAGTAATTTAACAACGAACTTTTGTTAAAATGAAAGACTAGTTATGTCAACACTTCCAAGAAAATGTCAATTCCTGTAAATTTTCGTAATGCTTGATAATGTAGAATATTGATTGTTTACAATTAGAAATTCTGAATATTGAAATTCTGATGGCTATTAAGAACGTGATGAATAGGGTTTGCCATAGGAGGAAGTTATCTGGGTCAAGATTAATGGGAATGAAAGACTTGATATTGTTAACTTCAAAGACTGGATGAGAGAGTGTTAAGGATGAAGAAGAAGGATTTGTTTGGCTTGAGGCAAAAGGAGAAGAAGCCATGAGAGGTTCTTTAGGATCTTGGGCTACTGATACAATAAACAATATTACAGGAAAGTGTATATTGTATATTCTGTATTTTTAATGATGTACCTTCTTTATATACCACTACTATAACAAGTTTGACTAATAAGTAAACACAATTACAATGATGCCATTTTAGGCTTACAAGGCAATGTTTTGAAACCTAGGCTGGCCTGGTTGGTTCAATCGGTTGAACCGGGAACCGATCCTATGTCCGTTGCGGTTTGACTCGATCGAACGAGTTTGGTCAAAATCATGAACCGCTTAGTAACCGGTCGAACTAGTGATTCAACCGATAAAATTGATTAAGTTGACCTAGCGAACCGATTTTTAATTATCTTGTAATAATTTTTTGATATTAAATTTTAAAATAAACCACTTTTAGTAATATTTTAACTTAATTTCATTATATTTAAGCTTATAAAAAATGTGATATTTAATTTTTTTATTAATTATTAATAATATATATTTTTATATATTTATGACATCACCGGATCACCATTAATGGTTGAACCATTAACCCATACACCCGATAACTTTTTTCGGTTCAATGATCAGTCCGAGTCTGAAAACATTGTTACAAAGTATTGATACAATATTAATTTAGATGTTAAATTTATATGACTAGGTTTGTTTGGAATTGAGGAGAAGATAGGACTGTTTAGACTTTCAAAATTTTAATTCCATGTTTGTTTCTGTATATATATTGTTAGTCCTAAGATAATAAAATACCCCAAACTTAAATGGGGATTATTTAGACCCCCCTCCCCTATCCCTATGTATTAAATATCGCTTCACTTCAATGACCTTATCATTAAAAAAATTATGACAAAAAATATCCTTATTTTAGCTATGTTGATCCCATATGTAATCTCCCTCTAAACATACGTATGGCTATTTTTTTTCTTTTGTTTAGACATGGTTTTTTTTAGGATAAAATAGTGATAGGATTATATAAATTAAACTCAACTATGTTTTTTATTTTTCTGGTTTTCACTTTGACTTCATGTATGATAATCCCTTGAATCGTTATTGTCCGAGTTTTGTATCTTTTTTTTCTTCTTTTTTTAATCAGCAAAAATAAATTTTATTGAAATCAAAAGTCATACAAATTGAGGCAAATACAAAAGGTACATATGGATAGGGACGCAAAGAATTACATAACACCATAGGTTCAAGGAAATAAAACCTAACCACTGTTACTACATTATATATACATGATCAAAACCTGCCTTCAAACATAATCATCATGGCTTGAAAACGTGTCAAACTTTTCCGGAAAACACCCTGAAGTAGCTCCATCAAAACAACCCCAAACAAGCAAGAGAATCAACAATTTGCAGCTCATCTTTTGTAGTGAGAAAGCACTTCTGATCCTAAATTCTCTTCTCCAAAGCTGAACACGAACAACCTTAAACTGCACTACTTGATTCTTCTCAGATGACTTGCTTTATGGCCTTTTTCTATTAACTTGCTCAAACATTGTTCAGAGTGTAGGCCTTTACCTGCATTAGCACCCTGAACGCGATTATTCTACGCAGCTAACTCACACTCAAAGGAGGACCACAAGCTCGAGGCTCGACGAAACAGAAAATATCAGCATTAAGAAACTTCTTGGGGTCTTAAGAATAATACTAATACATCAGAAACCCAGTAGGGTAGTTTCAGAGAATACCTTTCACACCTAACCCAGGCTTTTGCCAACAACCTTTCTTTCAAAATCCACTGGGTAAACCTAGCAAAAGTCCAGGAACAGCTAAAAAGGCTTGAAGAGACAGTGGCTCGACAGGTACAAGGAGGAATATCATTGTAAGATGCCAGTTCATCCCAAAAGGACTTCAGCTTGGTCTAATAAAGGGAGATTTCTTGTTGGCCTTGTCTGTGTTCAACAATGCTCTTCTGGATTTGGAATATGCGGGAAGCGTTTCCTTGTGAAAAACGTTCCTTGAGATCGGAGAGCGGCTCATTATGCGACAAACTCATATGTCGCTGAATAGGTCGCTACTCTTTATAGTGATAGTTACCCCGGAAATGGGACACTTATTGGACCTATACAAGGCCCAGCAGCAGCTTCTCGAGACTACCGGAGCTACCTTATCAGACGAGGGAAGCTACCCACCAGTCAAGCCAGAATTTTGCTCTTTGCCCATTCAAAATTACCCATTTACTTCCGGATGTCCTTCCCCTTTGGAAAATGAGAATGCTTCTCCAAGTATAGGATGACTTAGAATTTGCTTCACAATTGAAGAAAGAGGAGTTGTTCAGATACTTGCTTCCCAGAATCGAGGCCCATAGGGAATCAGGTTCAGTTACTAATTTCCAGCCCATTCTTGCCATAAGGGCTTTGTTCATCAGCCCCATGCTTCTCAGACCTAACCCTCCCTCCTCTTTGCTGCTACAGAGCTTCTCCCATGAAACTAGGTGGCACATTTTTTGAACTGTTTCTAAGTAAAAGTTGAGAATTTGAAAACGTTTTCCATTAAGTACCTTTTTGCTTGATTTATCTTTTTACTACGCTTACATTGATCAGAATATTATTGATGGCTTAATTCACAGCTTCACAGTTTCCTAGAATCCAACATACACTATTAGTTGTCTCAATAATATAGACATGAAGCATCATTTGTGCTTTCGATTAATATTTGAGTGAATCCAAATATATGTACTTGCATTAACTTTTGTGATATTAATTCTAGGAACAAATTTGATTTACATCAAGATGTTAACAATTTAATTTGTTGAAAAGGCCCCAAACACATCAAAACCAACAAACCCTAAGTAATAATAATGTTGCCTCAAAGAAGGAGAAACTATGATTTATATATATGAATTGAACTCTTTCTCTCTTACTTCAAATGAACAAAGTACAAGGCTATTTATAGGACTCCTAGGATACTTCTAGAGCCACATTAATAATGATCAAATACATGTGCATGAACCTAACACTTAAATACATTCACGTACATACATGTATCATGTACTTAGATATCACCAATTCATGTACTAATATTAATTAAGAACAATCTAGAATATTATATTTATAAATTTGGTTTAGCTTCCCAACAATGCCTCCCGTAAACCAAATTTGCTTTTTATTTCCAAACTTGCAATATTTCACTTGAAAACTTCTCTACTTAAAGGTTTTGTGAACATATCTGCTAACTAATCTTCCGTCTTGCAATACTCCACTTGAATAATGCCTTCTTTTACCAACTCTCTTAAGAAATGAAATCGAATATGAATATGTTTCGTTCTTCCATGAAGTACTGGATCCTTTGTTACTGAAATATTTGAACTATTGTCACAAAATAGTGTTGTTGGACTGATCTGTTTATGCTTCAGACATTCCAAAATTCCTTGGAGCCAAACAATTTGACACCCTGCTAAAGAAGCAGCGATATATTCAGATTCCGTTGTAGAAAGAGCAACAACAGATTGTTTCTTCGAACACTATGAAATTGGGCCACTTCCAAGACTAAAAACATAGCCCGAAGTGCTTTTACTATCATCAACGCTTCCTGCTAAATCACTGTCAGTATATCCAACAAGATTAATCAGAATACTAGCTTGATAAAAAATACCATAATCAATGGTTCCTTTGACATGTCACAGAATCCTTTTTGCAGTCTCCCAGTGATTAGAGTATGGTTTCTCCATGAACCTGCTTACCAGACTTACTGCAAATATGATATCTGGTCTAGTTGCAGTCAAATACATCAAATTTCCAACCAAACTTCGAAACATAGTATAATTCACAAGCTTGCCTTCACCTTCTTTACTTAATTTTAACCCTGTGATACATGGAGTTGACACAGGATTTGCATTCTCCATTATGAATTTTCTTAAAATTTCTTTTGCATAACTTTCTTGTGAAATGAAAATCCCTTTCTTGGTTTGATGAACTTCAATGCCAAGAAATTGGTGTAACTTACCCAAATCTGTCATTTTAAATTCTTTCATCATGGAGGCTTTAAAATCATTCAACACTTTCAAATTATTTCCAGTAAAAATGAGATCATCAACATAAAGACTTACAACCATGAAGCTTTCTTGTGATGTGCCTTTGATGTAGAGAGTGGGCTCGTACGGGCATTTCCAAAAACCACTTTGTTCAAAGTACGAATTGATTCGGCTATACCAAGCTCTTGGTGACTGTTTCAGTCCATAAAGCGCCTTCTTCAATTTGTAAACTTTGTTTTCTTCTCCCTTCTTCACATAACCAGGTGGCTGCTCAACATAAACTTCTTCTTCCAAAAAACCATTCAAAAATGTAGATTTCACATCCATTTGAAATATACTCCAATTATTTTAAGCTGCAAGTGAGATAAGCAAACGAACAGTGTCAAGTCTAGAAACTGGAGTGAATACCTCAGTAAAGTCTTCTCCTTCCTTTTGCTTATACCCCTTTGCAACTAGCCTCGCCTTGTTTTTGTTGATGGAGCCATCTGAATTCATTTTTGTTTTATACACCCACTTTACGCTAATAGAACTCTTGTTCGGAGGCAAATTTGTAAACTCCCACGTTTCATTCTTTTCTATAGCTTTCATTTCTTCTTTCATGGCTAGTTTCCACTTTTCTTCTTTTGATGCTTCATTATAAGAAATTAGATCTTCTCCTGCAAAAAAGGCAAAAAATACAGTATCATCTGGATCAATTTGCTCAGTTGACCCATAAATTTCTCTTAACCTTTCTGTTCTTCTTTGAGGAGTGCTTTGAGGGGAGTTTTCACGAGAAGAGTATCTTGGACAAATAGGCTCGCTTTTATTTTGAGAATCATCATTAGTATCACAAAAACTTGGCCAATTTTCAAGAAAATCAACTTCTGAATTAAATGAAGAATTTTCATCAAATCGGACATATCGACTAATCACAATCTTCTATGTCACTGGATTGTAAAGCTTGTAAGCTTTGCTCCTTTCACTGTAGCTGATAAAAATACACTTTTCTGCTTTATCATCCAACTTGTTCCTTAATGCATCCGGAATATGTGCATAAGCAACACATCCAAAAGTCCTCAGGTGACTAACTTTTGGCTTCAACCCATACCATGCTTCATGAGGTGTGCAATTGTTCAATCTTTTTGTAGGAGACCTGTTAATCAAATAAACAGCACAGGATACAGCTTCTACCCAAAACTCTTTCTCTAACTTTTTCATTTTCAGCATGCATCTTATCATTTCCATGATGGTTCGATTTTTTCTTTCACTAACACCATGTTGTTGTGGTGTATGCCTTACTGTCAATACATGCCTAATTTCATCATTTTTACAATACTTCTCAATTGGAAGATATTCACGACCTCTGTCAGTTCTTATTGTTTTAATTTGACAACCAGAAAATTTTTCAGCTTCAGCTTTGAATTCCTTAAAGGCTTGAAATGATTCAGATCTTTCTTTGAGAAAATAAACCCAAACTTTCCTCGAGAAATCATCAACAAATGTAATAAAATATTTGTTACCTCCATGAGAAGTAACCGACATTGGTCCGCACAAATCTGAATGAACTAAATCCAACAGCCTTTTTGATTTCCACGAAGATTTTTGAGGAAACGGTTCTCTATGTTGTTTTCCAAGTTGACATCCTTCACAAATTTGATTTGTTTGATTAATTTGAGGAAGACCTTCAACCATCTTCTTTGTTGCTAGCAATTTTAGGCTGTCATAATTTAAATGACCATACATGTCATGCCACAACTTGGAAATTCCTTTATCAATGGTAGAGAAACAAGAAATGTTAGCAACCTGAAGTTTTATAGAAAAAAGATTATTTGAAGTTACTCCAATTGTTGCTATCAACTGATTTTTCTTTGATAAAAAACGAGCATTATCATGAAAATGAATATCAAACCCCTTCTTCAAAAGATAACCGGTGCTGAGCAAATTATTTTTTAATCCAGGAACATAATAAACTTCAGAAATCTTCTCCACTTTACCATATTTTGTTTGAAAAATAACTTCACCAACACCTTGAATTTTGTAGGCTCTGTCATCTCCAATTTTTACCTACCCATGGTTAGATTCAACCAAGTCTGAAAAAAATTCTTATTTCCGGTCATATGTTTGCTTGCACCACTGTCTAAATACCAAACATCATCCATATTATCACCTTGGAATGCCAACAATAAAGTATCCTGCACATCTCTTTCATCAGTTTTGTTTTCATGCATCAATCCGGTCTCATTTTGTGCTCCCTCCGTTCTAAAGCGACATTCTTTATATGTATGACCGGGTTTATGACAATGGTAACATTCAAAATAGCCACGACCTCTTCCTCTTTGATAGCCACTGCCACTTTGATAGCCACTGCCACTTTGATAGCCACGACCTCTTTGATAACCACGACCTCTTCCTCTTTGGAAATTCTTGATCAGATTTTCTCCACCTTCATTTGAATCATTTTTATAGCCTCTTCCTCTGCCTTGAAAATGAAAGTCTTTACCGCTGAAGTTTCCATTACCACCACGACCACGACCACGACCATAGTGAAAACCACGGCCTCCCGTAAATGAAACTTGAGATTTAAGAGCTTGATCAGGAAGAGGATAAGGATTTCTTTGATTTATCCTTACTTCATGAGCCTTCAAGGTCCCTTGCAAATCTTGTAGAGTAAGAGATGAAAGATCTTTTGATTCTTCAATAGCTACCACAACATAATCAAATTTTGGTGGTAAACTACGAAGAATTTTTTTCAACAACTTTCTCATCATTTAAAACTTCACCATTGGATGCCATTCGATTAACAACTGAATTAACTCTTGTAAAATAATCTGAAATACTTTCATTCTCCTTCATTTCTAATTTTTCAAATTCTTTTCTTAAGGTTTGGAGGCGTACCTTTTTTACCTTTTCCTCACCTTTGTATGTAACTTGAATAATCTCCTAGACTTCCTTTGAACTTTTAGCTTTAGCAACTCTTTCATACACCGGCATCTCAATTGTTTGATAAATTTGGAGACGCGCCTTGCTGTCCTTCTTTCGATTCTCCTTCAAATTATTTTTCTGCGCTTGTGTCAAAGCATCTTTGTTTTCTGAATCCTCATATCCTTCATCCACAATATTCCATAGATCCATTGACTTGAGCAATATCATTATATTGTCTCTCCAATAATCATAATTTTCTCCACCAAATCGAGGAATAAGTGAAGTCATGTTGTTGGAATTTGCCATCACCACGTTATTTTGAAAAACAATAAAGATAAAATTGGTCTGTTCTTTACTTAGGAACAAATCTGCTTCCTCTTCGTGGTGGACCCTTACTGATTAAAAAATCACTTGTTGCTTTGTCTTTGTGGTGGACCCGTGCAGCTTATTGGTATGCTTGCTGACAAGCTCTTATTTACTTGCTCACAATTCTGCAAATATGTTTGCTTGTTGTGATGGTCCCACTTTCCTTTCAAGCTCTGATGCCAATTTGTTGCCTCAAAGAAGGAGAAACTATGATTTATATATATGAATTGAACTCTTTCTCTCTTACTTTAAATGAACAAAGTACAAGGTTATTTATAGGACTCCTATGATACTTCTAGAGCCACATTAATAATGATCAAATACATGTATATGAACCTAACACTTAAATACATTCATATACATACATGTATCATGTACTTAGATATCACCAATTCATGTACTAATATTAATTAAGAACAATCTAAAATATTATATTTATAAATTTGGTTTAGCTTCCCAACAAATAATAATAAAAAAGGATCATAATCAACTGACATCAAAGAACCACCAAGGTACTCTTCATAATTTTACATTACAACAGTACAAGTATACTAACCTTTAGCTGACTTCAACAAATAAAGTATAAAATCCTAGAGATAGAGTTAAGTTGCATAGATCGTCGCGTTAGATCCAACTATATATGTTAATAAATCCCACACTGTAAAACCAAGTTAATTAGTTTATATGGTTTGCTACATCTAAATCACATGTGATGTCATTAAAACTAGCTAGGACTCAAAACATTTTTTTTAAACTAGGATTCTGAGATCCTCAGATAAAATAGTTTAGTGAGAAACAAACTGAAACATGGAAATGTTTTCTTATATTTAAGGCTTAAATATAATTTACTATCCTAAATTATAGACCATATTTCACTTCGGTGACCCACCTTTCAATTTTGTCAATTAGATGATTGAACTATTAATTTTTTTCACTTCGGTCTAATTTCTCTTAACACGTTAGAAATTGCTGGCGTGGCCCCCTAAGCGGGGCCATATCCAGCTGATGTGTATTTAAAAAATAATTTATTTACCATTTTGTTAATTTAAATTATTTATGTAGGGGCAAAGTTGGTAAAACAACTTTTATTCCACACTGAAGCAAAACTTGTGTGTTTGCAGCTACTGAATCTGAAAATTTAATTTTGAGTAGTTATCATTAGATCTAGCAATATAGTTGGTTAACTGTCGAGTCAACCCATATTAACCGGAACCAAATAGGTTGGTTAACTATTTTTATTTATTTGGGTTGAGTAAAGTTTGGAACCATATTTTAAAAAAGAAATATAGGTCCAACCCGTTTAATAATTTTTCGACCCATATTTTATTCCAAATACAAATCAAAATCAAAAGTTCTTTCTACCCATATTTACATATTCAAGAAGTTCAATTTCTCATGATTTTATTTCTCTAGTTAATCTTAATTTACGAATATCAATTAATTATATAATATTCAGTAATTATGTATACACCCACCCACCACCCCCCAAAAAAATATTCAGTGATTATGTATACACCCCACCCCCACCCCCACCCCCAAAAAATCAGTGATTATGTATGCACCCCCATCCCACAACCCACACCCCCACCCCCACCCTCACCCCACACTCTTCCTCCCCAAAAAAAATAATATTTAGTGATTATGTATACACCACCCACCCCACCCCGTCCACCCCCCAACCCACCCCCACTCTCCCTCCCAAAAAAAATAATATTTAATGATTATGTATACACCACCCACCCCACCCCGTCCACACCCCACCCCCTACTCCACCCCACACTCTCCCTCTCAAAAAAAATAATATTTAGTGATTATGTATACACCGCCCACCTCACCCTGTCCACCCCCCACCCCACGCCTTACCCCACCCCTCACCCCCACCCCCCAAAAAAAATATTCAGTGATTATGTATACACCACCCATCCCTCCAAAAAAATAAAAATAAAATACTTACTAATTATGTATACATAATATATCTAATAATAATTTATTTAATTGGATCATAATAATGGTAAGTTTGAAATTTAAAATATGAGTTGATCTATATTTGAACCATAACCATATGGTTCCAACCCACACAACCCATATTAAAAATGGTTAATATGGTTTTAATTCTTAAATGGAACCATAAGCATATTTTGAAAACCAAAACCAACCCATAACCATATTTTGTCAGGCTTAGTTATCATAGGTACCTCAAAGCTAGGGTTTGAAGATCAAAGATCGATCTGACTACAAATTTTCGTTAGGAAACATGATCTAGTAGGGGTTAAATGCTTTGTAAGTCACTCTACTTTAGGTCGACTTACAAATGGGTCACTAAATTTTTTTTTCTTACAGTCAACTCACTGAACTTTAATTTTCTTACAAACCGTTACAAAAACCGTTAAGTCCTTTGACTTTTAACGGAATTGGACACATATGATGCTGAGTTGGAAAAAAACTGATGTGGCAAAAATGAAAAATTCCACATAAGAAAGAGACAGCTGACATGTTAAAATTAAGAGAGAGAAAGCTAAAATTTTAAGAGAGAGAAAATTGAATTTTTTTAGGAAATTAATAATAAATATAATTATTTAAGAAATTATAAAATTAAATTACTGTTCATCTTCTTCTACCCAATTTGTTTGCTTCCCGAAGTACTGGTTGGTTGCATCTTGCACGCATTCAACAAATTAACTATGGAAGAAAGATAGGTAATCTGATTCGTGTGCAAACTCCCAAATCCCAATTACCAAATCTACCGTAGGTTGTATTGCCCATCCTCGTTCTCTTCTTCCATTATGACATAACAGGTTCCTTAATATCTCTTATATATCAATCAGTTTCTATACACAAATGTATGACCACAAGAAATAAAAAATCGTTGCTTTTTTAGATTTAGAAATTGACGAATCAGGAAACACTTTTTTTCATCTCCAGATTAGAACAACCCCCTACTTCCTCCGCTCATCAATAAATATGCTTGGAACAAATTAGCTGTGGAAAAAAGAACTTCTTGGGAATCTGATTCCCAAAAGCATATATATGCTTGTAACCCATGTTCTAGCAAAGGGAAAACCGATCAAAAAAGTTCCAACCTAAATGTTTTATAATATTCCCGTATCAGATAGAACCTAGAAAAATTATTCATTCTTTAGATCTTTGAAAACCCATTAAAAAGAAAAGCAATTTCACCATTGAAGACGAATAAAACATCAAAAAATTAGCACAAAATTCATTATATTGCATGGAGTTGTATCTTTCAGATTAGTGGTAATTTAGATCTAGATCTACTATGAAGTCAAATCCATGTAAGAATTTTACAATTTTTAGATCTAGATCTACTTGCATCAACGAAGAAGAAGAAGAACAAGAGAGAGAAAGATGAGAGAGATTTTACCATGAAATCAGGTGGTGAATGATGAAAGTGTTGTTTTGATCTACGGATTTGTTTTATAATTTCCAATATCTACCTATTTATTTTATAATTTCCTTAATTATATTTGTAAATAGTTAAATAAAAATTCATTTGATAATAATTAAATATATTTTTTATTTAGTTTCTTATTTTTTGGCTAACTTTTTAATTTATATTATTATATTTGTAAATAATTAAACAAAAAATCATTTAATATTAATTACAAAAAATAATTAAATATATTTTTTATTTATTTTCTTTTTTGGCAAACTTTTCTAATTTCTATTATTATATTTGTAAAGAATTAAATAAAAACTCATTTGATATTAATTACAAAATAATTAAATATATTTTTCATTTATTTTCTTATTTTTTAACTAACTTTTCTAATTTATATTATTATATTTATAAATAATTAAATAAAAATTCATTTGATATTAATTAGAAAAATAATGAAATATATATTTCATTTATTTTTTTATTTTTTGGTAAACTTTTCTAATTTATATTATTATATTTGTAAATTTTTTTATAAAAATTCATTTGATATTAATTACAAAATAATTGAATATGTTTTTCATTTATTTTTTTATTTCTTTGGCTAACTTTTCTAATTTATATTATTATATTTATAAATAATTAAATAAAAAATTATTTGATATTAATTAAAAAAATAATTAAATATATATTTCATTTATTTTCTTATTTTTTGGCAAAATTTTCTAATTTATATTATTATATTTGTAAATAATTAAATAAAAATTCATTTGATATTAATTACAGAATAATTGAATATATTTTTCATTTATTTTCTTGTTTTTTTGACTAACTTTTCTAATTTATATTATTATATTTATAAATAATTAAACAAAAATTCATTTGATATTCATTACAAATATATTTAAATATATTTTATTTATTTATTTTCTTATATTTTTTTGACAAATTTTTCTAATTTATATTATTATTTGTAAAGAATTAAACAAAAATTTATTTGGTATTAATTACAAAAATAATTAAATATATTTTTGATTTTTTTGTTAACTTTTCTAATTTATATTATACTTTAAATAATTCTTTTATTTTCTTCATAAATTTTCCCTTTTAGATCCACATAATCAAGGCTACGTGGGATAATTCATGACACATAAGTTTTTTTTTACAAATCAGTTGCTTATGTGTACATTCTGTTTAAAGTCAAATGACTTAACGGTTTTTCTAACGGTTTGTAAACAAATAAGAGTTCACTGAGTTGACTGTAAGAAAAAAAAATTTAGTGACCCATTTGTAAGTTGACGTAAAGTATAGTGACTTAGAAAGCATTTAAACCAATCTAGTACTGATGCTATAGATTGAAATTTGGTTCTCTATTCTCTCTCATCTTTCATCCATGGTTATTGCTTCGATCATCTTTCGTCCATGGTTATTAACAGATTATTTCTTCGATTTGACCATAGTTCTGTTCATCGTTTGAGATTTGGTGGTGATGATTGAGTGCGGTGATGGGTGGATGGGTAGAGGTGGTGGTGCATGCTCGTGACAGTGGCAGATCTAATAATATGGTGGTAGATCTGCTATGATGGTTTATCATGGTGGAATAATATGATATTGGTGATGGTTGTAGATGGTGGTAGGGTAGTAGATCTACTAGTGTTAGGTTTGCGGTGGCTGTTACATTTTTTCTTCTCAAAATCTCTCTTTGGTGGTGACGATGGGCGACGGATGGTGGTGAAAATGACGGATGGTGGTGTATGATGATGGATGGTAATAAAATTAGATGGTGGTGTTGGTGGCGGATCTATTAATATGGTGGTAGATCTAGTATGGTGGAGGTGGTGGCTACGGAAGCAGTGGTGGCGGCGGTGATGGATTCTGCAGCGGTGTAGGCAGCGATGGACTCTGTGAAGATGGATATGGTGGGGATGGTGGCTATGGAGGAGGAAGTCGTCGGTAAAATGGTGGCGGTGGTTATGGTTGTGGCCGAAGGGAAGGCTGAGGCGGTTATAGTGGTGGTGGTGGTGGTAATGGTGGTCCATGTTATAATCGCTTATATAGTTTTTGCTTTTGATGTTTTTAATTATTATTAATGTTTGATAGAAAGTTGTTTACAATTTTAGCCTTTAATATATCATAAATGTTTAATTAAAAATTAAAAAATTAATTTTTTTGTTACACATCAACTTAACTATGTCCTACTTAAACAATCACGTCAGCAATTTCTGACGTGGCAGACCCAATTGAAGTAAATTGGAAGAAATTAATATTTCAATCATCTAATTGATAAAATTGAAAGGTAGATCACCGAAGTGAAATATGATATATAGTTTAGGGTAGTAAATTATATTTAGGGAATTGATATTTTCATAAGGGAAATTGATATTTTCACAAGGCTCACTCACATGCATGTGAGTCTTGTTTACTATTCATATGAGATGTGAGGAGAACTTTGTGGAAAATATCAATTTATCTTGTGAAAATATCAATTTTCTATATTTAATAATATATACATCTTCTTTAGCGATTATATCTTCTGATAACTTTATATATTCTAAGATAAATTTAGAGTATATTCATCTAAATCATCGGATATTGTCTCCTTTACAGCCTCATAAAAAATTGGGTAGCAACTTGGAATGATATTTTTGCAATTTTGGCCATGATTCTTTAGATTTAGAATGCTTTCTTTCCTTTACTTTTTTTTTTTTTGGCAAAACTAATGAATTAGGCATCGTAGTTGGCAAGTTTTACTGATTACATTATCGAACTTTTAATTTTTCAAATTTTTCCAATAAAATAATTATGATTTTGAAATTGGGTGACTCCGTTAAAAACTTTAGACTAGCGTTAAGATTTTATCTACGTGGCTCTGAAAAAAAATATAAAAATTAAAAATATTACATATAGCAAAAAAATAATAAAAAATTTAAAAGTAAAAATTAAAAAATCAAAACATCTTTTTCGCTAAAAAGATCTAACCAAAACTGATCTAACCATCTTTTTTATCTGGGTTTCTTTTATTCTTCGTCAAAATAGATCTAGCCAAAACAAATATTCATCAAAACAAAGGGCCACTAATCCCAAGTTGCTCGCATGATCAGTTGATGATCTTTTTGCAATAGAAATTAACAAACGATGAGAGACACGTTGTAAAACTAACAAAGGTGACCTCATTTGTGGGTATTTGGGAGGTCCTACTCCTTCCCCAAATGTCAACCCCTGCCCCTTCTCGCCGACGATGACTTGCTCGCCTAAATGGAGAACAATTTCCTTTGTGCAGTGGTGCTAAGTCGACGGTGGAGGAAAAACTCAACACCAGTACTTACATATTTATATAATATAATAATTATATAAATATAAATTATTTTATTTCGCCTCTGCTCTGTTGCTCTCCTTCGACCTCAAAATCTCTCTCTCTCTCTCTCTCTCTCTCTCTCTTCATCCCTTTAGACCTTAAACGACTATCATCCGCCATTGACGAAGCTCTGGATTTACTTCACGTTCGTCTTATTAATCGATCCGGGTATCGTGATTTTATTTCTCTTGAGATTCCCGATTTGGCTTTTGGGATTTTAGGATTAACTTTCATTTGGGACTAGATTTTTTTAATCTTCTAATTGTTAGTGGCGATGGACTTTTTTGGTGTTTGTTGAGGCTTTGTTCGAATTGGGTGCATCTCTTTTAATTTAAATTAAAGGTTTCACTTTTGTCTTTAGTTTGTCAATTTTTGTGCTAATTAGGCCCTCTCTTACTGGTGATTTTTGAATTTTGCAAATTCAGAATTAGGGTTTATTGGTATTTGTGTTTGTAGATGTGGGTTTATAAAACCCTTTGATGCAATTGTGTTATTCACTCTGAATTTGTAATCTTTCCTCAAAATCTCACTATGAATCCAAAGCTTGATTTCCTTTAAAATCACAAAATCCGACTATGAATTTGGTCAGAAAAGTAAAGTTCCATGAAATTTTTGGTGATGGTTGTTGGTGATAATGGTAGCCGAAACTCGGCCGTTGATGATGATGGCAATCGGAACTCGGAGGCGATGGTCTCCATGGCAGCTAGGTGTCAATGGTGAAAATTATGGGAGGATGAGAAAACCAAACAGAAAAGATAAGATTTCATCTGTTTTTATTTTTAATAATGCTACTATCACATAAAATGGTTACATAACTCTCACATAATGCTCACGTGACAGTATGTGATTTGTTGTGAAGTTAAATGGGTTATATCAACAACAAATCACATACTGTCACCTCAACAGTACGTGAGAGTTATGTAATTATTTTATGTCATAGTAGCATGACTCATTTATTTTTGCCAAGTCAAAATTCGCCACATCATTATTTCAATCTTTTTCCTCTTTTTTTTCACACCATGTAGGAAAATACTTGAGCCAATTTAACAGAAGTTAACTTATTTTAACAGAATGGTCTAATTTAAATTTTTAATTAGTTCAATGTAATAATTTTAATTTTTTAAAATTTAGTGGGGTAATAAATAAAAAGTGCCAACTACAGTGACAATCATTAATTTTACCTTTTTTTTATCGACAAATTAAAATTTCATTAAACTAATCATTTGTAATACATGTGTACGGTGAAACCGAAATGTAACAACTTCAACTCAGCTACAACACATCCTTAATGGATCTAGAAAAAATCACCACAACAGAATACAACACTTGCCACAATAACCAAAATCCAATACAATAAACAAAATCCAATGCTACAACACTAGCCACAATAAACAAAATCCAATGCTACGTCGAAAAATCCAGGTTCTACCATAACAACCAAGAGCAGAATACCATATCAGCGGCATCTTTATAATGTATACTATGGTATCCAAAGAATAGTTTGATACTTTTGATATTCCGAATTTAGCTAGCACATCAGCCTCCTGGTTGGCTGATCTAAGAATGTACTCAAAACTCCACAGGAATGCTTTGTTTCTTTCCCACATATTGAAAAACACTATCACAAAACATTTGTTAAGTTGGTTCCTTAAAGGAGTTCATCTTTAGCTATTTAATTGCCAGGAAAAAATATATAAAAAAAGGAAATATGGGGGAAAGCAGTGGAATACTTGATCAGCTTAAATGCATGTCTATCCTATTGTCCTTTTGTAATTCTTTTCAAGAAATATTTGAAATAAAGTTTAAAATGCAAGTTAATATGAAGAAATTGCTCGTCTTCTTTTAATTTTGAGTAAAATTCATAAAACAATATGTGGTTTACCCAAATTCTTGAGTTACCACTGTGGTTCGGAAACTATCGATTCACCACCAGTGATTTGCCCTCAAGTTACCTTATTTTCATGGGTTCTTTACAGTAATATACAACAGTTAGAAAGTAATTACACCATTAGTGCATCCACAAAATAATTACAAAAAGAGGGCAACAAATTCAAATCATTCAATTTCACATTAATAAGGAAACTTAAAATCAATGAGAAATAACCGCCATAATTAATAATTAAAATTCAAACCATTCAATTTCACATTAATAAGAAAACCTAAAATCAAAGAGAAATAACCGCCATAATTAATAATTCAAATCAAATCTTTGGGATCTAACAACAAAAATAAATCCATAATTCAAATCAAAAGGAGGGAAAAATAAAAAATTATCTTCTTCATCCTAATTTTCATCTCCCTCACTGCTCATTCTCTTCATCACGGCCTTCTCTCTCCTCCCCTTCATCATCCTCCTCTGTCGCGAATCTTTGACGCCCCCAAATCCGGGTCCCCAGAACCTCGGACCTGGTACATCATTTCTATAACTATTGCGAAAGATATAAACATAAATTGTTTATACAATAACTTTTACAACATAATTCCCAATGTCTGAAACCTTAACTTAATACCTGAATTCAATATCTTATCCGATATACAATGTCATTTGCATATAATACTATTACAAGTTTTATCTGTACGATAAACCAATGCTGGAACTGTCTTTGACTTTTCCTGTATCTGACGTATTCATCCTAATCTGCAATGTTTATCATGATATAGCAAGGGTGAGCAACAAGTTTGCCTAGCAAGTTTAATTTCAAGAAAAGATATATCATGATTGAAATGAATGAACAATAAGCTAGATGACTTTCAACAATATAACCATTGTGAAATAGCATGAATCAAATTTACATAACTGAACGACCGAGACAATAAAAATGAATGGTCAATAAGGAACATGAATAAATTCAACTGAACAATATGGTAATGAAGGTGATCAGCCTTTCATACCTGATGAACATATGCAACATGCACAACGTGCGAATCAATAAATCATAGACGTGATATAATCAATAATGATTAACCACTATATGAAAGAATAGTTCAAGAAAACTTGCCTTTATCACCGACTACTGCTCCGCAATATAGTTAGCTTCATCTGAAGACCTAATATTGATAATATCGATCTCCCAATTAGAATAATATTATCACAGTTAATACTGTTAATTACAGTTATAAAGTAACATAAACACATTACCACATAATCCCAACAGTCAATAAAACACATAAGACCTAGTATCAAGTCAAACTATTTCAGTCTGAGTTGAGTTCGGTACTAATTCGACATCCCGATTGCCTAATCGGATAATTATCGAGCCTAATATCAATTGGACTCTACCTAAACGCTTCAATATTATCTTAAATATTTTATTTATCAGTTAAAATATTTTTCAAAAGTTCATAATAATTTTTAAATAATTATTATCATTTATAATGATTTTTCAATCATTAATATAATATTTATATGATTTAAATACCACATAATTCTATTATCATTAATACTTAATTTAATTTTAACTATTAATGAAATACATGACATAATATTATAAGTTATTTATAATATTTTAAAGTATTTTTAATACCTTAATATCGCCTTTAAATAAATTTAAAATATTTAAAATTATTATTAAATAATTGCCATTCATATTAAAATATTAATGTAATTCATGACAAAATATTAAAAGTTATGTTTTATAACTTAAAATATTTTTTATAACCTTTAAATCATTTTTAAATAATTTTTAAAACATTAAAACCATTTTTATATAATTTATTTAATACAATTATTAAATAAATTTATTATCATAATATTAATCTATACTTTCATTTGATTACTAATTAATATTAATTAAATATTAATTAATTAATTACCTTTAGTTCTTATTTAATTAATGAATAATAGCCAAATAGATCTATCCATTATTTAATGGTAATTAGATAATGAATAATCAAATTATTGTTTGTCTTTAATTATTATTTAATAATAATTAATTAATTACTTACTATGTGTCATTAATTATTATTTAATATTAAATAAATAATAATTAATTAATTACTTATCCTTGAATAATAGATAATCAATTCACTTCATAATTCTTTAATTATTCTTTCTTATTAATTTAGGAATAATTAATTATTATTTGCTCTTATTTATTATTTAATATTAATTAAATAATAAACAATTATTTTATAAATTCTTATATCAATGTAAGTAGGTAATTACATTATTATTACCTAATCTTACTTCAACATTCTTTAATCATTATTTAATATTATATAAATAAGAATTAATCAATTTGTTAATCTCTAATTATTATTTAATCACAATTAAATAATAACTAGTTATTTTATTAACACTAATTTTATTTAATTATCATTTAATATCACTTAAATAATAATTAAATAATTAATTATATTTAATTTTGTATGTAATTAATTTGCTAACCATTTAATGGCTTTAAATAATTATTTTTAATAATTAATCACTTCTACTTCTACTTATTTACTTATTTAATGGCTTTACAGAAACGCTTGTAAAACGAAATGTACAACTCGGAATTAAGTTCCGTCGGAGGCGTTGGATTCGTAACTTCTTAAGATACAGTTTTCAATTATCAAACACTCAATTTGGAGTTGTTTTGAGTTCGGAAATTCGGACCGAAGTGGCTGATCAGTTTTGGTTTTTTCAGCTTGACCCTCTTGTACTAAAATAATCATAACTTTTTTGTTTTAAAACGTTTTTGAGCGATTCTTGAGCCCACACGAAGCTAACTTCCGGTACTACAACTTTTGTTCTTGGACCATCTTCAAATTCCAAGCACAAAATTCCAGAGAATTCGTGGAAGGGGACTGCCCCGAATTTTCTGGACAGATTCGATTCTACTACTTTGAAATGTCATAACGTTTTGCTATGAAGTCAGAATTAGTCCGTTTTGGAGTCTATGGAAAGCTTATTCAGTGTACTACAACATACCAAAAGCCCAAAATTTTCTGAACAATCTAGCTAATCCCGAAATTTTCTTTTAGGGGCAGCATTGTAGTAATTTTCTAAAGCTTAAAACCTATTTTGCTTTACTTTCTTTGGATCAAACTTTTAACACCTAAACTGTCTATATCTACTCATAAAACACTCTAAAACCTGTAGATCTATGGTTTTAGAGTTCAAGAAACATAACTTGATATTTCATCAAAAACAAATCAAATAAAATACATAAACTAATATTTAGAGTTTGATTTTTATACCTTTCTTCCTTCTTGATTTCTTGTTCTTTCTTCCTCTCTCTTCTTCCTCTTCCCCAAAGCTGGTCCCTCTCTTCTTTCTTTCTCATGGGCTGCCGACCACAACCTCCTCTCTCTCCTTTCTATTTCTTTTGCTAGCTTTACTTTCTCTCTCTCTAATCTTTGAGGTTACTTGCAAATCTATCCAACATATTTTCTCTTTCTCTTTCCTATCTTCTATTTTCTCTTTGCTATCTTATGTGATCTTAGGAGATATGCAAGGTGGCAACTTATTTTAGCATGTGATAATACTCCCTCCTTGCCTTGCCGGGTACATGTGTGACGCCCCCAGAATAGGTCCATTCAACCCAACCCATTCTGAGTCGCCAAATACATGGTACAGAATTCAAATACAAACTTTATATCATACGGTCGTGCAAAATACGACCACACAACTGTGAGTGTCAATACAAATATGTAGAAAATATTAAGATTCAAACTAAGTCCTCATTACAATTATTATCACACTATTTGTCAGAAATAGTGAGGACTACTACTGCTCTAACTCGGACCATCACTCTGTCCCCCGACTAGTTCCCGCAACATTCTCATTTCTTGAAGAGGACAACAGATGAAAAGGGTGAGCTCAACTAGCTCAGTAAAGAATATTATGACTAAGATAATGGAAAATAAATCATCGTTAGCCTTCAATAAATCAGATAAAATATAATGGACAACCAATCTTAGATCAATATTCGCAGCGGAAATAACAAATCATTAGAAGAGTTAAGCAGAGAATGAAGTCAACTATCTTCTATGATTTAAAAGTCCATCATCAATATTTTATCCCTGCAACATCAATCAATATACATCTCGAGTCAATATTCATCTTTGCACTACAGGCCAAAGATATTCATTTGTATCATCAGTGCTCATGTTCATCTCAACACCTGTCATCTTTGCACTACGGCCAAAGATATTCATCAGGTAATCATTCATCTTTGCTCTACAGGCCAAAGATATTCAGTTACATCACCTTTTAGGACTGAGGATGATGAAAAATATTTTAAAGAACGAATCCAGTGAGATAAAAGACAAAGATTAGGGATTCGTCATTTAGTTTATCCAAATTCAAGAATAATCCATAATAATACTTTGTGGAGCAAAATTCAAGAATAAAGCCCACAACTTGGATACAATCAAAGATAGTAACCTTAACAGACAATTTGGACAAATAGAAGAAAAATAAATTTTTCTGTGAATAGTGTCGTATACGTGAATAGTGCCGTATACGTGAATAGTAACCCCGACGAAAAAAGTAAGAATTTCAACATAAAATCCATGACAATATTTTTGTATAATGATATTGAGAAGAATAACATCATTGACGAAAGAAATAACATCCCTTACCTCAAAAGAACAGTATCTCTGACTGGAATATCGGATATAATACTGACGGAAGCTTGTACTGAATAGTAATACTCAAAGTATTGAAATACTCACAAAAATACGCTCGATATTATAGAGAGAGAAAACTTCTGATTCTGGTGTGATTTTCAATTCTAACATAAGCACCCTATTTATAGGAAAAGCTTAGGATGCCAAAGGAGACTAAAATAATAAAATAATATATTTTTTTTAAAAATTTCCGCCGCCTGGCGGCTAAAAATTTTAGATTTTTCAACAACAAAAGTGGGGCCCACCATTTTATTTAAAAAATATTTATTTTCTGAAACTTCAATAATTCATAACAAATAGCCCCTTTGTCAGAAAAATACAAATTTTATGTCCTTCCATAGGAAATTTAATTCTCTACAACTTTGCAGAAGAAAGTTTTTCCAAATTTCAAACATAAATTATCCGAAATCCATAAACAGATGATTTCCCACACCAAAATACTGATAAAAACACATCAGCACTAATTCCTTCTTTAATATCCACAAAATAAATATTTCCTTATCATATAAATCAATAATTAATTATTCACAAATAATATTATAGAACTACAATATTAACAACCAGGTCGTTCCCAGGAAAGAGGGGGCCTTCCGATAAGGACTTCTCCCTACTGGCGCGTAATTAAATAACCCCTCCTAGACAGAACTTCCTTAGACATTGTCAATAATGCTATCTAATAATATTATTCAAATAATATGAATTATTGAGTTGATAACGTGAAATACTGTGCAACGACAATTATTGAATCAATACTACAAAATATCAACTGTAGCCATTATTGAATCAATCATAAAAATAGCAACGTAGCAATTATTGAGTCAATAAAATATCAATGCAGCAATTATTGAGTCAATAATATAAAATATCAACGTAGCAATTATTGAGTCAATAATATAAAATATTGAACAGTAAATACTGTAACAATAATTGAGTAGGTTCCTTCTCACGTAAGACTCAATAATTCGAAATACTGTGCAATACCGTGTGCTACTGCGCAACACCGCGTACTGTATTTTAACCACCGGGTATTTCAACAGTACTAACGGTAACAACTACGCCGTTATTTTGTAAAAAAGTTATTTCTGTCGCTTTCTATATCCGAAAGTTATTCCGTTGTAGGGGCCCACAAATAACTACGCCATCGTACGAATATTCTCCGACAACAAGAATATTCCACGACCAAACGAATATTCCCCGACAACAAGAATATTTTATAACCACTTTCTCATTTTAAAAATGTTTGCACATTTCACCCATAACTTTTATATTTATCAAATCAACACCTTACTATTTCGAAATAATATATAAAGAAAATTAAATCTTTATTCATAAAAGTTGGGGTCTTACAACCTCCCCTCCTTATGAAATTTCGTCCTCGAAATTGACGTACGTACCTGGTATGTCGAAAAGGTGAGGATACCTCGCTTTCATTTCCGATTCCAACTCCCAGGTCATTTCCTCATTTGCATGGTTTCTCCACAAAACTTTAACTTGAGGTATAATTTTCGAGCGTAGGACATGCTCCTTCCTATCCAAGATCTTGACAGGTACCTCCTCGTACGTTAAATCTTCAGCTATCTCGTCTGGTTCTAACTCAATAATGCGATTTGGATCCTTCACATATTTACGTAACACGGATATGTGAAACACGTTATGAACACGAGACATGCTTGGAGGTAAAGCAAGTCTATAGGCCACATTTTCTACTCGGTCAAGAATCTCAAATGGACCAATGAATCGTGGGTTGAGCTTTCCTCTCTTCCCAAACCTTGTAACTCCTTTTCATGGAGCAACACGTAATAACACATGGTCTCCAACATTAAATTCCACGTCCTTTCGATGAAGATCTGCATAACTCTTTTGTCGATCCTGTGCCGTCTGTATACGTTGTCGGATTATTTGGATCTTTTCTGTAGTCATACGTACTAACTCTGGTCCCAACAATGTTGCTTCACCCACCTCATCCCAACATACTGGAGAACGACACTTTCTCCCATACAACGCTTCGAATGGAGCTACGCCTATACTTGTCTGATAACTGTTGTTGTAGGAGAATTCCACCAATGGTAATTACTATCCCAACTCCCTTTGAAGTCTAGAACACAGAGTCTCAATAGATCTTCAAGAGTTTGGATAGTCCTTTCCGATTGTCCGTCTGTTTGAGGATGATAAGCCGAACTGAATCGTAAATTCGTGCCCATAGCTTTCTGCAAACTGATCCAAAATCGTGAAGTAAATCTGGGATCACGATCCGAAACTATGGATACTGGCATGCCATGCAATCTCACAATCTCATTCACGTACATATGAGCAAGACGTTCAAGGGAATTAGTCTCTCGTATCGGCAAGAAATGAGCAGACTTGGTTAATCTATCAACAATAACCCAAATCGCATCTAAGCCTTGAGAAACCTTGGGAAGACCCGTAACGAAATCCATCGTAATGTGTTCCCACTTCCATTTCGGAATCTCCAGTGGTTGCAATGGACCCTTCGGCACTTGATGCTCCGCCTTTACACGTTGACAAGTTAAACATCTTGAGATGAACTCCGCGATCTCTCTCTTCATATTACTCCACCAAAATGTATGTCGAAGATCACGATACATTTTAGTACTCCCAGGATGGATTGCAAACGGTGTGTTGTGTGCCTCCATCATGATTCTATACTTCAAGTCAAAATCGTTAGGAACACAAAGTCTGGAGTTGACTCGAAGTATTCCCTCTTCATCGATTCTTGCTTCTGGAATTGCACCTTCTTGCACCTTCTTCTTCATCTTCATCAGTTCCGCATCCGTAGCTTGAGCAGCTTTAACTTTATCAATCAAAGCTGGTTCTACGCGTATACTTGACATCATCGCACTCGTTCCCACATATGATCTTCTACTCAACGCGTCAGCTACCACGTTCGCTTTTCCAGGATGGTATTGGATGGTATGATCGTAATCTTTCAACAACTCAAGCCAACGTCGTTGCCGCATGTTGAGTTCCTTCTGAGTGAAGAAATATTTAAGGCTCTTATGATCCGTATAAATCTCCACTTTCTCTCCGTACAAGTAATGTCTCCAGATCTTCAACGCGAATACGACTGCTGCCAACTCTAGATCATGAGTAGGATAATTCCTCTCATATTCTTTGAGTTGTCGCGAGGCATAGGCTATGACTTTCCCATGTTGCATGAGAACACATCCTAACCCTTTGCCCGAAGCATCGCTGTAAATAACAAATCCATCCGAACCAGATGGTATTGTCAGAACAGGTGCCGAAATAAGTCTCCTCTTGAGCTCTTGGAAGCTCTTCTCGCATTCCTCGCTCCAAACGAATTTTGTATCTTTCCGAGTCAACTGAGTTAATGGAGTAGCGATTCGAGAAAATCCCTCTACGAACCTCCGATAGTAACCAGCTAAGCCCAGAAAGCTTCGTACTTCGGTCACCGACTTAGGTTGCTCCCAGCTTTGTATTGCTTCAATCTTCGTCGGGTCCACAGATACTCCACGTTTCGATACCACGTGCCCAAGGAATGCTACTTCCTCAAGCCAAAACTCGCATTTCTTCAGCTTAGCATATAGCTTGTTCTCACGAAGCTTTTGAAGTACCAACTTCAAATGGTGTTCATGATCTTCACGGCTTTTAGAATAGATGAGAATGTCATCAATAAAGACAACAACGAATTGATCTAAATACTCCTTAAATACACGGTTCATCATATCCATGAAAGCAGCAGGAGCATTAGTCAATCCAAAAGACATGACTAAGAACTCATAATGCCCGTACCGTGTTCTGAAAGCAGTCTTTGGAATATCCTCAGTTTTAATCTTCAACTGATGATATCCAGAACGAAGATCGATCTTTGAAAAGAATTGCGCTCCTTGCAACTGGTCGAACAGGTCATCAATACGAGGTAACGGATACTTATTCTTGATGGTGACATGGTTCAACTCCCGATAGTCAATGCAAAGTCGCATACTCCCGTCTTTCTTCTTTACGAATAAAACAGGAGCACCCCAAGGAGACGTACTAGGACGAATAAAACCGATGTCCAACAATTCTTGTAATTGAATCTTTAACTCCTGAAGTTCAATAGGAGCCATTCGATATTGGGTTTTAGAAATGGGCTTTGTACCGGGCTCAAGGTCAATAAAGAATTCAACTTCACGTTCTGGGGGTAGACCGGGAAGTTTTTCGGGAAATACATCAGGAAACTCATTAACAACGAAAATATCATTCAAACCTGACGTATTCTGATTTAGATCAGTGACATGAGCTAAGAAAGCTTGACATCCGTTTTTCAATAAACGAATAGCTTTATGACTTGAAATGATATTGACTGATTTTAGTGGTTTGGTGATTTGGATTCGCACAACAGGTTGATTAGGAATATGAAAACTAACAACCTTACGAAAATAATCAATTTTGGCATGGTAAGTGGTTAACCAGTCAATTCCTAAAATCACGTCAAATGCAAGTATTTTCAAAGATATAAGATCAACAGGTAAGGTAAGGGTACCAATCTGAATCAAGCAAGATTTGTAAACTGTAGATGTAACAAAGGTTTCTCCTAACGGAGTTTCAACAGATAAGTCAAAGTCTAATTTATCAGAAGTCAAGTTCAAACGTTGAGCACAAGCAGGTGAAATAAAGGAATGAGTAGCACCGGTATCTAACAAGGTGTAAACTTCGCAAGAGTTTATGATCAGCTTACCCGTAATCACCTCGTGTGGATTCCTCGCGTTTTGGGCTGTCACGACAAACGCTCTTCCAGGAATCACCGACTTTGACTTGTCTGCAACCGCCTTTGGAATCACCACCCCCGCTGAATTTGGTTTCGCAACAGGACAATCTCGAGCTATATGTCCTTCTTTTCCACAGTTATAGCATCCTTTGAATTGTTGTGGGCAGTTTGGGCTGATATGTCCCTCTTTCCCGCATTTATAGCATACGACCGGTGGTCGTTCTCCTCCCCTCGAAACAGTTGATGCTGGTGCTGATGTTGACATCTTCACGTTCTCATTGTTATACCTTCTCTTTTTGAAATCTCCTCCCGATTCGCTTCTTCTACTATCATGGCCACGATAACCACCGGAGTGGTTACCGCTTCTGTCATACTTTCCTCCTCGCTGGTTGTCATTGCTTCGATGACTGCTGCCACCGGTACGACCTTGGTTGTGGTCCCTCGGTTGAACATAATCATTATCTCGTTCTAACAACTGGGCCCTGTTCACTACATCTGAATATAGAGAAAATTTATGAGAAATGAGGTATTGACGTATTTCGGGTTTCAAACCTCTTAGAAACATCCGCGTCATACGTTCCTCATTCTCCACCAAATGAGGTGCAAACCTGGACAGCTCCGCGAACTTAGCCTCGTACTGGGATACCGTCATGTTGTTTTGCTCCAGTCGGATAAACTCTACCTCCTTCATATGACGAATACTTTCAGGAAAGTACTTGTCATTGAACAGTTTCTGGAACGCTTCCCAAGACATCTGGAGTGCGACAGGCTGGGTACGCTTCACGGATTCCCACCAGTAATCTGCCTCTCCACGGAACATAAACGTGGCGAATGGAACCTTCTGTTCCTCTGTACATCCCAAGACATCAAATATCTTGGTAATTTGTTTAATCCACGTCTCCGCCTTGATCGGATCTGGCTTTCCCAGAAACTCTGGTGGTCCCAATTCTTTGAACTGCTTGGCAGTAACAGCTCGCGTGTTGTTATTATCTCCACCTGTATGTTGCACACGAGTCTCCCTCGTCTGATTTTGCATAAACTGCAAAAAACTTCTAAACATCTCATCGTTTATCGTCTGACCAGCGTTATTTTCAGGATGAACATTGCCTTCTTGTTGCACGTTCTCCTGGTTAACGATTAAAGGTGTCTCCACGGTCTCATTCACTTCGTTGTTAACATTCTCAGCTGCCATTCTCAAATACTGTCATAAAACAAGGGTTAATTAAACAAGTCAACATATCACATATTAATCCTATGCTCCGACTGACCAATTAAATACCACATAAGCTTAGGTAGGACACACTAGCAAAGGATTTACTCGTCTCTCCCCTCCTAGTTCTATTCCCCGATCTCCGCCAGAGATCATATCCCTAAGCTCTGATACCAACTGTGACGCCCCCAGAATAGGTCCATTCAACCCAACCCATTCTGAGTGGCCAAATACATGGTACAAAATTCAAATACAAATTTTATATCATACGGTCGTGCAAAATACGACCACACAACTGTGAGTGTCAATACAAATATGTAGAAAATATTAAGATTCAAACTAAGTCCTCATTACAATTATTATCACACTCTTTGTCAGAAATAATGAGGACTACTACTGCTCTAACTCGGACCATCACTCTGTCCCCCGACTAGTTCCCGCAACATTCTCATTTCCTGAAGAGGACAATAGATGAAAAGGGTGAGCTCAACTAGCTCAGTAAAGAATATTATGACTAAGATAATGGAAAATAAATCATCGTTAGCCTTCAATAAATCAGATAAAATATAATGTACAACCAATCTTAGATCAATATTCGCAGCGGAAATAACAAATCATTAGAAGAGTTAAGCAGAGAATGAAGTCAACTATCTTCTATGATTTAAAAGTCCATCATCAATATTTTATCCCTGCAACATCAATCAATATACATCTCGAGTCAATATTCATCTTTGCACTACAGGCCAAAGATATTCATTTGTATCATCAGTGCTCATGTTCATCTCAACACCTGTCATCTTTGCACTACGGCCAAAGATATTCATCAGGTAATCATTCATCTTTGCTCTACAGGCCAAAGATATTCAGTTACATCACCTTTTAGGACTGAGGATGATGAAAAATATTTTAAAGAACGAATCCAGTGAGATAAAAGACAAAGATTAGGGATTCGTCATTTAGTTTATCCAAATTCAAGAATAATCCATAATAATACTTTGTGGAGCAAAATTCAAGAATAAAGCCCACAACTTGGATACAATCAAAGATAGTAACCTTAACAGACAATTTGGACAAATAGAAGAAAAATAAATTTTCCTGTGAATAGTGCCGTATACGTGAATAGTGCCGTATACGTGAATAGTAACCCCGACGAAAAAAGTAAGAATTTCAACATAAAATCCATGACAATATTTTTGTATAATGATATTGAGAAGAATAACATCATTGACGAAAGAAATAACATCCCTTACCTCAAAAGAACAGTATCTCTGACTGGAATATCGGATATAATACTGACGGAAGCTTGTACTGAATAGTAATACTCAAAGTATTGAAATACTCACAAAAATACGCTCGATATTATAGAGAGAGAAAACTTCTGATTCTGGTGTGATTTTCAATTCTAACATAAGCACCCTATTTATAGGAAAAGCTTAGGATGCCAAAGGAGACTAAAATAATAAAATAATATATTTTTTTAAAAAATTTCCGCCGCCTGGCGGCTAAAAATTTTAGATTTTTCAACAACAAAAGTGGGGCCCACCATTTTATTTAAAAAATATTTATTTTCCGAAACTTCAATAATTCATAACAAATAGCCCCTTTGTCAGAAAAATACAAATTCTATGTCCTTCCATAGGAAATTTAATTCTCTACAACTTTGCAGAAGAAAGTTTTTCCAAATTTCAAACATAAATTATCCGAAATCCATAAACAGATGATTTCCCACACCAAAATACTGATAAAAACACATCAGCACTAATTCCTTCTTTAATATCCACAAAATAAATATTTCCTTATCATATAAATCAATAATTAATTATTCACAAATAATATTATAGAACTACAATATTAACAACCAGGTCGTTCCCAGGAAAGAGGGGGCCTTCCGATAAGGACTTCTCCCTACTGGCGCGTAATTAAATAACCCCTCCTAGACAGAACTTCCTTAGACATTGTCAATAATGCTATCTAATAATATTATTCAAATAATATGAATTATTGAGTTGATAACGTGAAATACTGTGCAACGACAATTATTGAATCAATACTACAAAATATCAACTGTAGCCATTATTGAATCAATCATAAAAATAGCAACGTAGCAATTATTGAGTCAATAAAATATCAATGCAGCAATTATTGAGTCAATAATATAAAATATCAACGTAGCAATTATTGAGTCAATAATATAAAATATTGAACAGTAAATACTGTAACAATAATTGAGTAGGTTCCTTCTCACGTAAGACTCAATAATTCGAAATACTGTGCAATACCGTGTGCTACTGCGCAACACCGCGTACTGTATTTTAACCACCGGGTATTTCAACAGTACTAACGGTAACAACTACGCCGTTATTTTGTAAAAAAGTTATTTCTGTCGCTTTCTATATCCGACAGTTATTCCGTTGTGGGGGCCCACAAATAACTACGCCATCGTACGAATATTCTCCGACAACAAGAATATTCCATGACCAAACGAATATTCCCCGACAACAAGAATATTTTATAACCACTTGCTCATTTTAAAAATGTTTGCACATTTCACCCATAACTTTTATATTTATCAAATCAACACCTTACTATTTCGAAATAATATATAAAGAAAATTAAATCTTTATTCATAAAAGTTGGGGTCTTACAACCTCCCCTCCTTATGAAATTTCGTCCTCGAAATTGACGTACGTACCTGGTATGTCGAAAAGGTGAGGATACCTCGCTTTCATTTCCGATTCCAACTCCCAGGTCATTTCCTCAATTGCATGGTTTCTCCACAAAACTTTAACTTGAGGTATAATTTTCGAGCGTAGGACATGCTCCTTCCTATCCAAGATCTTGACAGGTACCTCCTCGTACGTTAAATCTTCAGCTATCTCGTCTGGTTCTAACTCAATAATGCGGTTTGGATCCTTCACATATTTACGTAACACGGATATATGAAACACGTTATGAACACGAGACATGCTTGGAGGTAAAGCAAGTCTATAGGCCACATTTCCTACTCGGTCAAGAATCTCAAATGGACCAATGAATCGTGGGTTGAGCTTTCCTCTCTTCCCAAACCTTGTAACTCCTTTTCATGGAGCAACACGTAATAACACATGGTCTCCAACATTAAATTCCACGTCCTTTCGATGAAGATCTGCATAACTCTTTTGTCGATCCTGTGCCGTCTGTATACGTTGTCGGATTATTTGGATCTTTTCTGTAGTCATACGTACTAACTCTGGTCCCAACAATGTTGCTTCACCCACCTCATCCCAACATACTGGAGAACGACACTTTCTCCCGTACAACGCTTCGAATGGAGCTACGCCTATACTTGCCTGATAACTGTTGTTGTAGGAGAATTCCACCAATGGTAATTACTATCCCAACTCCCTTTGAAGTCTAGAACACAGAGTCTCAATAGATCTTCAAGAGTTTGGATAGTCCTTTCCGATTGTCCGTCTGTTTGAGGATGATAAGCCGAACTGAATCGTAAATTCGTGCCCATAGCTTTCTGCAAACTGATCCAAAATCGTGAAGTAAATCTGGGATCACAATCCGAAACTATGGATACTGGCATGCCATGCAATCTCACAATCTCATTCACGTACATATGAGCAAGACGTTCAAGGGAATTAGTCTCTCGTATCGGCAAGAAATGAGCAGACTTGGTTAATCTATCAACAATAACCCAAATCGCATCTAAGCCTTGAGAAACCTTGGGAAGACCCGTAACGAAATCCATCGTAATGTGTTCCCACTTCCATTTCGGAATCTCCAGTGGTTGCAATGGACCCTTCGGCACTTGATGCTCCGCCTTTACACGTTGACAAGTTAAACATCTTGAGATGAACTCCGCGATCTCTCTCTTCATATTACTCCACCAAAATGTATGTCGAAGATCACGATACATTTTAGTACTCCCAGGATGGATTGCAAACGGTGTGTTGTGTGCCTCCATCATGATTCTATACTTCAAGTCAAAATCGTTAGGAACACAAAGTCTGGAGTTGACTCGAAGTATTCCCTCTTCATCGATTCTTGCTTCTGGAATTGCACCTTCTTGCACCTTCTTCTTCATCTTCATCAGTTCCGCATCCGTAGCTTGAGCAGCTTTAACTTTATCAATCAAAGCTGGTTCTACGCGTATACTTGACATCATCGCACTCGTTCCCACATATGATCTTCTACTCAACGCGTCAGCTACCACGTTCGCTTTTCCAGGATGGTATTGGATGGTATGATCGTAATCTTTCAACAACTCAAGCCAACGTCGTTGCCGCATGTTGAGTTCCTTCTGAGTGAAGAAATATTTAAGGCTCTTATGATCCGTATAAATCTCCACTTTCTCTCCGTACAAGTAATGTCTCCAGATCTTCAACGCGAATACGACTGCTGCCAACTCTAGATCATGAGTAGGATAATTCCTCTCATATTCTTTGAGTTGTCGCGAGGCATAGGCTATGACTTTCCCATGTTGCATGAGAACACATCCTAACCCTTTGCCCGAAGCATCGCTGTAAATAACAAATCCATCCGAACCAGATGGTATTGTCAGAACAGGTGCCGAAATAAGTCTCCTCTTGAGCTCTTGGAAGCTCTTCTCGCATTCCTCGCTCCAAACGAATTTTGTATCTTTCCGAGTCAACTGAGTTAATGGAGTAGCGATTCGAGAAAATCCCTCTACGAACCTCCGATAGTAACCAGCTAAGCCCAGAAAGCTTCGTACTTCGGTCACCGACTTAGGTTGCTCCCAGCTTTGTATTGCTTCAATCTTCGTCGGGTCCACAGATACTCCACGTTTCGATACCACGTGCCCAAGGAATGCTACTTCCTCAAGCCAAAACTCGCATTTCTTCAGCTTAGCATATAGCTTGTTCTCACGAAGCTTTTGAAGTACCAACTTCAAATGGTGTTCATGATCTTCACGGCTTTTAGAATAGATGAGAATGTCATCAATAAAGACAACAACGAATTGATCTAAATACTCCTTAAATACACGGTTCATCATATCCATGAAAGCAGCAGGAGCATTAGTCAATCCAAAAGACATGACTAAGAACTCATAATGCCCGTACCGTGTTCTGAAAGCAGTCTTTGGAATATCCTCAGTTTTAATCTTCAACTGATGATATCCAGAACGAAGATCGATCTTTGAAAAGAATTGCGCTCCTTGCAACTGGTCGAACAGGTCATCAATACGAGGTAACGGATACTTATTCTTGATGGTGACATGGTTCAACTCCCGATAGTCAATGCAAAGTCGCATACTCCCGTCTTTCTTCTTTACGAATAAAACAGGAGCACCCCAAGGAGACGTACTAGGACGAATAAAACCGATGTCCAACAATTCTTGTAATTGAATCTTTAACTCCTGAAGTTCAATAGGAGCCATTCGATATTGGGTTTTAGAAATGGGCTTTGTACCGGGCTCAAGGTCAATAAAGAATTCAACTTCACGTTCTGGGGGTAGACCGGGAAGTTTTTCGGGAAATACATCAGGAAACTCATTAACAACGAAAATATCATTCAAACCTGACGTATTCTGATTTAGATCAGTGACATGAGCTAAGAAAGCTTGACATCCGTTTTTCAATAAACGAATAACTTTATGACTTGAAATGATATTGACTGATTTTAGTGGTTTGGTGATTTGGATTCGCACAACAGGTTGATTAGGAATATGAAAACTAACAACCTTACGAAAATAATCAATTTTGGCATGGTAAGTGGTTAACCAGTCAATTCCTAAAATCACGTCAAATGCAAGTATTTTCAAAGATATAAGATCAACAGGTAAGGTAAGGGTACCAATCTGAATCAAGCAAGATTTGTAAACTGTAGATGTAACAAAGGTTTCTCCTAACGGAGTTTCAACAGATAAGTCAAAGTCTAATTTATCAGAAGTCAAGTTCAAACGTTGAGCACAAGCAGGTGAAATAAAGAATGGGTAGCACCGGTATCTAACAAGGTGTAAACTTCGCAAGAGTTTATGATCAGCTTACCCGTAATCACCTCGTGTGGATTCCTCGCGTTTTGGGCTGTCACGACAAACGCTCTTCCAGGAATCACCGACTTTGACTTGTCTGCAACCGCCTTTGGAATCACCACCCCCGCTGAATTTGGTTTCGCAACAGGACAATCTCGAGCTATATGTCCTTCTTTTCCACAGTTATAGCATCCTTTGAATTGTTGTGGGCAGTTTGGGCTGATATGTCCCTCTTTCCCGCATTTATAGCATACGACCGGTGGTCGTTCTCCTCCCCTCGAAACAGTTGATGCTGGTGCTGATGTTGACATCTTCGCGTTCTCATTGTTATACCTTCTCTTTTTGAAATCTCCTCCCGATTCGCTTCTTCTACTATCATGGCCACGATAACCACCGGAGTGGTTACCGCTTCTGTCATACTTTCCTCCTCGCTGGTTGTCATTGCTTCGATGACTGCTGCCACCGGTACGACCTTGGTTGTGGTCCCTCGGTTGAACATAATCATTATCTCGTTCTAACAACTGGGCCCTGTTCACTACATCTGAATATAGAGAAAATTTATGAGAAATGAGGTATTGACGTATTTCGGGTTTCAAACCTCTTAGAAACATCCGCGTCATACGTTCCTCATTCTCCACCAAATGAGGTGCAAACCTGGACAGCTCCGCGAACTTAGCCTCGTACTGGGATACCGTCATGTTGTTTTGCTCCAGTCGGATAAACTCTACCTCCTTCATATGACGAATACTTTCAGGAAAGTACTTGTCATTGAACAGTTTCTGGAACGCTTTCCAAGACATCTGGAGTGCGACAGGCTGGGTACGCTTCACGGATTCCCACCAGTAATCTGCCTCTCCACGGAACATAAACGTGGCGAATGGAACCTTCTGTTCCTCTGTACATCCCAAGACATCAAATATCTTGGTAATTTGTTTAATCCATGTCTCCGCCTTGATCGGATCTGGCTTTCCCAGAAACTCTGGTGGTCCCAATTCTTTGAACTGCTTGGCAGTAACAGCTCGCGTGTTGTTATTATCTCCACCTGTATGTTGCACACGAGTCTCCCTCGTCTGATTTTGCATAAACTGCAAAAAACTTCTAAACATCTCATCGTTTATCGTCTGACCAGCGTTATTTTCAGGATGAACATTGCCTTCTTGTTGCACGTTCTCCTGGTTAACGATTAAAGGTGTCTCCACGGTCTCATTCACTTCGTTGTTAACATTCTCAGCTGCCATTCTCAAATACTGTCATAAAACAAGGGTTAATTAAACAAGTCAACATATCACATATTAATCCTATGCTCCGACTGACCAATTAAATACCACATAAGCTTAGGTAGGACACACTAGCAAAGGATTTACTCGTCTCTCCCCTCCTAGTTCTATTCCCCGATCTCCGCCAGAGATCATATCCCTAAGCTCTGATACCAACTGTGACGCCCCTAGAATAGGTCCATTCAACCCAACCCATTCTGAGTCGCCAAATACATGGTACAAAATTCAAATACAAACTTTATATCATACGGTCGTGCAAAATACGACCACACAACTGTGAGTGTCAATACAAATATGTAGAAAATATTAAGATTCAAACTAAGTCCTCATTACAATTATTATCACACTATTTGTCAGAAATAATGAGGACTACTACTGCTCTAACTCGGACCATCACTCTGTCCCCCGACTAGTTCCCGCAACATTCTCATTTCCTGAAGAGGACAACAGATGAAAAGGGTGAGCTCAACTAGCTCAGTAAAGAATATTATGACTAAGATAATGGAAAATAAATCATCGTTAGCCTTCAATAAATCAGATAAAATATAATGGACAACCAATCTTAGATCAATATTCGCAGTGAAAATAACAAATCATTAGAAGAGTTAAGCAGAGAATGAAGTCAACTATCTTCTATGATTTAAAAGTCCATCATCAATATTTTATCCATGCAACATCAATCAATATACATCTCGAGTCAATATTCATCTTTGCACTACATGCCAAAGATATTCATTTGTATCATCAGTGCTCATGTTCATCTCAACACCTGTCATCTTTGCACTACGGCCAAAGATATTCATCAGGTAATCATTCATCTTTGCTCTACAGGCCAAAGATATTCAGTTACATCACCTTTTAGGACTGAGGATGATGAAAAATATTTTAAAGAACGAATCCAGTGAGATAAAAGACAAAGATTAGGGATTCGTCATTTAGTTTATCCAAATTCAAGAATAATCCATAATAATACTTTGTGGAGCAAAATTCAAGAATAAAGCCCAAAACTTGGATACAATCAAAGATAGTAACCTTAACAGACAATTTGGACAAATAGAAGAAAAATAAATTTTCCTGTGAATAGTGCCGTATACGTGAATAGTAACCCCGACGGAAAAAGTAAGAATTTCAACATAAAATCCATGAGAATATTTTTGTATAATGATATTGAGAAGAATAACATCATTGACGAAAGAAATAACATCCCTTACCTCAAAAGAACAGTATCTCTGACTGGAATATCGGATATAATATTGACGGAAGCTTGTACTGAATAGTAATACTCAAAGTATTGAAATACTCACAAAAATACGCTCGATATTATAGAGGGAGAAAACTTCTGATTCTAGTGTGATTTTCAATTCTAACCTAAGCACCCTATTTATAGGAAAAGCTTAGGATGCCAAAGGAGACTAAAATAATAAAATAATATATTTTTTAAAAAAAAATTCGCCGCCTGGCGGCTAAAAATTTCAGATTTTTCAACAACAAAAGTGGGGCCCACCATTTTATTTAAAAAATATTTATTTTCCGAAACTTCAATAATTCATAACAAATAGCCCCGTTGTCAGAAAAATACAAATTCTATGTCCTTCCATAGGAAATTTAATTCTCTACAACTTTGCAGAAGAAAGTTTTTCCAAATTCTAAACATAAATTATCCGAAATCCATAAACAGATGATTTTCCACACCAAAATACTGATAAAAACACATCAGCACTAATTCCTTCTTTAATATCCACAAAATAAATATTTCCTTATCATATAAATCAATAATTAATTATTTACAAATAATATTATAGAACTACAATATTAACAACCAGGTCGTTCCTAGGAAAGAGGGGGCCTTCCGATAAGGACTTCTCCCTACTGGCGCGCAATTAAATAACCCCTCCTAGACAGAACTTCCTTAGACATTGTCAATAATGCTATCTAATAATATTATTCAAATAATATGAATTATTGAGTTGATAACGTGAAATACTGTGCAACGACAATTATTGAATCAATACTACAAAATATCAACTGTAGCCATTATTGAATCAATCATAAAAATAGCAACGTAGCAATTATTGAGTCAATAAAATATCAATGCAGCAATTATTGAGTCAATAATATAAAATATCAACGTAGCAATTATTGAGTCAATAATATAAATATTGAACAGTAAATACTGTAACAATAATTGAGTAGGTTCTTTTTCACGTAAGACTCAATAATTCGAAATACTGTGCAATACCGTGTGCTACTGCGCAACACCGCGTACTGTATTTTAACCACCGGGTATTTCAACAGTACTAACGGTAACAACTACGCCGTTATCTTGTAAAAAAGTTATTTCTTTCGCTTTCTATATCCAACAGTTATTCCGTTGTGGGGGCCCACAAATAACTGCGCCGTCGTACGAATATTCCCCGACAACAAGAATATTCCACGACCAAACGAATATTCCTCAACAACAAGAATATTTTATAACCACTTGCTCATTTTAAAAATGCTTGCACATTTCACCCATAACTTTTATATTTATCAAATCAACACCTTATTATTTCGAAATAATATATAAAGAAAATTAATCTTTATTCATAAAAGTTGGGGTCTTACAACATGCACCTCCTATTGCCCATATTTGTATTTTATTTTATTTGCTAAATTTGCTTATTAAAATGACATAAAAGTCCCACAATAATTGGACCAAAACTTGGGCCATTTAAATTATTGTTTGGGCTTTCTAATTAAATTGTTTGGGCCATAAAAATAACATAGTCCAACACACTAATTTTATCTTACCCTAATTATTTATTAGGGTTTCTATTCCACTCCTTTTGGAATTTAAATACTTACATACATAAATTTAATTATATGTAACCCAATTAAGTTTTCTTTAATTAGATTAATATAACTAATTAATTATGGTAATAAAAATAAATCTCTTAAGTTCATTTACTAGTACATAATTTAAATACTAGCAAACTCATTTAATTTCTTTACATTACTTAAAAAAAATTAAATCAAACCGTATAGGTTTCTTTAAAATTTTTAAATCATTCCTCTATTTTCAATCTAGGTTTTATTCTTTAACCTTTAATTTAATCATTTAAGATTTTATTAATCTTACAAATTCTCGAGTTGTCACAGAATCTCCGGAAGTCCTTGGTTGCACCGCTGCTACATCGCCCTCTCCTCCCCTTCATCATCCTCCTCCGCAGCGAATCTCCGGAAGTACCTGAGTTACTTTTTTAAATTTTTTTTTGACGATTTGGTTACCCACAAAAGCTAAAATGGTTACCTTTATATGAAGGTTTGGCTACCAACTGCATCACATTCAAAATAAATTTGTAACCTAATAAAACTGAATTGATTACCTTGGTCTGAAGGTTTGGCAACCAACTACATGAAGGTTTGGCTACCAACTGCATCACATTCAAAATAAATTGGTAACCTAATAAAACTGAATAGGTTACCTTGATATGAAGGTTTGGATACCAACTACATCACATTCAAAATAAATTGATAACCTAATAAAATTGAATAGGTTACCTTGGTATGAAGGTTTGGCTACCAACTGCACTATGAAAAAAAAATCCAAGTAACACTTGAAAACTATTCTTAAATTAATTGGTAACCCAATAAAACTGAATTGGTTACCTTTGGATAAAAGTTTGGCTACCAACTGCACAAGTAACCTAACCAACAGTGGGGTAGTGGAAAGCGTTGCAGGTGGCAAGGCGGCTGTTGTCGTTGGAGGAGGCGGCCATAATGGAGGCAGAGGTGGTCATAACGGAGGTGGTGGAGGCGGAGGAGGAGGCGGCCATAATGGAGGCGGCAAAGGAAGAGGTGGAGGTGGAAGGCGAACATAATGGAGGCGGAGGTGGTCATAACGGAGGTGGTGGAGGCGGAGGAGGAGGCGGCCATAATAGAGGCGGCGGAGGAGGAGGTGGAGGTGGCGACGGAAGGCGATCATAAAGGAGGCAAAGGTGGTCATAACAGAGGTGGTGGAGTCAGAGAAGGAGGCGGCTATAATGGAGGAGGCGGCGGCGGAGGAGGAGGTGGCGGCGGAAGGGGAATCGGATCGGGAGGGGAGGAGATGGCGATCACAATGAAGGTGGCAAGGGAGGAAATGGCAGCAGTCACCAAGGAGGAGGTTTGGGTCTGTGTTTATTTTTGATGATGATCGATGATGATGACAACAATGAAGATGATATTTAAAATACCCACCTAAATTAAAGGGATACTAAATACATTAATTTTGTAAATAAACTATTAAAAATATATATATTTTGTAAATATTTTCTAGGTACACTGTTGTTGTAATTTTTTCTAAAAATGTACTAGAAAATGTAATTGTTCCTATTTCCATCCAAGTTAAAAGCAAGTGGCCTTTTGATGCAATGCAATGGGAGTGAGATTTCTAGGCCCGAAAAGAGCACCCTAAGGCCCAAAAAGGTCAAATTTGATCAGAAAAGTCAACTATGTCTATTTTTGACAAGAAAATACAACTTTTTGGGTGAAAATGGCCTTCTGAGCCAAATGCAAGTTTTTGCTCGGGACCGACGTGATTTTAGCCAAATTTCATCGTTTTAAGGGTCAAAACAGCAATTTTTACATTTTTCAGTAGCGTTTTGCACTTTTTCAATAATTTAGGGGTATTACTATAATTTTGATAAGTTTTGCTGCATGTAGGGTTTCGTTATAAATAATTTGTAAAACCTCTTATAGCTAGACAGTTTTGATTGAATAAAATCTCTATTTTCAGTTCAATTTCTCGGTATTCTTTAGAATCAACGAATTTTTGATTGACAATTCTTGTTCACCAGCGCACGCTGCATCACCTTCACTCGCCCAAAAGCAAGTGAAGTGTTCTTCAACCATAAAGGACTAAATCAAATTGCACTTGAAAAACTAAATTGAGATTTTTGCCGCTTAAAAGCCAAATTAAAGTTAAGTGGTAATTTGGAAGGATACTTTTACAATTCGACCTTCATTCTCTAGGTATAGAATGCTTTGTTTCTTTCCCACATACTAAAAAAGATTATCACAAAACATTTGTTAATTAAGTTGGTTCCACAAAGGAGTTCATCTTCAGCTATTGGTTGCCATATATATATATATATATACCCCTTGATCCTACACGCATATACCCCCTTTAGTGACGAACAGGGCGACAGTTCGGTCCGTCGCTAAAAGTTAAGACGACGGTTCTCTGATTTAGCGACAGACTGAACTGTCGTCCAGTCCATCGCTAAAGGGGTGAGCATGGTATGCCAGGAGAAATTTTTTTTGCTGGCCTCAGGAAGGAGTAGAGACTAGGAGAAATATTTAAAATATCCCCACCTTAGTTAGATTTAAATAATTTCTATGTATAAAATAGTTGTATAAATAATTTCTTATGTAATAAAAATTAACATTATCAACTATATATAATGTATTTATTTCTATAAATAATTTTTATAAATATTAAAATTTAAAATTATTAATTATATTCAATGTATTTATTTGTATTTTAGACATTTCTCCTGACCTCTACTCCCTCCTATGGCCAGCAAAAAAAAATTCTCCTGGTCGCTACCACCTCTAGCGGCAAGGAAAAAAAATTTATCCTGGCAACTACTCCTACTTGCGGCCAGTAAAAAAAAACTTTTTGGGTCGTTGGATATCTGGATTAACGATATAAGACACGTTTGCTGAAATAGTGTCCATAGCAAACATTTGCTATGGATCATTCCCCATATATATATATATATATATATATGAGGGAAACCAGGGGACTACTTGAGCTTAAATAGCTATCCTAGTGTACTTTTGTAATTCTGAAAATTTTCAGGAAATATTTAAATTAAAGTTAAAAGTGAGTTAATATATGAAGGAATTAAATTACTTGTCCTCTTTTAATTTTCGTATGTGTTTTAGTTTTGCTCACCGAATTTATGAACAAACTTACACAACCATTAGTACATATAAAAAAGATTGTCCATTTGCCAACAATCTTACACCTTTCACCGTTGCCAATAGTTATTGCCCAAAATCCCAATCAACATGGTAATTGTAATAATATAGAGCATACATGCAACAAATATAAATCAGAAAAAATTACATTTTCTAGTTACCTATTGAAGCGTATGTCCACAATAACGAACGGCTAGAGTCACGAGCTTTACGAACAATGATCTCAGCGATAATTTAGACTATATGTTATCACGAGAGTACCAAATATATACTCCTTAATTCAAGTAACTACAAAGCTTTCAAGCTTTTACAACATGACTGTTAACACCACCGACTCGCCACGCGCCTCAATCACGAAAAGCACATTTGATCCTGCACAATGAACACGTCAGCACCGGATCTCGACAGTTTTGGACCGTCGGGGATCGCTCCGGTGTGAGAATAAGTACAGATTTTGAGAAAAATGGTTTAACAATGGAGGTTGTGTACTTTAGTGTTCTGAGAGAAAAATATGTTCCTCCTCTCTTTTCATGTAGTGCTCTTCCTCATATACTGTCTCACCACCTTGCATGTTTTCCCCCGATGTTTACGTCAGTTGGCTGCCTGCAGGCTTTTCCCCACTTGCTCTTCCCCCAGTCAACATTATGTCAACTCCTCATTAATGAAGGTGGCTTAAGACGGCTGGGCCCATCACCTCAATCAGCCGCCTGCTAATCCCACAGATTAGGGGTAATCTTTAGTCTATAAACTGCCACCTGTCATCCACTACCAGCTCCAACCTAAAGTTTATCTAAATAACCATTTAGACAATGGCCCAATACTCCAATAGTAAAAATGGGTCTGACCCGGAAAGCCCACAATGAATAAGAATTGACCACCCCGAGATATTCATGGCCCAACATTGCCCCCTAGTTTTTCGTTAAACAAAATGTTTAATGAAAGAGTATAGGAACCCGGGCCAATTATCAAGGAGAATCCGCACAGACTCAGCAAAGCCCAATTAATAGAAGGCCTATATTCGAATGCAGACCCCTCGAACCCAAAATCAAACACCAATTTCTTTAAATTTCAAAAAAAAATGATATTTTCTCAATTCCGAGGGGACACGCCGGCGGTTAATCTTCCCCATCATTATCTCTATTAAATGTGCAGCCTTTGGACTTCGTGAATTTCCAGAAAGGCAATTCTATAAGATTTTCAAACCCCCAAAGCAGACAATTTTACCCGTCCATTTGAAATTCGAAATATCCCAGCTTTCTTCTTCTTCTTGCTCCGATTTTCTTATTAACTTGTTTGACAACAATGGCTTCCCAAAACAAAGAAAACGCTGCTTTGACCTCCGAGATTTATTCATCTTCCATCCCGACTGTGCCAAACCCTAGGTCTATACCAGCATCCGGCAAAAATCCTATATCTCCTGTTTCTGTACCCCCCCTTTTAAATTCGAGGATGAGGAGCAGCACCCCATCGCCAACAGCTCTTCAAAACTAACAGAAAATGATCTCAAAACCATCCGAGAACGCTATTTTATTCCAGATACACATCATTTAAAAGCGCCGACCCTCTCCGACCGAATGTATCATCGTCCCGATGGTTGGACCGCCATGCCTCTCATTTTCTTAGAAAGAGGAATCCGATTTCCTCTTCATGCTTTTATCGTTACCCTTCTAGGGTTTATGGGTGTGGGATTTGCCCAACTGGTCCCCAATTCCTACATCCACATTCTAGCTTTTATTGCTTTCTGTAGTGAATCAGGGGTTCCTCCCTCTATTGACTTTTTCTTCAACCTGTTCGTTCTTGGCAAATCTCGCGAACAAGGTTTCAAGGTTCTGGGTAAACAAGCCCCAAGACCTAATTCTAAATTCAGTAAATGCCTTCTAATGGATACACCTTCGAGTAACAAGAAATGGTATGAGAAATGGTTCTTCATCAAAGGACCTGAAATATCATCTATTCCCGATTGGACCACTTCAGAGCATGCCACTGCGGACCTAGGCGACCTCCCAGACGATCGCATAAAGGAGATAGCGAAGCTCATGGAGAAGCTTCCCATGGAGGAATGGAGCTTCAACCTTCTAGGCGATCACGCTTGGTTATTCGATCATAAACGTAAGTTTCCAACCCAAATTTTGTATGATTTTCTCAATTTCTCTTTGATCATTATCTTGAAATATTTTTCTTTGTGTACAGTATCCTTGATCCGGCCTTCATCTCCTGACCGAAGAGATATAGAGCAATCTCTGTCTGTCCCCTCAGCTCAAGATTTTCCTGAAGCTCAAGAAAACGAAGCACAAGCTTTCGAGCTTCAATCCACCGACCCATCAGTAGCCGAATTAAACCCGGCCGAAGAGGTTGGTCGGCCTCGCCGAAAAAAGAGAGCCGCCCGAAAGCCTAAACACACTTCAGCTCCTATCCTCACCGAGAGCCTCCTTGACATGCCCGCTGTTGATCGTGCCAAGATTCTTCTTACCAAGAAGCGAAAGGCTAAAGTCAACATTGTACCTCTCACAACCGAAGAATTGAGAGTGCCTCCTTCCAAATCGAATCTACATCCATGTCCACTCTCGCCCACAGAACCTGACGAATTTGAGGTTGGACCTAGTTTCTCCTCTTATTCGGAAGAAAAAATATCCTTCAGATGACCAGCCCTTACCTGAAAATCAGCCAACATCCTCTCCTCAACGAGCAAATCCTCCTTTCTTTGGTTCAACATCTGGAGCTCCTCGGTCACCTAGCCTATGGCCTAACCAGAATGAAGACTTCCCCCTGCATCTGTATAATTCTTTCGTTCTGGATACAGACAACCATAGGTTCGGCAACAGTACCATAGCCGATCTGCTGGAAGAAGGCTTGGCCCATCAGGCTAGAGTAAGTTTTTGACCATTTCTGCTCATAGATATATATTCTTCGAGTATTTTATTAATTCAGAATGTCTGCAGGCAAATGGGATCTTCGGGCGTCTCTATCAGAAGTACAAAAAAGCCGAAGCCGAGGAAGAGGCAGCCCGAAGAGAAAACATCATTCTAAAGTCTGCATTGGCCAAGGAGAGGAGCGATCATGAAAATATTCGCTTCAATTGCAAGGGTCTTCAGAATGACCTCATAAAGATGAAATAGCAGTTGATCGCGTCTGAAGCTTCTCAAAACACGATCATGCAACGGAATGAAGAACTTCAGCGGTCCAATAAACAATTAACTGAGAATAACCGAAATCTGACCTTAATCGTGTCAGATGCTAAGAAATCCGAAGAATATCATCTGGATCTCCGAGGAAAAGCTGAGAAGGAGCTTCGTAATCTGAGGTTGATGGGTCCTCCTCTCACTGAGGAACTTCGCAAGGAGATTCAGGCTGAGTACCGGAAATCTCCTTCTTTAACTGACGAAATAATTCAAATGTACGCGGAGGGTTACGAAGCAGCCCGAAGCAAGGGTAAAGCTAAATTAGCAGCCGTTGCTGTAAACCCGTTGCTCCTTGATTCTTCCGAAGATGAAGATGAGGAGTAATGGTGACAGAAATTTATCTTTTGTAGACTGGTATAGATTTTAATGACAATGTACTGACTTTATTATGCTTAATGAGATATATCTTATTCCTTGTTGCTCCTTTCTTAAGTCGAATTTGTACTGTTGTTTAAACGATATATGATTTAAGCTCAATACTTCAAGTAAAATTAAACAACAATGTAAGACGAAACTTACTCATTACCGAAGAATACTATACATCATTGTTAGACTAAATAATCCACCAATCTTATAATATTAGTTCCGAAGAGCTTTATAATGTTATTTGGCTTCATAACAGTTTGGATAATCCCATCCCTCTCCGAAAGCCGAATAGGTTCAACCCAGGATATATTTCACTTCGCTACAAGGAGACGTAGGAATCCATCCTTATACCAAGCTGGCAACCTCGTTCTCTCCAAGAGCCGAACAGGTTCAACCCAAAAGATATTTCGCTTCGCTTCGAGGAGTTGAAGGGACCCAACCTTATAACTGGTCGACCACGTTTTCTCCGAGAGCCGAACGGGTCGGACCATCAATAGTTCACTTCGCTACGAGGAGACGAAGGAATCCATCCTTATACCAAGCTGGCAACCTCGTTCTCTCCGAGAGCCGAACAGGTTCAACCCAAAAGATATTCCGCTTCGCTACGAGGAGTCGAAGGGATCCAACCTTATATCTGGTGACCACGTTCTCTCCGAGAGCCGAACGGGTTGGACCATCAATAGTTCACTTCGCTACGAGGAGACGAAGGAATCCATCCTTATACCAAGCTGGCAACCTCGTTATCTTCGAGAGTCGAACAGGTTCAACCCAAAAGATATTCCGCTTCGCTACGAGGAGTCGAAGGGATCCAACCTCATATCTGGTGAATAAAAACTTCTATTGGAGAGACAAAGAGAGCCATCTTTATTAATAATTGTCGTTGTAGTTACAGACTTCCATATTTTGATATTAGCCTTACTGAAAATACTTGCGGAGCCTTCCGGCATGCCAAGTATTCTTGATTTCAGACCCATCTAAAGTTCTTAACCGGTAAGTTCCGGGCTTTGATACGCTGATGACTTCATAAGGGCCCTCCCAATTTGGCATGAGTTTACCCATATTTTGAGGGGTAGAAGCTTCTACTTCCCGAAGAACTAAATCTCCAACTTCGAATCTCCGAAGCTTTACACCTTTGTTGTAGTATTTAGCCACGCGACGTTGATATGTGGCCAACTTTATCAAGGCTGCCTCTCGAACTTCTTCGATCAGATCTAAGTTAGCTCTGAGTCCCTCATCATTGTATAATTCTTTAAATTGACTGACCCGAAGACTTGTAGATCCAATTTCTATCGGAACCAAAGCATCAGTACCGTATGCTAGTCTAAATGGGGAATCTCCCGTCGTAGTCCTTGGTGTAGTTCGGTAAGCCCATAGCACGCTAAGTAATTCTTCGGGCCATCTTCCTTTGGCGTCATCCAGCCTTTTCTTGATTCCATTCAGGAGTATTCTGTTGGTTACTTCAACTTGTCCATTAGATTGTGGATGGGCAACTGAAGTCTTTCGATGCTGAATCCCTAACTCTTTCAAGAACGCCTCAAATTTTGACCCCACGAACTGGCGTCCATTATCTGAAATTATTACCATAGGAATTCCAAATCGGAATACTATCGACTCTTTGAGAAACTTCAAACATTCTTGTTCCGTTATCAGCCGAAGAGGTTTCGCCTCTACCCATTTAGTCATATAATCAATTGCTACTATAACAAAACTGACTTGGCCTTTTGCTTTTGGAAGGGGACCCAGTATATCTACCCCCCAGACAGCGAAGGGTATAGGAGATAAAACCGAGTATAGTTCTTCTGGTGGCTGGTGTGGGATCGAACTATTCAACTGGCATTTTGGGCATTTTTTCACATAGTCTGTGGCCTCTTTGAAGATTGTCGGCCAATAAAAACCTTGACGAAGTATTTTATATGCTAACGACTTCGCGGCCATATGATCACCACATATACCTTCATGGACCTCCCGAAGGGCATATTCAGCTTCAGACGGGACCAGACACTTCAGTAATGGAGAGGAATAAGCTCTTCGATACATATCTCCATCAATCAGTATGAAGTTTGCGCTCTTGTATCTCACATTTTTAGCCAACATCTGATCCGAAGGTAGTACGCCATCTGCTAAATAGTTTATATATGGAGTCATCCAACAATTTGACTGTTCTACGCACGTTACTTCCTCTTTCTGGTTGCTGGCTTGTTTCAGGATTTCCAAGTAAACGATTCCTTCAAAGGCGCTTGATTCAGTAGTAGCTAGTTTCGACAATGCATCAGCGTTGGAATTATCAGTTCGACCAACACTTTTAAATAGGCATGAGCCGAAGTGTTGAAGTCGATCTTTCAATTCTGCAAGATATCTAACCATTTTAGAGCCTCGAGCTTCGTACTCCCCCGAAACTTGCTTGATGACCAGTTGAGAATCACTGTAAATGATCAGCTTCTGAACTTCCAGACTATGAGCCAGACGCAATCCTGCTAATACCGCCTCGTACTCAGCCTCATTATTTGTTGCCTTGAATTCAAATCTGACGGCCTGCTGTATTTTGAATCCCTCCGGGCTTGTCAGAATTATCCCGGCACCACCAAGATCCGAAGTAGAAGATCCATCCACATATAAAGTCCAAGAATCGTGCTCCTGCTGAAGTATGGCCATCGTCTCCGTAGATCCTTCCATTTCGATCATGCTGCCATCAGCTTCAGGAAACGAGCATTCTATCACAAAATCAGCCAAGGCTTGGCCTTTAATAGCCGTCCGGGGATAGTATTCTATGAAGAACTGGGACAATTCCATCGTCCACGCAGCAAGCCTTCCCGAAACCTCTGGCTTCCCCAACATCTTCTTCAGTGGTTGGTCCGTATACACCACTATTGTCCGACCTTGAAAGTATTGCCGAAGTTTTCTACTAGCAACGACCAAAGCAAAAGCAAATTTCTCAAGGTCTGGATACCTTGTTTCTGCATCCCTAAGGGCATGGTTTACATAGTAAACCGGGTGCTGCTTACCCCCAACTTCCCCCACCAAAACTGCTCCTACGGCAAATGAACTGGCAGCCAGATACAAATACAAAGGTTCCGTAGGAACTGGCTTCACTAACAGAGGTGCCGAAGACAAGTACCTTTTGATGCCTTGGAAAGCTTCCTCGCACTCCGAAGTCCATTGGAAGGTCTTCGCATTCTTCGGCCCTTTCAACGTGTTAAAGAACGGCAAGCACCTTTCTGCTGACTTAGACATGAATCGTCGCAACGATGCTATTCGACCAGTTAAACGTTGAACATCCTTGTATGACTGGGGTGATTTCATGTCTAAGATAGCCTGGATCTTCTCTGGATTGGCTTCGATACCTCTCTTACTGACCAAATATCCCAAGAATTTTCCTGCCCCCAGTCCGAAAGTGCACTTAGTAGGATTCAGCTTCAATTCATAATGGCGCACCGTCTGGAAACATTCTTCTAGATCATCCAGATGACCGCGAACCGACATGCTTTTAACAATCATATCATCAACGTAAACCTCCATATTCTTGCCTAGCTGCTTCTCGAATATATGGTTCATCATCCTTTGATATGTAGCTCCCGCATTGATCAATCCGAAAGTCATTTTTTTGTAGGCGTACACCGACCGATGAGTAATGAAAGCTGTCTTTGGTATATCTTCTTTACACATAGAAATTTGATGATAACCTGAAAAAGCATCCATAAAACTAAGAAAAGCATACCCCGAAGTTGCATCAATGAGTTGGTCGATATGAGGCAGAGGATAGAAATCCTTCGGGCAGGCTTTATTCAGATCGGTGTAATCTATACAAACTCGCCACTTGCCATTATGCTTCTGTACCAGAACCACGTTGGCCATCCACTCTGGATAATCGATCTCGAAGATGAAATCTGCATCCAACAACTTAGTGATCTCCTCATCAATTATCTTCTGTCTCTCCAATGCGAAGAGTCTTCTCTTCTGTCTAACTGGCTTCTTAGTTGGATCCACTTGCAATCTGTGCTCCGCTACTTTTCGACTTACTCCCGGCATGTCACTGGGGATCCAAGCGAAGACATCGGCATAGCACTGAAGCAACTTCAGCAGGCTTGTTCTAAAAGGTTCCGGAAGTCCCGAATTGACTTTCACTGTTTTCTCTTTCTTCCCCGGAATCAACTCGATCTCTTCGGTATCCTCAACGGGCACGACTAAAGGTTCGGTTCCGCTTTCTGTAAATGGTTCCACCTCAATGGCCATCGTATGCTTCAGTTTACTGATTCCTACCCCCGAAGTGATTAGAGCATTCCGATAACACCTCCTTGCTAAGTCCAGATCCCCCGCCACTTCGCCAACTCCGTGGGATGTAGGAAACTTAATTTTAAAGTGGGGTATTGAAGTAACCGCCTGTAGAGCTGTCAAAGTAGGTCTCCCCAAAATAGCGTTGTAGGCAGAATCAATATGTACAACATAAAATTTACAGAGGATTTGAACCTGTTGGGGAGCTGTCCCGAAGACAACTGGCAGCTCGATGGTTCCTGCTACCTTGACGGGATCGTTGCTGAAACAATACAGAGGGGCCTCCTGCCCAATTTCCATCTTCTGGCCATCTGCAGGCATTTGGTGATAAGCATGAGCATACAATATATCCACCGAAGAGCCATTGTCAATCATCATCCTCTTCATATCCACAGAACCTACTTGGGCCGTGATTACCAAGGCTCTTTCATGTGGTTCGATAGGTTCCGTAGGGAAGTCTTCATCTGTAAAGGAAATTATGGAACCCGGATATGCCCTTTCGACCTTCGTAGGCTTATCTGCCAAAGACATCACAGAGTCCAGATACCCTCGTCTCTTCTTACCTGCAACCTTTCCTGTGTTCCCCCCAGATATCACATCCACAACATGCCGCACCGCCTGGTTTGGCACTGGTTGAACAGGCTGGGCGACTTGAGCCAATTCCTTATTCTCCGGTTGATTCCTTTGTTGTTCCCGCCCTGTTACATAATGTATCAAAGTACCACTTTGAACTTTTCTCTCAATAAATTCCTTCAAACTCCAGCAGGAATTTGTATCATGCCCAACCGCCCGGTGGTAATTACAATATAAGGCAGGATCTCCGGACCCTGGTCGAAGGTTGTTTTTGGCGTTTCGAAGTACGGTTGGTTTTTAATTTGTTCCAAAATGGTGGCCCGATCGGTGTTAAGTTGTGTGTATACCTTGTTCACCTTTTGAGTCGGAATGGGTGGACGATCTCCCCTGGGCATCCAGTTACTATTATACCTTTTCTGATTCCCTTCGGATCGATCATTGCCGGTATTATTTCTTCTCTGATTAATGTCAGGATTTTCCCTGTCTTTCTCCTTTACTTTTTCCGAAGAGCTTTGTTTCAAGCTAGCCATTGCCTCTTCCACCACGATGAAACCTTCGGCCTTTTCAAACGCTTCGGCCAGACTCTTTGGATGTTTGAACATCAGCTTTTTTACTAATTTTTCCGATTTCACCAGATCTAAGCCATTCTGGAATAACCCTACCGCCTGAAGATCATTAAGATCTGAAATCTGCCCTACAGCTTCTTGAAATCTCTTCACATACTGTCCCAGAGTCTCACTCGAATATTGCCTTACTTGGGCCAACGATCCCGTGGGTCTCCCTCTTCTCTTATTGCTCCCAAAGAGAGCATGGAATTTGTCACACAAATCCGCCCATGACGTAATCGAATCCGAAGCCAGAGTCCCCATCCATTGCCTTGCATCTTTTCTTAAGGTCAACCCGAATGTCTGACATTTAGCTGAATCTGAATAGTCGTAATAATCCATCAATCTATCAAATGCTTGGCTATGGTCAAACGGATCTCCAGAACCATCATAACTTTCCATATGAGGTAACTTTTTGCTGGGATTCGCTTTCTCTTTAAGAATTTCAGATGAAAAGGGGGACGCCTTTTTATCCGAAGCCTTTTTTCCTTGTTGAATCTCCGTTAGCTGCTTTCGAAGCTCTCTTATTTCTTTTGATAGGTCTTCCACCATCCCGGGCGAAGAAATAGCTTTCTTCTCCGGAGATTTCGCTTTATTATGTCTAATCCGGTCTCTTTCATCCGGTTTAAACGACGCCGAAGGACTTCGGCTTGTACTTCGGCTGGACCAAGAACTCCCTGTATGGTGTATCCTCTTTGGACTTTTTAGAGAATGACTTCTTGATCGACTTCGTCGTTCATCCCTTCTACTTTCTCTATGATACTCAATACGAGGTGCCCTTTTCGAAATTCTGGGAGAATATTCTTGTAACATACTTGGTTTCCTATCAGGAGAATGACTATAAGACTCAATGTCATCTCGACTGGTATACTCATTCTTCCTTGCTCTTCGACCATGTGATCTACTCCATCTCTCCGGTCGAGTGTAACTGAAAGCTTCGTCTTTTTTCTCAGCCATAAGAATCATCTGTTTAGAAATCTCCTCCCTCTGTTGCAGAAGGGCTTTCAAAGCCGTGTCGGTTTCTTGAGCCTTCTTTGCCAAGATAGAAATCTTGTCCGTATGGCCTTCTCGATGCCGGGCCTTAAGTGATGTGTCCATCATCTTTTTTCGATCGTTATCGGAACCTTTGCTAGCAGTAGAAAATAACTTCCTCTTGGCATCCCCATGGTCTCTAGCCTGAGAATCTCTTAGAACCCTCTGTGACCCAAGTCTATCATGAACGCTTTTTGAGGGTCCTAATCTGTCTTTCACCGAAATTCTTTGCAAAGAAGAGTTGGCATCCGTTGGTTGTCCTTCAGCCGTGATCGTCTTACTTTTTACCATAGCTTCCGAGGTAAGTTGTTCAGTACGTTGTGATTGAAAAACAGAAACACTAGCCCTCCTTCTAGCGCCAATGTTAACACCACCGACTCGCCACGCGCCTCAATCACGAAAAGCACATTTGATCCTGCACAATGAACACGTCAGCACCGGATCTCGACGATTTTGGACCGTCGGGGATCGCTCCGGTGTGAGAATAAGTACAGATTTTGAGAAAAATGGTTTAACAATGGAGGTTGTGTGCTTTTGTGTTCTGAGAGAAAAATATGTTCCTCCTCTCTTTTCATGTAGTGCTTTTCCTCATATACTGTCTCACCACCTTGCATGTTTTCCCCCGATGTTTACGTCAGTTGGCTGCCTGCAGGCTTTTTCCCCACTTGCTCTTCCCCCAGTCAACATTATGTCAACTCCTCATTAATGAAGGTGGCTTAAGACGGCTGGACCCATCACCTCAATCAGCCGCCTGCTAATCCCACAGATTAGGGGTAATCTTTAGTCTATAAACTGCCACCTGTCATCCACTACCAGCTCCAACCTAAAGTTTATCTAAATAACCATTTAGACAATGGCCCAATACTCCAATAGTAAAAATGGGTCTGACCCGGAAAGCCCACAATGAATAAGAATTGACCACCCCGAGATATTCATGGCCCAACAATGACTTCTAATGGCTTAGAGAATACTTGCATGCTAATTTGTTTTGTGTCTTGTTACCTACTAAAGATCAGCACTATCTCTCTCTCTCTCTCTCTATATATATATATATATATATATATAAATATAAATAAGTGTAACATACATATATATTAAACAAGCATTAATATTGCTAATTATGTACTTCATTTGTAACTCCCAAATGAATTACATTAATTACAATATATGTAACTCCCAATATGTATGTAACCCCCAAGTATATAAAATAGATAGATAATTTGCACATGTTCATTATATCTAGACAATATTGAACCATGTATGTGGATACCCACCGAGTCGTCCGCTCTATGGGTGCATCAGTTTGGGTCCATTAACCAAGAGTAACGAATAACATTTTTGGGTTGTACAATTTTAAGTAGTAGAGTTTGTGAACAAATTTCCAGAAACATTAATTTATTGATTCTAATCAATAAACACATGTCAGTATATATCAGATCATTTGTATTCACCATGTTTGTTTCCTAATTCCTTGGTGTTTGATTGCATCTCAATATATCTTAACAGTCTATCTCTTAATGCTTCTTAAGAACCCACATATTTGTATTAAGAGATCCTCTGGATAGTTAAGATATAAATATAAGTTTAAACTATTCAGAGGACCTCTTAATACAAAAATGTGAGCTGTTAAAATATATTAAGAGGTGAAGCTCTTAAGATACAATAATATGTAATCAAACACCACTTCCTCTAGCACATATTTTACCCTAGCTTGTAGTCAGTAGTCACTCTTCAATCTGCTAAAAAGCACGTGCATCGTATATGATTTAAATTTTAAAAAAATCAGCTCAAGGAACAGAAATTAACAAATAAGATAAAAAATCTAAGAGATGGAGAACATTAAGTTGCATAGATTTTCGCGTTAGATCCATCCAATTAGATATGTTGTTAAATTTATTTTTTGCTAAATTAATATATTGTTGCTAAATTCCACTGTAAAACCTAGTTAATTAGGTTATCTTGTGGTTTTCTACATCTAAATCACATGTACTGTCATTACAACTAGGACTCAAAACATTTTTTTAAACTAGGATTCAACTAACACGGAAATTGTAACATTTTGAAAAAGGGTTAGCTAGGCTACATGTGCCACCTTGTTATTGTATTACTATTATTTTTGAGATTTTAATAAAACAACACCCTTAGCAATAGTGTTTTGGGTGGCCGACAGTGCTTGTTGGCGTTGTATAACACACAATAAATAAATAGAAAACCAACCAAATAATATTATTCATTCATTTCTAAAATTAAAGATACATTTTAATTTTTTTGAGTCAATTTGTGAAATTCAAAAATTCAAAATTGATATGAATTTATTTAGTTTTAATACAAACAAATATAACAATTGTAATCTAAATATAAAGTAGTACTAATTATCATCTTTGTTGTTTTCAAAACTTGAGCGAAATTATATCAATTTTGAATTTTAGAATTTCGCGATTTGACTTTAAAAAGTGTTTCTACTTCTATAACTAACGTAATACTAATTATCATATTTATAACTTTAAATGAATTTTAAATTTTAAAATTTTATAAAACTACTTAAAAAGTCAAAGTACATCTCTAATTTTGTAACCGGAGAAGTATATATTAACTAAGAAGTAATTAACCAAACAAAAAGAACCATAAAGAAATGTGTCCCCCCGTTAGTCGTGTAAGGTCTTCTACAAATAAGTTGCTGTTTTCCAAGTATAGCACACAATTAAGCCATGGTCCTTCAAAACCTTCTACACATGAATGCAGGCAATGGGGAATCTAGCTATGCTAATAACTCAACCCTCCAGGTATCTCTCCTAGCTTTTCTTTTCCTGCTCTCCAAGGATTTGAAATTCTTTATTATGCTATGATGGTAAAATAAATAAATAATAAAATTCATGTTATATTTTGTTTTAATTTCCATTTGAAAAATGGTACAATTAATTCTCTCGCAGAAAGCATTTATATCGAAGGCACATCAAGTTTTAGAGGAAACCGTCAATGATTATGGTGTTGATGGATTCCCCGAGTGTTTCAAGATAGCTGACTTGGGTTGCTCTTCAGGGCCAAACACCCTCTTTGTCGTGTCGAATATAATAGACAATGTTCATGCAATTTGTCAAGAAAAAAGTGTGAAATCGCCCGAGTTTCAGGTGTTTTTAAATGATCTTCCCAATAATGATTTCAATACGATTTTCAAAATGTTACCACCATTTTTTGCAAAATTAAGGGAGGAAAAAGGTGAAAATTTTGGGCCATGTTTTATATCTGGAGTGCCAGGTTATTTCTATGGGAGGCTCTTTCCAAGCAAAAGCCTGCACTTTGTTCATTCCTCTACTAGTATTCATTGGCTTTCTGAGGTTAGCATTTTCATGTATATTTAGAAAATAATACAATTAATTAATGCATAGCATAATAATCAAATTAAATTGTAGGTTCCTGAAAGACTAGAGAATAACAAGGGAAATATCTACATGTCAAGAACAAGTCCTCCCGGTGTTTTTGAAGCATATTCAAACCAATTTCTAAGAGACTTCTCATCATTTCTATGCATGCGAGCTGAGGAAATAGTTCCGAATGGCCGTATGGTTCTAACGTTGCCCGGTAGGAGAATTTCGGATCACACCAAGGAAGATTGTTATCGCATCTGGGATTTGCTAGCAAAGTCACTTCACGAAATGGAGGCTGAGGTAAGGTAAGATCCATTTTTCACTAATCCAATTAAACAAATGATCTTTACTTAATAATCATTTTCACGATTTATCGAATTTTTTTTTTCAATAAATTGCAAAATGATGCAACATTCTCAAATTTATCATTACTATACAATTATCAACGCTAAGTTTAAAGTTGCTTTTGTTATTGCAAATGTCGTATCTAGCACACAAAAAAGGTGATGACAAATATAGCATATGCAATTTTGCTATAACAAATGTAAGGATGTGACAACTTAATGGAATACATATCCCATGGTATCACTATATTGAACTAAACATTCAAAATAAATTAGGATAAATTTCGAATAGAAATCTAACCCTGAAATTATGTAAAATTTGGAATGGGCGCTTTTAATGTCAGAGCTAGTGTTAGAGAAATATTTATGTTGTCAGAACAAATATGCATGTAATTACATTTTACATTTGTTTCAACGGACACTTTTCTATGACCATTAATTGTATTTGCTTTAAGGGGTTAGTTGGTGAAGCGGACATCAATTAATTCAATATCCCTCTTTATACGCCTTGCATGGATGAAGTAAAGGCAATAATTCAAAGTGAGGGTTCGTTTAGCCTTCACAGGCTTGAATCCTTTGAATTAAAATGGGACTTGCAAGATGATGAAAAACAATTTGTGAGTGATTACAAGGATAGCAGTGGCATGGTTTTGGCCAAAATAAATAGAGCTGGTTTAGAATCTTTGCTAATAAGTCATTTTGGAAACTCTTTCATTGACAACTTATTTGATAGCTTTGCAAGAAATCTGGATGAGCATCTCTTCAGGGAGAAAGCAATTAAACCCTTCATTTTAGTAATTTCCTTGACCAAGAAAGGATTCGTCAAGGGGCAGAAAGAAATATTTAAAGGAAATTGATATTTCCAAGGATGCAGAAAGCTGACGAAACACAACCAGATTCTCTATTTAATTTGCATCATTATGTGTTTTTCTTGACGAATAAATGATATTTCTATTGAATTTGTATCAATATGTGAGGAACAAAGGTATCAACAGGTTATGCAGCTCTCTTGTGGCTGTATACATTTTGAATTTGTCACATTTGTGTATGACATTGAATTTTTTATTTTTAATAAAATTTTCTTTTACCCATAAAAAGAAGAATAATGCTAGAGAAACAATTTATTTTACAACTATTTTACAATTTACTGATGTGACATACTCCACATCAGTCTTTTATGTGAGGACTGAAAACTACATTGAAACAATTTGTTCATTAATATGCTGAGGTGAAGTATGCCACATCAGCAAATTATAAAATAGTTATAGAATAAGTTGTGTATCTAGCAGTACTCTAAAAGGAATATCATATGTTATCCATATGATGTGTACTGTTTTGTATTGTCAGTATGTGAAAGTGTTATGTGGAACAAAAATGTAAGAGAAAATAAAATAACAATAATGCTACTATCACATAAAAAAAGCTCACATAATGCTCACATACATGCTGCATATAGAGCTGACAAAAAATAGATTTAGGTTGGTTTTGGATTACATAAAATAGGTTTGGATTGGTTTTGAAACCAAAACCATATTACCTATATTTAATATGGGTTATGTAGTTTGGATTTAAATAGTTATGAGTCAAATCCAGGTCGACTTATTTTTTAAATTATAGTTTCACTAAAATCTTAATTTCTGTTATATTAAAAGAGTTATTTTAATTTTTTAGACCCAAGTTTGAAACTAAATATTTTACTTGATTTGACTAATTTGAGTATTAAAAATATTAATTTTGTTATTATAGGCACTTTCAAAAAAAAGTACATTAATAATTATTATGTTAATTAAAATTAATGAAATTATTGAGAATTTTATTACAATAATCAGTAACTATTAATTTTTTGGGAGTGTATATATAATCAGTAAAAAAAAAAAATTTTAGGGTGAGGGTTGGGGTGGGGGTTTATTAAGTTAATGCAAATATATGTGTTGGATCATTTCATAGACTTATAAAAGTAAATTAATAAATGAAATTTTGAGTTGATGGTCACTTGATAGTTGATATTGTTGGGTGTGGGTCCTCACCCATGAGAATTAGAATCCAAGATAGAAAAGAATTTAATAAGGAGATGTGATCCCTAATTTGATTAGGAGAATAAATTTTTTCTAAATCCATAATAGGAATGGATTAGAAAGAGTACTATAAATAAGGCTATGGGGGAGTCTTATTTGATATATGAGAGAAGCTTGGTAGCAAGAAGGTACCAAAAGAATAAAGAGAGAGAATTACAGTTTGTGGGTATCCGGCACCATCTCTATTCAATAGAAGCTTGAAGACTTTATTGTTTGGAGTGTTTTTGGGTGGTGAAGTTAATTAGGTTTCTTAACCTAATTAAAGGTAAATTTGTATTCTCTTGATTTATTGTGTAACCTCAAGTTTTAGGACATAAAACTTGGGAGGATTATTGTAAACCCATTATTAGTGATATAGTGGAGATTCGGAGTTTGACCCGTGATTTTTACCTCTTAGTTTTAGAGGGTTTTTCCACGTTAAATATTGTTTCTTGCTTGTGGATGGTTATTTGTTATTTTTGTTCTCATAATTGGTTTTGTTGATTTCCTATTTAATTGCACAAAGACGGAAAAGTAATTTCTGGGATTGAGATTATTTTAGGCGTACTTTTCCCAACAGTGGTATCAGAGCCAGGTTATTTTTGTGATTTTCTTGTGCGAATTAAATGGAGGATTGGACAGCAGGTTGCATGATTAATCTCAAGGCTGCAAATTATGCAATTTGGAAGCCAAGAATGGAGGATTTGCTTTACTGCAAGGATTTGTACGAGCCACTTGAGAACGATGGAGTTAAGCCCACAAACAAGAGTGACGCGCAGTGGAACAAGATGAACAAGAAGACTATTCGTCTAATTAGATCGTGGATTGATCAAAGTGTGTTTCATCATGTTGCCACGAAAACTGAAGCCTATGCTCTCTGGAAGAAATTGGAGTCCATGTATGAAAGGAAGACGGCACATGTGAGAGGTGTTGAAGATGGGGGAGTTAAGCGAAAAAAGGTGTGGTACAAAGCCATGCGAGATGGGAGAAAAACCTTGCATGAGAACCACGAGAGAAAAGTTCTTCGCTTTAAATGGGTACCAAAAGTGAAGAAGGAAAGTGATAGCTCGCAATCAGGGTACAAAGCGGTTGTGAATGAATTTGGCAAGCAAAAATCTGTCAAGTTTGAGTTAGAGCCTCCCATCGAGAAGAACCATGCCGATGAGACAAAGCCGGTTATGAAGATAGTTGAAAATTTCAAGAAGCTTGAGTTGAGCCAAGACTTCGTTGGAATTAACTCCGAGTAAGGAGTTGTGGTTGGTGATCCCTTCTCTCATGGGTTCGGAGGGGGAGATTGTTGGGTGTGGGTCCTCACCCATGAGAATTAGAATCCAAGATAGAAAAGAATTTAATAAGGAGATGTGATCCCTAATTTGATTAGGAGAATAAATTGTTTCTAAATCCATAATAGGAATGGATTAGAAAGAGTACTATAAATAAGGCTATGGGGGAGTCTTATTTGATATATGAGAGAAGCTTGGTAGCAAGAAGGTACCAAAAGAATAAAGAGAGAGAATTACAGTTTGTGGGTATCCGGCACCATCTCTATTCAATAGAAGCTTGAAGACTTTATTGTTTGGAGTGTTTTTGGGTGGTGAAGTTAATTAGGTTTCTTAACCTAATTAAAGGTAAATTTGTATTCTCTTGATTTATTGTGTAACCTCAAGTTTTAGGACATAAAACTTGGGAGGATTATTGTAAACCCATTATTAGTGATATAGTGGAGATTCGGAGTTTGACCCGTGATTTTTACCTCTTAGTTTTAGAGGGTTTTTCCACGTTAAATATTGTTTCTTGCTTGTGGATGGTTATTTGTTATTTTTGTTCTCATAATTGGTTTTGTTGATTTCCTATTTAATTGCACAAAGACGGAAAAGTAATTTCTGGGATTGAGATTATTTTAGGCGTACTTTTCCCAACAGTGGTATCAGAGCCAGGTTATTTTTGTGATTTTCTTGTGCGAATTAAATGGAGGATTGGACAGCAGGTTGCATGATTAATCTCAAGGCTGCAAATTATGCAATTTGGAAGCCAAGAATGGAGGATTTGCTTTACTGCAAGGATTTGTACGAGCCACTTGAGAACGATGGAGTTAAGCCCACAAACAAGAGTGACGCGCAGTGGAACAAGATGAACAAGAAGACTATTCGTCTAATTAGATCGTGGATTGATCAAAGTGTGTTTCATCATGTTGCCACGAAAACTGAAGCCTATGCTCTCTGGAAGAAATTGGAGTCCATGTATGAAAGGAAGACGGCACATGTGAGAGGTGTTGAAGATGGGGGAGTTAAGCGAAAAAAGGTGTGGTACAAAGCCATGCGAGATGGGAGAAAAACCTTGCATGAGAACCACGAGAGAAAAGTTCTTCGCTTTAAATGGGTACCAAAAGTGAAGAAGGAAAGTGATAGCTCGCAATCAGGGTACAAAGCGGTTGTGAATGAATTTGGCAAGCAAAAATCTGTCAAGTTTGAGTTAGAGCCTCCCATCGAGAAGAACCATGCCGATGAGACAAAGCCGGTTATGAAGATAGTTGAAAATTTCAAGAAGCTTGAGTTGAGCCAAGACTTCGTTGGAATTAACTCCGAGTAAGGAGTTGTGGTTGGTGATCCCTTCTCTCATGGGTTCGGAGGGGGAGATTGTTGGGTGTGGGTCCTCACCCATGAGAATTAGAATCCAAGATAGAAAAGAATTTAATAAGGAGATGTGATCCCTAATTTGATTAGGAGAATAAATTGTTTCTAAATCCATAATAGGAATGGATTAGAAAGAGTACTATAAATAAGGCTATGGGGGAGTCTTATTTGATATATGAGAGAAGCTTGGTAGCAAGAAGGTACCAAAAGAATAAAGAGAGAGAATTACAGTTTGTGGGTATCCGGCACCATCTCTATTCAATAGAAGCTTGAAGACTTTATTGTTTGGAGTATTTTTGGGTGGTGAAGTTAATTAGGTTTCTTAACCTAATTAAAGGTAAATTTGTATTCTCTTGATTTATTGTGTAACCTCAAGTTTTAGGACATAAAACTTGGGAGGATTATTGTAAACCCATTATTAGTGATATAGTGGAGATTCGGAGTTTGACCCGTGATTTTTACCTCTTAGTTTTAGAGGGTTTTTCCACGTTAAATATTGTTTCTTGCTTGTGGATGGTTATTTGTTATTTTTGTTCTCATAATTGGTTTTGTTGATTTCCTATTTAATTGCACAAAGACGGAAAAGTAATTTCTGGGATTGAGATTATTTTAGGCGTACTTTTCCCAACAGATATACTATCAGAGCATGTGATGCTTCTTCATGTTTCTGTTGTTTTTGTAATTTTTATACCTGGTTGACAACTGTTAGTCAGTCTCTTATTTGTTCTATGGTCTCATCGCCAACAAACAACTCTTAGGTACTTATTATTAGTCTATTAAAACAGGAGGTTTTGCACTGATCAGCAATATTTTGGAGGGTGCGGGTGAGGGTGAGGGTGAGGGTGAGCGTGGGGACGGGTTGGGGTGGCGTGGGGTTGGGGTGGGGCGGGGCTAGGGGGGGCGGCGTGGGGGGGCGAGATGGTGGCATATACATAATTAATAAATATTATTTTTCAGAATAGGGGGGTGGGTGGGGTAGGGGGTGGGGTGTATACATAATCATTATATATTAATTTTTTGGGGGTCAGGGATAGGTTTGGCAGGGGAGTGGAGTGGGGTGGGGGAAATTAAATTAAATTATATAATATAATATAAAATAATTTATGGAGGGAAGAAATAAAATTTAATAATATAATATAAATTATATAATTTAAATGAGTTATTTTAATTAATTAAGAGAGGATATATTAATTTTTTAAATTAGTAGGTTATTACACTAAAATTGTTAACTTTATTATGGATTAATTTCATAATTAGTGAAATAGATTTTATACATAATTATAAGTGTATAAATTATAAAAATATGTAATATGTATATAATGTAATATGTATAATGTATATGTGTTATATAAGAATGTAGTGTAATAATACATATATGTTGATGTATTAGCTTTTCAAAGTGTAAAAAATTATTATAGACTAATATGGGTCAAAAATAGTTAAACTAAATCCAACCCATATTTGTAATAATAATATGGGTTCAAAACCAACTCAACCCATCACTTAAAAAACAGTTAACCAACCCAATATATCTAAGTGATTTTGGTTAACTATATGATTTTCAACCTAAATTACCAACTCTAATTGCATACACATACATATTATAGGCCTCACGTGACATGTAGAACTCACAAATATGCATGCGTGTGTATGTGAGTATTATGTGAACTTTTTTTATGTGATAATATTAGCATTATTTATAAAATAATTGTAGTAACGTCAGGCGGAGAATTCGATGTATATTAATCTGCATTTTTAATTTACCATGGAATTGTATATTTGTAATATCAGTACGTGACAGTGTTATGGCGTGTACTAACCGGTATATAAATTTATTCGAAAACTTTTATATGTATTTATTGGATAAAGAATATAATGTGCATGTCACTTTTTCAGTTGTCATGAATTGAGTGGTATGTGTCACCCGTCTCAAATCCAAACGTAGATCATAAATAACTTTTAAGAATAAAAATACGGAGTAAAATTTGGGATAAATTACAAGTGAAAAAAAAATTATTTTATAATATATTATCATATTTCTTTGTTTCAAATTATAAGATTATTATTAAATTTTAAAATTTAATTTAAAATATTTTAAATTTAATTTAAAATTGATAGTATTCATTAACAACTAATTAAGAAATAGTAAACTTATCGTTAGTAATATTATTTATATAGTTACAATATTTCATCATTGTATTGATTAAAATTAAATTAATTTATATTAATTTTAAATTTAATAATATCTCAAATTAATTTTATAAAATCAATAATAATTATATATTTTGAAACATAATAAATAATTAATTTGATTAAGATCATTGTTGAGCACAAATTGACAATGATGGACAATACTTTTCATGAGGAATTTTAAGAGCCTGTGGGAATATTGGGTTGTGGCCCAATAAATGTCGCCTAATAAGTCGGGTTAATTTAGTCCAAATTCAATTCAACAGATATGGTAAGTTCTCTATATCAAATCAAAAATATAACAAAACAAAGACCATGTTATTTTGGTTGATACTGAGGACTCAACAGTTCAAAATAATTTTTCTTGTCAACTCAGTATTTAAAGAATTCTTTTGTTTTACTATGAAATATGCAATTAATGAATATTATAACATCTATATAATAAAACAGAACTCAATTTAAATTCTATAATTTGAGAAAGCACAACAACAACTCAGATTCATTCTAACTTAATCTAAAGGCTCATATTTCATCTCACACATACAAAATACTGCCCAAATTTCCTCCTCCTTTCTCTCTCCTCTTCTCCTTCTCTTTCTCTATGCTTGCTCCTTCTCCCTTTCTCTCTCCTCTCTCCTCTCTCCTCTCTCCTCTCCTCCGCCTTCTCTCTTTCTCACTCCTCCTATTCCTCTCCTCCTTTTCTTTCTCTCCCCTCTCACATCTCTCTCTCTCCTCTGATCTGGTCTCTCTCTTCCCCTCTTCTCCTCTTTCTTAATTTACTTAATTAATTAGTATTTTAATATTTTATTTTAAATTGTAATAATTTTTTGGAGTATGCATACATTTAAAATTGTAAGAATGTAATCCGTGCCTTTCTCATTAGCATTGGTCAAAGATATATACAATGCATATGCCATATTCTAGGCAATATTCTAGGCTATAATACAAGAAGATTCTAAGCAATAATCTAGGCAATATTCTAGAAAATATTCTAGACTACAATACAGGAAGATATATATACACAAAGATTACTTTACATAATCTAACACACCCCTGCAGTCGAAGCGGGAGGTTATCGGACGCTTAGACTGTCCCGAAAATCATCAAAAAGTACTTGCGGAAGCCCTTTAGTGAAGATGTCTGCAATCTGATAACGGGACGGAACATGGAGGACACGAACTTCTCCACGAGAAACTTTCTCACGAACAAAGTGAATGTCCATTTCAATATATTTAGTGCGCTGATGTTGAACAGGATTACCTGAGAGATATATCGCACTAACATTATCACAATAGACCAATGTGGCCTTGTTGACCGGACAATGAAGCTCCAATAAAAGATTTCAGATCCAACAAGACTCGGAGACAACATTAGCAACTCCCCTGTATTCTGCTTCAGCACTAGATCGAGACAAAGTGGGCTGTCTCTTAGAGGACCAGGAAATTAGGTTGTCGCCGATAAACATACAGTAGCCGGAGGTGGAACGTCTTGTGTCTGGGCATCCACCCCAATCTGCATCTGTGTATGAGACAAGTGTGGTGACAGGAGATTTATAGAGATGCAAGCCAAAGTCACGGGTACCTTGTATGTAGCGTACAATGCGCTTAAGAGCATTCATGTGCTCCTCCTTCGGGTCATGTATATGCAGGCAAACCTGTTGCACGGCGTAGGAAATGTCAGGTCTGGTGAATGTGAGATATTGAAGTGCACCAGCTAGACTCCGATAATGAGAGGGATCCTCGTAGGAAGGACCCGCAATTGCCCCTAACTTTTGCTTAGCGTCCACTAGTGTGGGACAGGGCTTGCATGAAGACATACCAGCTCGATCAATAATCTCCTCTGCATACTTTCTTTGAGAAAGGAAAAGACAATCTGCATGACGAGTGACTGCAAGTCCCAAAAAATAGCTCAGAGAACCTAAGTCCTTCATAGCAAACTCAGAGGCAAGGAGAGACATAATAGACTTTCGAAGAGCATCTGAAGAGGCGGTAAGTATAATGTCATCAACATAGAGTAGAATATATGCAATGTCATTGCCATGATGATAAATGAAGAGAGAATGATCACATTTGCTGTGATAAAAACCAATAGTGGCAACATAATTTGTAAACCGCTGGTACCAAGCACGGGGTGCTTGCTTGAGGCCGTAAAGAGACTTCTTTAGCAAACAGACATAATCTGGATGAGTATGATCTTTGAATCCCATAGGTTGATGCATATATACTGTTTCATGGAGATGGCCATGTAAGAAAGCATTTTTGACATCCAGTTGATGAATAGGCCAAGATTTAGACAAAGAAATGCTCAATACAGTTCGAATGGTAGTAGGTTTGACCACCGGGCTAAAAGTCTCCTCACAATCAACTCCAATCTGCTGAGACCTGCCATCACCAACAAGACGGGCTTTGTGCCGCTCAAAAGAACCATCAGATTTCATTTTATGCCGAAAAATCCACATAGAACGAATTATATTCACATCAGGTGGACGGGGTACTAACTCCCACGTCTTATTTTTAATTAGAGCATGATATTCATCCAACATGGCCGATTTCCAATTCGGGTCATTGAGAGCACTCACTGGGTTCCGTGGTAAAGGTGAAATAGATGTGGTAGTGATAGTACTCAAGTTGAATTGGCGTTTAGGCTTAAAGATCCCATGTTGGCTACGAGTGGCCATACGTTAGGATGGTGGATTCGGTTGGGGCTGTGGTCTTGCTTGTGTGGCTGGGCTCGGTGGAAGTGGGCTCGGTGGAAGTTGGTCGTGTTGTGATGACTTGGCCGGTTGAGGAGATTGGGCTGGTGAGAGAATTGGTTGTGGGGCTTGAGGCATATGCGGAGTAGGCTGAGTTTGCATGTAGTGTAGTAAGAGTGGTGAAATTCCGGAATCCAAAAAATCATACGAGGTGGTTGAGGGAGTATGTAATTTGGAGAATGGGAATTGAGTCTCATCGAAAATTACATGCCTCGAAATGATTATTTTTCTGCTCGACAAGTTATAGCATTTATAGCCCCGATGATTAGGAGGATAACCCAAAAAGACACAAGGTGTAGAGCGAGCTTGCATTTTGTTAATGGTAGTGGAAGGAAAGAGAGGGTAACATAGACACCCAAATACCCGAAGGTGATAGTAAGATGGATTTTTCTGATATAGAATTTGAGTGGGAGATTTGTACCCTAATACCTTAGTTGGAAGAATGTTGAGGAGGCAAGTTGCCATTTGTAAGGCATGATGCCAAAAAGATGGAGGTATGGAAGAATGGGCAAGCAATGTACGAATGATATTATTAATGGACTTTATTTTTCGTTCCGCTTTTCCATTTTGAGGTGAAGTATGAGGGCAAGAAAACCGAAATTGCATGCCATTTGATTCACAAAATTTTCTAAATGGACCATTATCAAACTCCCGCCCATTGTCACATTGAAAGTTTTTTATTTCCCTTTCAAATTGTGTTCGTATGAATGCCTTAAAGGATTGAAAGATGGAATAAACCTGTGACTTGTGAGAGATTGGAAAAGTCCATAGAAAATTACTGTAATTGTCAAGAAAGAAGACATAATAACGGTGCCCACATGAACTTAAAACGGGAGATGTCCATAAATCACTGTGAACAATATCAAAAGGCATAGTAGTAAAAGATAAAGAGTTACGAAATGGCAACTTAATATGCTTCCCAAGGGGACAAGAATGGCAAAAAGAGTTACGGGCCTTATTACATTTAATGAAATTGCTACTACAAAGAGAGCGAAGAACAGTATCTCCCGGATGACCTAGGCGAGAATGCCATAAACTAGGAGAAACAACAGCAAAAGCAGAGGATGGTGTGGCTCGATTTTTGGTGGTGATAGGATAGAGTTCTCCCGAGCTCTCACGTCGCATTAGACGCCTCCCCGTCTGTAAATCCTCAGAAAATCCAAACGGATCAAACTCAACTGAAACCATATTATCAGTAGTGAATTTTCGAACAGAAATAAGATTTTTGATGAGGTTTGGAGCATGGAGTACGTTGTTTAGGTTTAAAGGGGGGTTAGGAGGGTTGAGGGAGGTACTACCATAACCTTGAATTAGAATAGTGTTACCATTACCAACAATAATACCATGATTTTTGCTCAAATTAAAATACGACGTGAGAGTACCTTGATTTGCCGTCATGTGAGAGGTAGCACCGGTGTCCATGTACCAATGTTCATCCGGTTGAGATAGAGAGAGTGTGTGCATTGCGGCGTCGATGTCGGTGGGAGCATAGCCAACACTTGGAGGGGCGGCTGACATTTGATATGCTTGTTGTGGCCTCGGTCCAAGCACTTCTGCTTGTCTTGGTGGACGCTGCTGCCATGGTGACGTCGGATATGGGCAGGGCGGTGTTGCCCACGGCTGTGGCATCCAGGCGGCCCAAGGAGGGTATTGCCACTGCTGGGCAGACCACTTTTGCTGCTGTGATTGCTATGGCGAGATGCCACACCCCCCACCGCGGCCTCCACATCCACGATTGTTGCCGCTTCTATCGCGGTTATTGCCCTTCTTACTGCGGTTGTTGCTGTGTCGACTGTGCAAAGAACCACCTTGCGGAGCAGTGGATCCGTGGCTGGGAGTAGTATCATCCGCCGTTGGTTGAGGAGCCGCAAATAGGGCAGTGCTGGACTCCCGTGCTGCTCGCTTCGCCATGCTTGTTTCCTCTAAAACTAGCATTGAACGAGCCTTAGAGAAAGGGGGAAGCGGATCACTTTGTTGAATCAAAGTAGCGACTCCACCATAGGCATCGTTCAGGCCAACGACCATCTGAAGAACTAATCTTTGGTTCGAGACCGGCGCCCCGACATTCTTGAGTTGATCGGCAAGCATCTTCAGCCTTTGACAATATGTACTCACGTTGGGAAAATCGTCCAAGTGAGTATGGGTGAATTGATTTTCGAGATGAACGGTTCTCGAATTTTTGTTGTCATGGAACAAATCCGCCAAACGGTTCCAAGCATCCATGGCCGTGTCATCAGGTTCAAGAATAGTATAGAGGAGATCATAGGAAATTGTCCCATAAATCCATTGCAAAACAATAGCATCAAGCCGAGACCAAGAGTAGGTATCGGTCTCCTTGATCGAAGAAGAAGATGGCTTGGCCGTGTTGGTGGTGGAAGGAGGGAGGATGTGATCTAATACTTGATAAGCACGCGCATGGATTTTAAATAGGGCAGCCCACGAATTGTATTGAGAGTTTTCCATGTCTAACGTGATAGGTATGAAGTTCTTCACGTTGTTGACAGCTAAAGCCGGATGAAACTTCGCTGGCTCGGACATGGTGGAGGATGGCGGTGGTTGCTCGGCCATGATGAGCAGAGGAGAGGGGCTGCAGGGAGGGAGGTGGACGATTACACAGAAGAGGTAGAGAGAAGATAGAACCTAAGCTCTTGATACCATATAAGAATGTAATCCGTACCTTTCTCATTAGCATTGGTCAAAGATATATACAATGCATATGCCATATTCTAGGCAATATTCTAGGCTATAATACAGGAGGATTCTAGGCAATAATCTAGGCAACATTCTAGGAAATATTCTAGGCTACAATATAGGAAGATATATATACACAAAGATTACTTTACATAATCTAACAAAAATGTCTCCCTCTTCCCCTCTTCCTCTTAATATGTGCCCTTAGGTCACATGCTTAGCACACAGTTCAAGAGAATATTCTCTTGAACTGTGTGTATATTCTTTTGATTTCTACATTTGCATCAAATTCAAGGGAATATGCACACAATTCAAGAGAATATTCTCTTGAACTGTGTACTTAGCATGTGCCTTAAGGGCACATGTTAAGAAATTTCTACATAAAAAATATTAATGGTAAGAAAACAAAATTAAAAACAAGATCATAATTTACTTATTAAAAAAAATTACTTATAAAAAAAGCAATTACAAAATAATTATAAAATCAAAAAATTAAATAGATTCTTTTTTTTTCTTTATCAAATAGAACAAATGTTAACAAATTAGAAAATTAGTTAATTGTTGGCATGATGTGATATCTAAAGTTAAAATACTAGATAAGATTTTTAATATTTTTTATATGATATATAAGATTCGTTTCGTAATAAAATTTTCTAAGTTTGTTTTACGTAAATTTTAATATTTAAAAAATAATATAATTTTTTGTGTTAATTTGCACTTTTTATGGGTATTAAAATTTTATTTTTACATTAGAAAAAATTATGTTTTAATGTAGATTACAAAAATTTTAATATTTTAATAAATATTTGTTATTTTTTAATATTTTTATATAATAAAACAGAACCCAATTTAAATTCTATAATTTGAGAAAGCACAACAACAACTCAGATTCATTCTAACTTAATCTAAAGGCTCATATTTCATCTCACACATACAAAATACCACCCAAATTTCCTCCTCCTTTCTCTCTCCTCTTCTCCTTCTCTTTCTCTATGCTCGCTCCTTCTCCCTTTCTCTCTCCTCTCTCCTCTCTCCTTTCCTCCGCCTTCTCTCTTTCTTACTCCTCCCATTCCTCTCCTCCTTTTCTTTCTCTCCCCTCTCACATCTCTCTCTCTCCTCTGGTCTGGTCTCTCTCTTTCCCTCTTCCCCTCTTCCTCAATTTACTTAATTAATTAGTATTTTAATATTTTATTTTAAATTGTAATAATTTTTTGGAGTATGCATACATTTAAAATGTCTCTCTCTTCCCCTCTTCCTCTTAATATGTGCCCTTAGGGCACATGCTAAGCACACAGTTCAAGAGAATATTCTCTTGAACTGTGTGTATATTCTTTTGATTTTTACAATTGCATCAAATTCAAGAGAATATGCACACAATTCAAGATAATATTCTCTTGAACTGTGTGCTTAGCATGTGCCCTAAGGGCACATGTTAAGAAATTCCTACATAAAAAATATTAATGGTAAGAAAACAAAATTAAAAACAAGATCATAATTTACTTATAAAAAAAATTACTTATAAAAAAAAAGCAATTACAAAATAATTATAAAATCAAAAAATTAAATAGATTCTTTTTTTTTCCTTTATCAAATAGAACAAATGTTAACAAATTAGAAAATTAGTTAATTGTTGGCATGATGTGATATCTAAAGTTAAAATACTAGATAAGATTTTTAATATTTTTTTATATGATATATAAGATTCGTTTTGTAATAAAAATTTTCTAAGTTTGTTTTACGTAAATTTTAATATTTAAAAAATAATATAATTTTTTGTGTTAATTTGCACTTTTTATGGGTATTAAAATTTTATTTTTACATTAGAAAAAATTATGTTTTAATGTAGATTACAAAAATTTTAATATTTTAATAAATATTTGTTATTTTTTAACATTTATCGCACAAGTTCGTAATTTAATTAATTAGATCAAGTTAAATGAAAATGATAATATACATATTTATATTTAGTGGATATATAAATGAAAATGATAAAAGCTTGAGAAAATATTTGACTAACGATAATTGACCAAAAATAGAGAAGAAACACTTTTGCACAACTAATGCATATTTAAGGAACAGTTGTTCCAAAAAAAAATTATAAGGAACACTTTAGCAAAAATATGATAAATAGGAGGGTCAGATTTGCTAATTAGTCTAAAGTAAGGGCTCTTATGTTTTAGGTATACATTGAAGGATACTTGGTGTAAGTTGTAAAGAATACGAAGTTGTTTCTCTATAGGCTGCATATGTATATTTTTTGTGTTCCGTCTTTTGTAAAGTTAACTAATTACACATGGTTATGATAATTTTGGATATGAGATGATGGTTGTTTTGGTGTAGAGTTCAAATGATGGAGGAAACAAAAAGAGTTTTTGGGACGTGTGTTTTTATAGAGAGAATAAAATTAAAAAATTGATTACGAAAGAGAATCATTACTAGAATTAATGATTCTTTCAAAAGCATAATTAAAAGGCCAAGTTTGAAATGTTAAATTTTTTTAATGAATGAACGATTTCATTCAGTCAACCCTCTAGATGAACGAACGATCACTTCTCTACTAGAAATTGAATAAACCATCTCTTGATACACAAGAGATGCTGAACAATTTTTAATCTTTCATTTGATAAAGCGCTAGGACGGTTGAGATTTCATCTCAATTCTTCTAACTTAATCTAAAGGCTACATTTCATCTCACACTAAAAATTCCCGCACAAATCAAATAACAATAATAATAATAATTATTATAATAATAATAGTAATAATAAAAATAAAAATAACAATAATAATAATTATAATTATAATAGTAGTAGTAATAATAATAATTACTAATATAATAATAATAATAATAATAAATAATTATTATAATAGTAGTAGTAATAATAATAATAATAATAATACTAATAATGATAATAATAGTAATAGTAATAATTATAATAATAAAAATAATAATTATTATTATTATAATAGTAGTAAAAATAATAATAATAATATTTATAATAATAATAATAATAATAATACTAATAATGATAATAATAGTAATAATTATAATAATAATAATATTAATAATAATAATTATTATAATAGTAGTAGTAGTAGTAATAATAATAATATTTATAATAATAATACTAATAATGATAATAATAGTAATAATTATAATAATAATGATAATAATAGTAATAACAATAACAATAACAACAACAATAATAGTAATAGTAATAATAATAATTATTATTATAACTATAATAGTAATATTAATAATAGTAATAATTATAATAATTATTATGATAATAGTAATAATAATAATAATAGTAATAATTGTTATTGTGGTAGTGTGGTGAATTATGAAAATTGTTATTGATGATTTATACGTTTTGTAGACAGGTTTAGATTTTTCTAGATATCTATTTTTAAAGGAAAATTAATTATTGTGGTGATATGGTGAATTATGATAATTGTTATATGTGATTGTAAGTTATTTTATGTTGCAAAATGTCTTTAGATAATGTAGTATTTTTTGAATTTTAATCTAATTTTTCGTTATGTTGTGCCTTCAGGCACGGGCAATTACTAGTTATAACTATAATAGTAATATTATTAATAATAATAATAGTAATAATTATAATAATTATTATGATAATAGTAATAATAATAATAATAATAATAATAATAATAATAATAATAGTGTGGTGAATTATGAAAATTGTTATTGATAATTTATAAGTTTTTTAGACAGGTTTAGATTTTTCTGGATATCTATTTTTAAAGGAAAATTAATTATTGTGGTGGTATGATGAATTATGATAATTGTTATGTGTGATTATAAGTTATTTTAGGTTGTAAAAAGTCTTTAGATAATATAGTATTTTTTAAATTTTAATCTAATTTTTTGTTATATCGTGCCTTCATGCACGGGCAATTACTAGTACATAACAAGACAAAGACCAAATTGTTTTGGTTGGTCCTGACTTGACTCGGTAGTTCAAAATATTTTCTTGTCAACTCAGCATTTGAAGATTTCTTTTGTTTTACTATGGAATATGCATTTAATGTATACTTATAACATATTAAATGTACTCTGTAGTTGATATAATATATTAATATTGTTACATACATTGTATTATAATTTTTATTTTTAGATTTATCAATGATATATTATAGTTGTGACCATTAGCATTCTTAATAGGACTCTGACTACACAATAAATTACACACAAAATTTCTTTAAGTTCGCTATGAATCAAAAATAATTGTCAATGACCAATGTTATACTAGATGAAGAGATACATGTTATTTTTTTCAATATATCAATCAGTGTTTCAAGGTCTAAATATATTTTTTTTCAAATGACAACATAACTCATTTAAAACTGTACGTCGAACAATCTATAAAAAAAAAATATTACCATTATTTCCTTATTATTCAATGTAACATATACCCATTATGTGAATTAAAAGTGGCATATTATAATGATTTTATTTGAAATTAAAAAAATTATTATTATAAATATTCGCTCAAATATGTGGTTATTAAAGTTTGTCTGATATGTAGTTTCTAAAATTTACCCGTATTTTGCACGGATTATCAAGCTTCTGGTAATGAAATGAAACATTTTTACTTAAAGAATTGAAAAATACTTGTCCACCACGTAAATTATAGACTGTAAATATAGCCCTCTACCCTCTATACCTTGGAAACGAGATCACCACATAATAATTCGTAAGAGGTATTATTATTATAAAGAGAAAACCAAACACCGTCCGTCATTCAAACCTTTCGGGTTGTGCAAACTAGTAGTCGGTTCTTATTCGTATTTCCGGTCACTGTTGGAGCTTGAAGTTCTGTTCGTGTTCGAATTCTAGCGGATGCTATCATCGTTGTAAAGTACATGGACGTACACTACAAGAATTATTATAGATGATAATTGTAAATTCGTTCTTTATCCATATCCTAACATGCTATATGTTCTTGCATAGCCAAATAAAACTAATGAAAGGCTATATGCAACCGCGAAGCACTTTACACATTTTTTACATTAACTAATAGGATTAATAAAGACAGTTAATATTGTTGAGTAAAAATTATATATATTGTTAGAGTAAAATATACATTTAATGATATTTTTAAAAAATTTACTATCTGTTAACGACAAAATCTGATCGCCTGCAAAATCACCAAACAACGAGCGAGAAACCTGTACAGTGAACAAATCATCAAGAGCTACCCGAACATTGAATCTATAATCAGTTATCCACTGTCTGACGTCATTATCATCGGAATCCTGACCTAAAAACACCACTAACTACCTCCGTAATCAATGAACCGTCTAGGTACAAAATCCAAGATGATAACGATTATTGCCCCCAGCTATTCTTGAACCTAATCCTCCGTTAGAATCCTCTTAGGAAAATATTCATTCTACTACAAATCACACTAATGTCTGTCCTTCAACTGTCATTCGCAGCCAACCACCCAAGACGAACCGACTCAAAGCCACCACTCAAGCAACCACTCTATCAATGCCTCACTGAGCCTTTGCACAAACCTTTGAAGTCGCCAAGCCCACTTCACAAACCTCTGACTTTGACTCAGACATGTCGTAGCCTCCTCAATCGCTATGAATTTTTCTGCTCAAAAATAGTTTCTCTTCCGCCAACTTTGTTGTTGTGCCGAAGAGAGAGACGATCCACAAGGACATTTGACCGCAAAGACACGCGGGGGTTCGGGGTGCGGCGCTCAGGGGTGCGATATGGGGCGCACGGGGGCGCAGGTTGGGCTCAAAGTGACGCGCGGGGCGCGGGGGCATGGTGAGCGCAAGGGGGCGCAGTGGAGAAAACTGTGTTTGTGTTTTGAAAAGTACGCATAAAAAATCTCAATATCATGAATTATTTTTTCTCATTATGCAATTAAATAAGAAATCAACAAACCCAATTATGAGAATGAAAATAACAAATAACCATCCACAAGCAAGACACAATATTTAACGTGAAAAAACCCTTAAAAGGAAAAATGTCGAATTTTGAATCTCCACTAGATATTACTAATAATAAGCTTACAATAATTCTTCCAAATTTTACGTCCTAAAACTTGAAGTTACACAATAAATTGAGAGAGTACAAATTTACCTTTAATTAGATTAAGAAACCTAATTAATTTCACTACCCAAAACACCGCAAGCAATAAAGTTTTCAAGCTTTCAATTGAACGGAGATGACAACGGATATCCACGAACAACAAACTATAATATTCTTAATTTATTCTTTTCGCATCTTCTTGTTACCAAACTTCTCTCATGTAATAATAAGACTCCCTCATAGCCTTATTTATAGTACTCTTCCTAATCCATTCCTATTAAAAATTAGAAACAATTTGTTCTCCTAATCAAATTAGGGATAACATTTCCTTATCATAGTCACCAACCAATCTAACAAGTAAATCCTTTTTCAACTTAGATTCCTTTCATAGGTGAGGACTATACCCAAAAATATCCCTTTCTGAACCCATGAGAGCAGGGATCACTAACCACAACTCCTCACTCGGAGTTAATTTCAACGAAGTCTTAGCTCAACTCAAACTTCCAACTATCTTCATGTCTGACTTTGCCTCGTCAGTATGGTTCTTCTCGTTGGGAGGATCTAACTCAAACTTGATTGATTTTTTGCTTGCCAAATTTTTTCACTATCGCTTTGTACCCTGGCTGTGAGCTATCAGTTTTTTTCTTTACTTTTGATACCCATTTAAAGTGAAGAACTTTTTTTCGTGGTTCTCATGCAAGGTTTTTATCTCATCTCGCATAGTTTTGTACCGCATCTTTTTTTCGCCTAACTCCCCCATCTTCAACACCTCCCACATGCGTATCATGTAAAGAGTGTCTACCCTCTTAATCACCACTAGAGACCTTTTATTGAGCTTCCACTGACCTTCACCAAAGTAATTTTTATAACAATTCTCATCAAGCTTACAGTAGAGATCAAATTAAGACGGATATTCGAAACATGTCTGACTTCTCTCAGCATCAACCTACAACCATTGTTAGTCTCCAAACAAATATCTCCAATGCCTATAACCTTGGATGCACTTCTGTTTCCCATCCATACATAGCCAAATTAAATCACCACTACTGTAGGATGTGAAGATCTCACCGCGCCAAGTAGCGTGGAATGAAGCACCTGAATTAATCAGCCAATCATTAACATTACACTTAGTTTTACCATCACAATAAATGACTAAATTAACGTCAGATAGATACACAATCGAATCTTTCTACTCATCTTTTCCTTAGACAACTTCTTCTTCAAAAATCTTCAATCTCGCCTTATGTGACCCGACTTCTGGCAATGAAAACAAATTACCTCTTTTCTATCTCTCGACATTCCCCTGAATTTGTCATATTCGGGAGAGTTTATCTCTCTGTTTCTTCCCCCACTATGCGCGATAAGAACTTGTGACTCAGCACTATTCACTACAGTATCTCTTCGCCTCTATTTCGCATTAGACGAACTATCCTTGACTGTATCCATAGTTAGAGTACCATTGGAAGCGGAGTTACTCAGCGATACAACCAGCGCTTCCAATTATCAGGCAAAGAGCTCAACAGCAACAAAGCTTGCATCTCATCGTTAACGATAATCTTCATCTTACTCAACTGATTTAGCAAACTTTGAAAATCACTCAAGTGTTATGCAACAGAGTTTTCATCATTGAATTTAGAATTCACAAACTTCCTAATCAAAAAAAAATTATTTTGAGATTTCTTCCTTTCATACATAAACTCCAATTTCTGTCATAGAGCATAGGCTTCAGTTTTTGTGGCAACATGATGAAACACACTTTGACCAATCCACGACTTGATCAGACCAATAGTCTTACTGTTCATCTTGTTCCACTGCGCGTCACTCTTGTTTGTTGGGCTTATCTCCATCGTTCTCAAGTGGCTCATACAAATCCTTGCAGTAAAGCAAATCCTCCATTCTTGGCTTCCAAATTGCATAATTCGTAGCTTTGAGTTTAATCATGCAACATGTTGTCAAATTCTCCATTTAATTCACACAAGAAAACCACAAAAATAACTGAGCTTTGGTACCACTGTTGGAAAAAATATGCCTAAAATAATCCCAATCATAGAAATTACTTTTCCCTCTTTATGAAATTAAATAGGAAATAAAAATACCCAATTATGAGAATGAAAATAATAAATAATCATCCACAAGCAAGACACAATATTTAATGTGAAAAACCCTTAAAGAAAAAAATCACAGGTCGGACTCCGAATATCCACTATATCACTAATAATGGGCTTACAATAATCCTTCCAAGTTTTACGCACTAAAACTTGAGGTTACACAATAAATTGAGAGAGTATAAATTTATCTTTAATTAGATTGAGAAGTCTAATTAACTTCACCACCCAAAACACCCCAAGCAATAAAGTCTTCAAACTTTCAATTGAACAGAGATGACAGTGGATACCCATGAGCAACAAACTGTAATCCTCTCAATTTATTCTTTCGACATCTTCTTGTTATCAAGCTTCTCTCATATAATAATAAAACTCCCTCATAGCCTTATATCGTACTCTTCTTAATCTATTCCTATTATGGATTAGAAACAATTTATTCTCCTAATTAAATTAGGGATCACATTTCCTTGTGTTTGTCACAAATCAATCTAACAAGTAAATTCTTTTTCAACTTGGATTCCTTTCATAGGTGAGGACCCATGCCCAATAGTTTGAGTAAAGAAAAGGGAGGCATGGGGATTGGTTCATTAAAAGATAAAAATGAAGCTTTTCTAATTATATGGTGATGGAGATTTAATGTAGAACCACAGTCTTTGTGGGAAAAAGTTCTATGTGCTAAAAATAAGACAGATTCTAAAGAGATTTAAAGTTAGAAAAGAATTAAAGAATTATGACATACCTTCTCATTGATATGAAAAAACGTATATATAGGTTACAAGAGCAAAAGAAAAGTAAACAAATCAAATTAAGTAACTACCTAAGAATCAAAAGATATAATTACATAATATACAAATGAATGTGAAAATCATTGATTTCTTCAACTAGATTTGGAGTTATCTTTTTATATCTTTATCATGCCCCCGCAAGATGGACGACCAAGGGGAAAGTCTAATCTTGGCCTTGAGAAAGTTGGCATGAAAGCTAAAAGGAACTAAATAAATAATTTTGGGGGAATCTATGGGGTATAGATACATATAAAAAATGATGAAAAAATGAGAAAAATCAAGAAAAAGAGAAAAAAATTATATAAGCACAATTATATTGACGTGTTTGGTTCTGTGGCCTTTACTACTAGGACAAGTAAGCCCTAGGGGTGTTTCTACACCTAGCTCCCTAAAATCGACTGTTTTGGAAGTTATTGGTCGAAAATTCGCTAAATTGGTAGTTCTGAAAAGTCCTAAGAGAATTAGACATTGCATAGTCAAGATTAAACACGGGTACACTAGTGATTATGAAAGGTTCGAAAGTGAATGAAAATATCTATCGTTTGATAGGGAGCACAGTTGTAGGTGGAGTTGCCGCCACTACAACTGATGATACTGATGATACTTCATTATGACATATGCGGTTGGGGCATATGGGGAAACGTGGGATGTTGGAATTACATAGAAGAAATCTGTTGAAAGGGGTGAAATCGTGCGAGCTTGATTTCTACAAATTTTGTGTTTTGGGAAATAGTGTAAGGTGTTATTTAAGCGTGCGGCGAACAAAACTAAGGGGGTACATGATTATGTTCATCCTGATGTCTGGGGACCAGTGAGGGTAGCTTTAAAAGCAGGATCACTGTATTTCTTGACTTTTATCGATGATTATTCGAGGAAGGTTTGGGTGTACTTCATGCGACACAAGTCTGAAGTTTTTGAGAAATTCAAGGTGTGGAAAGCTGAAGTGGAAAACCAAACAGGGAAGAAATTAAAGTGTCTCAGATCAGACAATGGAACAGAGTACAAGTATGAGTCGTTTGTGAAGTTTTGTGAAGAGCATGGGATTCAAAGGCACTGGACTGTAAGAAAGACACCACAACAGAATGGGGTAGCAGAAAGGATGAACAAAACTATAGCAGAGAGGGCACGGTGCATCAGGTTGAATGTAGGTCTTTCAAAGGATTTCTGGGTAGAAGCAGTGAGTATGGCAGTTTATCATAAACAGGTCGCCGAGTACTGCTTTTTATAGTAAGGTAGCGCAAGAGGTGTGGACAGACAAAGAGGTAGACTATTCTGGTATAAAGATCTTTGGGTGTCCAGCCTACGTACATATTCCCGGTGATGAGAGGTCCAAGCTTGATCCGAAGTCCAAACAGTGTATCTTTTTTGGGTATAAGAAAGGTGTGAAAGGGTACAAGCTTTGGGATCCTAAAGCAAAGAAGGTGGTGATCAGTAGGGACGTTTTTAACGAAGCTTCTATGGTTAAGGCACATCAAGAAGTTCAAAAAAACACAGCTGGGGAAGACACCAACAGGACATACAGATTGAGCTGAAAAGTTGTGACACTAGCAATCCACCGCTAGAAGAACAGGTTGATCAGCAACAGCAGGAGAGCATAGCCACAAGGAGACCCAGACGCACTATCAAACCACCGGAGAGGTATAGGTTTGATGATATGGTTGCATATGCACTCTCTACCACTAGTGAGGATCCGTCTACTTTTCAGAAGGCAATTACTAATTCTGAAAGGGACAGATGGATGGAAGCCATGGTGGAAGAGATGGAATCTTTGAATAAGAACAAGACTTGGGAATTGAAAGAATTGCCTGAGGGAATGAAACCAGTGGGGTGCAAGTGGGTATACAAGAAAAAGGAAGTTGTATCAGAAAAGGAAAAAGAAAGGTTCAAGGCTTGGTTAGTGGCAAAATGATATTCACAGAGGAAGGGGATTGACTACGATGAAGTGTTTTCTCCGGTAGTGAGGCATACTTCAATCAGGATTATATTGGCATTGGTGGCAAGCTATGATCTAGAGTTAGAGCAGGTCGATGTGAAGATAGCTTTTCTCCATAGTGATTTGGAGGAGGTTATATACATGGATCAGCCTGAGGGGTTCAAGCAGCCGGAGACTGAGCATATGTTTTGCAGGTTGAAGAAATCTTTATATGGGTTGAAGTAGTCTCCAAGACAATGGTATAAGAAGTTTGATTCTTTTATGATCCGGATTGGGTTCACAAGGTGTGAGTATGATTGTTGCGTTTATGTTAAGAGTCTTGAGGATGATTCCTATATTTTTCTGTTACTTTATGTGGATGATATGCTTATTGCTGCGAAAAGTATGGGTGAAGTCAACAGGTTGAAGGCCTTGTTGGGAAAAGAGTTTGATATGAAGGATTTGGGTGCTGCAAAGAAAATACTTGGAATGGAGATTCGCAGGGATAGGTCAGCGGGGAAACTTTGGTTGTCCCAAAGGACTTATGTGAGAAAAGTGTTGGAGAGGTTTAGTATGGCTAATACTAAACAGGTCAGCACTTTATTGGCGAGTCATTTCAGGTTGTCTACAACACAGTGTCCAGAAAAGGCTGAAGAGATTCAGGATATGTCAAAGGTGCCTTATGCGAGTGCAGTTGGTTGTTTGATGTATGCGATGGTATGTACAAGACCGGATTTGGCATATGCAGTCAGCACAGTGAGTAAGTTCATGGGAAATCTAGGAAGAGAACACTGGAAAGCGGTAAAGTGGATATTTAGATATCTAAAGTGTAAGACCCCAACTTTTATGAATAAAGATTTAATTTTCTTTATATTATTTCGAAATAGTAAGGTGTTGTTTTGATAAATATGGAAGTTATGGGTGAAATGTGCAAACATTTTTAAAATGAGCAAGTGGTTATAAAATATTCTTGTTGTCGGGGAATATTCGTTTGGTCGTGGAATATTCTTGTTGTCGGGAAATATTCGTACGACGGCACAGCTATTTGTGGGCCCCCACAACGGAATAACTGTCGGATATAGAAAGCGACAGAAATAACTTTTTTACAAAATAACGGCGTAGTTGTTACCGTTAGTACTGTTGAAATACCCGGTGGTTAAAATACAGTGATACACGGTGTTGCATAGTAGCACACGGTATTGCACAGTATTTTGAATTATTGAGTCTTACGTGAGAAGCTATTACTCAATTATTGTTACAGTAATTACTGTTCAATATTTTATATTGTTGACTCAATAATTGCTACGTTGATATTTTACATTATTGACTCAATAATTGTTACATTGATATTTTATTGACTCAATAATTGCTACGTTGCCATTTTATATAATTGATTCAATAATGGCTACAGTTGATATTTTGTAGTATTGATTCAATAATTGGCGTTGCACAGTATTTCACGTTATCAACTCAATAATTCATATTATTTGAATAATATTATTAGATAGCACTATTGACAATGTCTAAGGAAGTTCTGTCTAGGAGGGGTTATTTAATTGCGCGCCAGTAAGGAGAAGTCCTTATCGGAAGGCCCCCTCTGTCCTGGGAACGACCTGGTTGTTAATATTGTAGTTCTATAATATTATTTGTGAATAATTAATTATTGATTTATATGATAAGGAAATATTTATTTTGTGGATATTAAAGAAGGAATTGGCGCTGGTGAGTTTTTATCAATATTTTGGTGTGAGAAATCATCTGTTTTTGGATTTCGGATAATTTATGTTTGAAATTTGGAAAAACTTCCTTCTGTAAAGTTGTAGAGAATTAAATTTCCTATGGAAGGACATAGAATTTGTATTTTTCTGACTAAGGGGCTAATTGTTATGAATTATTGAAGTTTCAGAAAATATATATATTTTTTATGGGCGGGCCCCATTTTTGTTGGAAAATTTTGTTAGCAGCCGGCGGCGGAGATTTTTTTAATAAATATATTATTTTATTCATTTAGTCTCCTTTGGCATCCTAAGCTTTTCCTATAAATAGGGTGCTTAGGTTAGAATTGAAAATCATACCAGAATCAGAAGTTTTCTCTCTCTATAATATCGAGCGTATTTTTGTGAGTATTTCAATACTTTGAGTATTAGTATTCAGTGCAAGTTTCTTTCGATATTATATCCGATATTTCAGTCAGAGGTACTATTCTTTTGAGGTAAGGGATGGTAAGGGATGTTATTTTTTTTCGTAAATGATGTTATTCTTCTCAATATCATTATACCAAGATATTGGCATGAATTTTATTATGAAATTCTTACTTTTTTCGTCGAGGTTACTATTCACGTATACGGCACTATTCATGTATACGGCACTATTCACGAATACGGTACTATTCACGAATACTATTCACGAAGTATGATTTTTCTTATAAAATTTCTATCTTTTTCATGTCGGGATTACTATTCACGTATACGACACTATTCACGTATACGGCACTATTCACGTATACGGTACTATTCACCGAAAAATTAAATTTTCTTCTGTTTGTCCAAGTTGGCTGTTAAGGTTCCTATCTTTGATCGGATCCATATTTTGAACTTTATTCTTGAATTTTACTCCACAATTGGTTATCATGTTGACAATTGGATCGTATTGTTCTTATTCTCATATATAACATTTTTATAATCCTGATGATGAAATTTCTCTTTGACTTGAGTGTAAAGATGGGTAGATTATTGGTATGATCATGACTATAGATTCTCTTTGGCCAGTAGTGCAAAGATGGATTGTTGACTGGTATGTTCATGACCATTGAATTTACAATTGAATATCTTTAGCTTAAGTGCAAAGGCGAATTGATCAACATGGTTATAATTATTGTTATATAAATTCTGAAATGGTTAGATATTTTTTGAGATATGAATATCTTTGGCCTGTAGCGCAAAGATGAGCTGTTGATTTGTGAATATCTTTGGCATGTAATGCAAAGATGACCTGTTGTTGAATATCTTTGGCCTGTAGTGCAAAGATGAGCTGTTGATTTGTGAATATCTTTGGCCTGTAGTGCAAAGATGGATGATTAATTGTTGAATATCTTTGGCTTGTAATGCAAAGATGAATTGATTAGCATGATTATGAACAGGAACTGTGATTTGGTATAACCATGATCTTTGGTGTTTCAGGTAAAGACAGGTGATGAGAATTATCTTCGTCCTGAGTGCGAAGAGGAATTCATCAAGATAATTATGATCATGAACTTACATGATTGCGGACAGGAATTGTTGATTGATGTTACAGGGATAAAATATTATTGATGGACTTTTAACATGGAGAAGATAATAGACATTATAGTCTATTTGACTCTTCTAATGGATTGCTCGTTCCACCGCAACTATGGTTGAAAAGTTTTATCATCTACCACATGTTATAAATCTCTGATTTATCACTGATGAAGACTATTGATAATTTAATTATCTTTAGTCATGATATTCTTTACTGGGCTATTTGTGCTCACCCTTTTGCTTCACAATTTCTTTCAGGTAATAAGAGTGTAGCTGGGTCGAGCGGGGATAACAGGGGAATAGAACGAGGGTATATAACTGTTGAAGTTTTCCACCAAACAGTATGAAAATAATTTTGTTGAAAATTTTAGATAAGTATGTCGTATTTTATACGTCATTTAACCGTTGATTTTGGTGACCTGACTTAGGTGTGGTGAACCCAACTTTGGAAGGGTGTTTTGTCACTATTATACAAGATGTCTAATGACATACAACGTCGTGTTATTATAAGACATGGTTGTGCACATCCACTGGCTGATTATATCCATGAACACTACCTATATAATCTTGGAGTACGGTTAGAATATAATTCTCAGTTTGTGACAACAGAGATAATTATATGGCAAGAGAAGACCCACCATTGGAATGAACAAGATAGTAATCTTCTCGTTTTTCTTTGGGGTCTATTGGGTCAACCAAGGATAATTCTCGAGTCCTACGATATCTATTATAACATGGATGCATGGCCTCCCATGTACGAAGGTTTCCTTGAGTATTTTCCAAAGATTTTAATTCCTAAAACAGTTATTGACTGTACCTTTCTGTAACGTATTATTGATTTGGAGTATGGGCACTGTATTTATATTGAAACTCACAGTTTAATTGTGGTCGTATTTTGCACGACCGTGTGATATAAAGTTTAAGTTAGAATTTGAAGATTTGTATTTAAAATTTTTGTTGAGTGTATTTCGTGGCGACCCAGAATAGGTTGGGTGGATTGGACCAATTTTGGGGACGTTACATAAAGGGCACTGCAGATCATGGAATTATGTTTTCAAGGCAAGATCAGATATCAGTAGTGGGGGTATGTAGATGCGAATTACGCTGGAAGGTTGAATGACTTGAGGTCTACAACAGGGTATATGTTCACTTTAGCAGGTGGACTGATTTGTTGGAGGTCCATGGTTCAATCTCTAGTAGCTCTATCGACTACTGAATCTGAGTAAATGGATTTGGCTGAGGCTGGGAAAGAAGCGTTGTGGTTAAAGGGTTTTGTGATAGAGCTGGGCATAGATCAAGGTGGAGTACAGTTGTATTGCGATAGTCAGAGTGCCATTTACTTGGCAAAGCATCAGGTATATCACGCAAGGACCAAGCATATTAATGTAAGGTATCACATGGTGAGAGAATTAATTGCTATGGGTGATGTGATATTAGAAAAGGTACACACTTCTGAAAATGCAACTGATATGTTAACAAAGACTGTGACCGCAGACAAGTTCAAGCATTGCTTGGACTTGGTTAATGTCTCCGAATGTTTGTAGGAGGAAACCCCCCCCCCCCCGGTTGGTTGGAACAAGTGACTTAACTTCTGAATGGGCGAGGTTATTCGTCAAGGTGGAGTTTGTTGGCTTGTGACTCATAATCCCTGCTGGGGCGGGGCTCGGAAGAGTAATACACCCGCTGGGGCGGGAGGCAGCACTGCCGGACAGTGAGCAGCCTCGCTGGGGTGGGGCAGGTAAGGGCAAGAAACCCCGCTGGGGCGGTGGGGGGGGGGGGGGTGGAGATGCGAGCAGCGTTCCTTGTGTGACCTAGATTTTAGTCGGGGATATTATGGGAATTTAGGCCATAATATGTAGTAGGGTTAGAATAGGATTATTGGGTATAAATAATACCTATTGTATAACTCTATGTAACGAATTCATTCATTAAAAGGAAAAAGAACGCCTCTCCCGTGGACGTACCCAAATTGGGAAACCACGTAAATCTGTCTGTATTAATTCTTTTTAATCTTGTGCGTATGTGTGATCCAATAATTCTAACAGTCATACTTCATGAGATGTTTGAGAATGGGTGATGAGAGGAACAAGGGAAGGTGAGAGATTACCAACTAGTGCCCCAAAGATAAGTTTCTCTTTACGAAGCCATGTTTGGTATTTGAGATTGACTGAGGTGACACCATTGGTGGTGATCTTAGCTGGGGTTGCGGGATGGGATCCATCAATAAATTTCTGCAGGTCATAGCCAATGAGAATGACTTCCATTTGGATTTTCCAAGAGAGATCATTGGTGGGAGTGAGTTTGATAAAGTTATGAATGGTAATCATGGTGAGGGGTTTTGTGGGTTCTTGGACATTAGGGATGATGATTTGGGTATTTTCGTTGGCCATGGAATAGGGAGAGATAATTGGGCACGCTTGTGTGAAGTGGTCGTCACCTGAATCGTTTGTAATAGAGTTGTATGGTGGAACAAGTTCGGATTATTTACTTCGGTTGGGCTTGGTTTATTGTTGATTTCGGACTGGCTTCCTTCTTGTATGACTTTAAATTTTCGGGAAAGCTTGTACGTTAGACTTGCGGAATTTTATGGCTTTGATTCGAAGGAATGAAGAACTTGATGTATGATTATGTGGCTTTGATACCATAAAGAGATTTAAAGTCAGAGAAGAATTGAAGAATTATGGCACACCTTCTTATTGATATGAACGTATATATAGGTTACAAAAGCAGAAAAAAAAAGGAAACAAATCAAATTAAGTAACTACCTAATAATCAAAAGATATAATTACAGAATATACAAATTATGAATGTGAAAATCTCTTAATTTTCTCTACTAGATTTGGTGTTATCATTTTATATCTTTATCAGATTCCAATGATCATGTTAACAGTATTCAAACAATCCCTTACACTTGCTCAAGAATATGGAAAGACATCATGTATGTGGGCAGAGATGAATCCGATGTAGAAACTGTGAACCTAGAATCCTGGTATTGGAAAGTGGGTAATGGTAGAAGAATCAAATTTTGGGCAGATTTTTGGTGTGAAATGAGTCCTTAAGAGATAAATTTCACAGGCTCTACCAGATTTCGAAGAAGAAAAATGCTTGCTTAGCTGATATGAAAGTAGGGGATAACAATGAAGACAATTAGGATTTGGGTTTTAGAATAAGTTCATTCCAATGGGAAGGAAATCAATGGAGGGAACTCAAAAGTATCCTAGAAAATCAGCAACTTTATAATTACACGGATGATATGATTGTGTGAATAATTAAGGATCCTGATGGGAAGTTTTCAGTGAATTTTTTTTTGGAATGAAAAGTATCAAATAACAAAGCAGAAGTAGTTGGATGGAGTCAAGAGGTATGGAACAATAATCTTCCCTCTAAAATACAAGTTTGCATGTGGTTAGGGATGCAACAAGCCATTCCAAAATAATTTATGTTGTTAAAAAGGGGTGCCAATGTAGATAATAGTAATGGAATGTGTGCCTGGTGTAATAGACGCATAGAATCAGCTGATCATTTGACACTACATTTTGAGTGGCCATGGAGAGTGTGGACAGGAACTTTTAAATTGGTGGAATCAAAAAGTGATAATTTCTTCTTCAATGGAGATGATGTTAAAGTCTTGCTGTTTCTGGAAAAAGAAAAAGATGAAGCTTTTATGGATTCTTATTTGTGGGATGACTTTTTGGGAAATATGGTTAAGCAGAAATAAGTTGATTTTTGAGCAATATTTAAAATGTTACAGAGCAGCTGTTAGTGCAGTCAAACACAAATCTCTGCAGTGGATTCTTATTCATAATAACAAAAAAGGGCTGAATACTCATAAGTGGTTGGAGGAACCTTGGATATTTGTCTCAGAACTGTAAAAGGTATGTGGGTGTTAGTTTTTGTTGTCTTCACATTTTGGAGGGAGTTGTTTTATTTTGTGTATTAAAATTTATTTGTCTTGGGTGAGGGGTTATAATTTTTAGAGGGAGTTTTGGACGCGTTTGGTGAGTTTGTGTCTTCATTTTTTCATCTCATGTTATGTCTTTTTTGGTTTTCTTGGTGAGTGTTTGGTGTGAGCTGTGTGGAGGGTGTCCTATTTTGGTGATTTTGCTAGGGTAAGGTCTTATTTTTTATAAAGCTCTTTGGGGTTGCTTATTGTGATTATATTCGTCTCATTTGGGTTTTTGGTGACCTTTTTGTTGAGGGTGTTTGGGTTGTGAAATATAATTTATGTGTTTTGATTTCCATTTCTATATGCTTAAACCTGGGGTTTATCATGGTTAGTTGGAGGGTAAGGTTATGGAGGGAGTTTTCTTTTGGTGATGTTTTGAGTAAGAGTTCCCTTTTCGATTCATATATGGGGTTAATGGTTTTCTGGTGATGGGATTTGTCGCTTTGCTGAGGGAGCTTGGTAATGTTTTGATAAGAATGTGATCTCTTTTTCTTTCTCTATATTTCTTTTTTTGGTTTCTTCTTGGTGAGTGGGCGGTGAGAACTTGTGTGAAGGGAGTTCTGTTTTATTTTGCTTTATTTTTTTGTGAGGTTAATCTTTTTATCAGTTTTTGGCCTATATAAGATGAAGAATTGGGATATGGTGATCTTTTTCAATATGAGGGTGTTTTGGTGTTCTCAATCAGCTGTGTGAATTTTTTTCATATCGTCTTTATCTGGGAGGATTTTGGTGTTCTCAATCAGCTAGTTTTCAAATGGTTTGGGAGTTTATTTCAGGAATTCATCAGTCTTATGTTTTATGCAAGCTGGCATTCAGATGATAGCGCAAAAATGATATCATGATCCGGATTGAATGGAATGCATACGAAAATGTGGAGCAGAGTATGAAAGGTGGTGTTATTATTCAAATGACTGATCAATTTGGATGCTTCAATGCAAGTATATGTGCAAAGTTTGTTGGAGTTAATTCTAAAAGGTATGTTGTTGTTGACGTAAAAACTAGAAACGGTAGTATCAAAAAGGGTTGAACAAGCTTCATGGAGAGCAATCAATTTAGAGGTCAAAGAAGAAAAGTAGAAGAAAAGTGTCACGTTGTTGTGAAAGGGAGTTGTCATTGTAGCTTTTATTCAATTGGTTTAGAGGAGTTCTTGGGATAGTTCACATGAATCCTATATTGGATAAATTCAATAGTGTAGATGAGTTAATAAGTATGGTGGAGCCTCAGCCTAATAGGTTAACCTTTTAGGTAAGATGGTGGTCCAACATGCTTATTGGGTCAGTCTGATGAATTGATGTAGGTTGTGTATCGTACAATAACACTACAAATGGTATCAGAGCTTATGGTTTTGATAGGCCCAAGTATCAGGTGCGGTGGAGCAAATAGAGTTGAATCAGGTGGAGCACAAGGTATGATTTTTGAGTCGGGTGGAGCGGGCTCGGGAGATAGCTCTGAAAAAATTGCTCAGGGCCTCACGTGTGCCTCGGGCGTGGTGGAGTAGTATATTAGAGTCGAATGAGGAGCGCTCTTGAATGATTCAAAGAAGGTGTGCTTAATGATGAATACTCTAGTATGATACTTGTGATGGGTATTCAGTGAAAGGTGATGGGTATTCAAGTGAAAGGTGGAGATTGTTGGGATAGTTCACATGAATCACATATCGGATAAATTCAAGAGTGTAAATGGATTAATAAGTATGGTGGAGCTTCAACCTAATAGGTTAACCTTTTAGGTAAAGAGTTGGTCCAACATGTTTATTGGATCAGTATAATGAATTGATGTGAATTGTGGATCGTACAGTAATACTACAGGAGTCATAAATGTAAATGTGCAATGTATACATACTAGTATAATTCGAAGGTGACTGATGAGATTTACGTAATTTCTGGATGTTAAAAGTGAAGATGGAGACTTAAGCTCGCGGTATGATGGGCAGCCTAGTGCTTTTTATGTTTGGCAATTTGTTCAGAATTGGAAGAATGGTTTGTCATCTCGGGTCGGACTTATTTTTACAGATATCATTTCAAGTGCCGAAAAGATTCATGTCTCTTGTAAATGACGTTGATGGTAGGGAAAGGGACATGTAGCCTATATACATGGGAGGAATTAGAGTGAAGGGGTTGGTTGGCTGAGAGAGAGAGAGAGAGGAGAGAGAGAGAGAGAGACTACAACAAACTAGTGGACTCTAGGGAGGATGCAATATCTCAAATATTTTGTACATAAGATAATAAAAAATGTTAATGTTTTAATAAAGTTAAATTATATGTTAGAAATGTAGTTTCTAATTTTACATGCATTACTAAACATGTATTATAAAAATATAAATGAAAAGTTAGAAAATAACTAACTTAAATAATTTGGGCTACAAGTAACTAGTAAAATCAAATGAAAATGGAATTGACTAGGAAAGGAACAAGCCTTAGAGCATTAGTATGAAGCCTTTGGGTCACTTAGAAAATTCAACCCATTTGAATTCATAAATCAAGTAAGACCACTTGAATACAAGCCCAATGACCAAGCTCAATAATTAGGCCAAAATTTTAAAAATTCTTCCTATAAATTGCAAAAAAATAAATTGGATGGATAAATCCGGCCGAAAAAGGGGTGGGGCGGAAATCAAGAGGTCCATGTGACCTCAACTAACACCTTTTGTATTGGCAAAATGAGAAAGGTGAGATGTGGCTACCTTGTTAACCCTAGATTTTTAATGAAGCCCTAATCATGTAATTAACTACTAGTTATGAAGATTACTTGCATATGGATAAGGTTTACCCTAATTAACATAGGGGTGTATTAGAAAGATAGAAAGTTGGATAGTTTGACCATAAAACAAAGAAGTAACGGAGGGACAAAAAGAGAACTGGTAAACTTTGTCAATATATATCAACCCTTGTATCTCATCCAACAATTTACCAACACAAGATCAAAGAGTTAGAAAGGAGATATATAGAGAGAGTTCAAAAATCTAGAAGTATAGAAGAGAGGGAGAAGATTAAACAAGCAACAAAAGACACAATAATCAAGGATAAAAAAACAAACTAGAAAGTTATAAACCCTAAATCCGTCCTTTGTTCAACTTTTTTTGTGAAAGATCTAGAGTTATGTTAATAAACATGAATCACACTTTTTTATACCTAAATATGTTGGATCTTGGTAGTATATATATGGCTTAAATCATAGAAAAACTTTGAAGGAAAATAAGAAAACCTAAAAAGAAACTTAAACTAGCTAGGTCAGAAAATCCTAAAATCTGACCTGAAATTGTAACATGCATAACGCTTATCATACTTCGAGTTTTTAAATGTTTCTTGTTGTAGATTAGGACAGACTATTGAACCTACTGACCTTATTCTTGTGCAGATTGTTTTGGATATTTAACTTGCTTGGAAAATTTTAGGTTTGTGAAGTATGGTACCTAAAAGTATAAAGAAGGTTCTGTCAAAAAATGAACAAAAGTGGACTTAAGATGAAGTAGTTATAACCAAAACAAAAACTGAAATTTAAAATTAAATCTACAATAACTTGAGTTTTACAACTCGGATTGTGATGAAATTTTTTGTGGACGTAAATATAGATGCAGTAAGGATTTTTTCCAAATTTCATGATTTTTGAACAAAATTTAGAATGTTAATAAATATTACAATTTCGAACAAAAACTGGCTTAAAATATATACTGTGGGCCCAAGTGTAAATTACGGTTCACTTGACCTAATTGAATTAAATGCACAAATTAAGGTTCACATTATGATTAAATGAAAAGACGGAAGAGCCAGAAATAAAGAAGCAAGACCTGAGAGAATCTTCCACGTGTCCCGGGGCAGAAGACACGTGGATGCGACTCATTTTGGGAATTGATTGAGGGATTGGATTGGTAACTAGAAGGGCAGGACGATCTGGGCATTACTCTGGTGATTAAAGGGTATTTCTGGAATTTTCCCTGAGGGCATGTGCTTGGCATATGACCACGTTTCCAGAAAACCCTATAAATACCACTTGCATTCCATTGGGAAGGGGACCTCACTTTTGACTCTTGGACCTTTTGGAGGACTAGAAGACTTGGACATTCTCTCTCAACCTGAAGCACTCAAGAAGGCTCACTGAATCCTTGCTACCCTAACAAGGTTCTCGGATTCTAAGAGTTCTGCCACGTGTCGTTGGAGTAATCGATCACCTGTTCTTCTACCCTCTTCAATCAATCAATCAATTCCGTACTCTTCGGGGATTTCTCTCCTCCTCAGCCAACACGAAACCCTAACCCTAGCAAGGTATGATTTCCCTGCCCACATTAAATTGGCGACTCTGCTGGGGAGGTGTAGAATTCGTGAAGGGTATGCCTACAACACGAAGTGGGAGAACTATAGGAAGAGCTTCATCGACAAATAGTATTACTTCACCGGATCCAGTTCTAAGGCAAGCAAATCAAGCTTTCCAGGGCACGAATCTGGATCTCGATCAGCCCATCCTTGAAGACGCTTCGGAAGGAAGTTCAACATCACCATACATGGCTGATCAACATCAATCGAATGTCAAGCAGACAGGCGCGGGAAGGCAAGGCGAGGATGCAGGCGAAGAGTAGACAAATGCCGTGCAACTGGAGATGCTCAAGGCATTGAAGGAAGCAAGGGAAGGACAAGGGATGATGATGGCTATGATGCTGAAGATGCAGAAGAAGCAAGAGGATATGGGGAATTTTTGCCAGCAGTTGATGCAGATCCCCACTTTCAAGGCCATGTTCCAAGGCAATTCACAAGGAGAACAAGCAAGGGTGGAAGACAACAACAATGGCAGCAATAACAAGGAGAACCAGATTGTACCTCCGTTGACGGAGAATCAGTCGGCTCCAATCATCAACTTAGAACCCCAGAACAGTGGTGACGTGCCGTAACTCAGATTGGAAGCAAGCCAACCTCAGACAAACATCATCCCGACTGCTCTCCACGCATTTTCACAAGTGCAGATGATGACCATCCCAGGCCCTGTCCAGCGAATGAGCCAACAACTGCCACCAGCGCAAGCGTTGCACGATGCAAGTGTAGTAGTACATCACAACACCCCAAAGAGTCCATGCCACTGAGCCAATACGTGACCAAGGATGATATGATCGACATGATTAATCACCTTCGCAGGCAGACATCCAGACCTTCGGAGTTAGACTTTACTCCACCTTACCCGGCACACATTCGGAGGCAGCTTTACCCAGCAGGGTATATTAAGCATCCCCCACACTTTCCAAAATACAACGTGGAGAAAGGAAATGCCAGGGAACATATTTCTAGGTTCGTGGAGTCGATGCCTCCGTGGCTAGGATATGATGAAGTAAACAACCACAACTTGTTGATGAGGAAATTCAACAAGACCTTGACGAATAGTGCCTTCAGTTGGTACTACAATTTGGAGAAGGGATCAATACATGATTGGGATGATCTAAAATTGCAATTTTTTAAGAAGTTTTTCTATGTGTAGAAATAAGTAAGCATTGTAGAGCTGATGCGATTCTAGCAGAAGCCGAACGAGGAGCTGTCGGAGTACGTGGACAGATTCAGGGCCCAAGCACAGAAGTGTGCAGAGCCAATCGAGGAAAAGAACTTGGTCAACATATGCAACAATGGTGTCTTAGATGTCTTCAAGCCCCATCTTATTACAAAAGCATGTGACTCATTTACGACTCTCTCGTATTTTGCACAAGAATTAGGAGGAATCATGACATTACCCACCTGTTATGCGACAATTACATAGAAGGGCAAGAGGACGACAACCGTGACCTTGGCAGATTCCAAGTCAAAAGCACAAGGGGGAAAGAGGGAGAGAAATTTTGATCGGAGTAGAGGAAAGCCCGGAGAATAATATGCAGGAAAGCCAGTTTCGGAGGCTATTACATGTAGTGAGAATGCATTTAGGGGTCTGTATGAACAATGGATTGAGCATGATGTGGTGAAACCTCCAAGGCCCCGGTCAGTTGTGACGAAAGAGATGAAAAGAAGACCGGACTTCTGTGTATACCACCAATACGCAGGACATTCCACTATGGACTGTTACAATCTACAGAGGATATACCATGAGAAGCTGGCGACCGAAAGATTGAACTAGGAAAAGAAACGTGCAACACTATCACCCATGGTGCAGTCCCGGAAGTCAATATGATGGACAACCCAAATACTGGCTCTACCTTCGAAAGAACTTTGAACTATAGATACAAGAATTGACGAATTAAAAATCCACCCAAGATGGTGGTCCACCGAAAATGGTGGTTGAAGTCCTCAAGAGTATCCTTTGCCAAGAAATTGGGTGACCAAGGGAGGAGGCACTAGAATTGATGAAAAAAAAATCCACCTAAGATGGTGGTCAAGTCCTTGTAAAATACACTTGACAAGAAATTGGATGACCCAAGTGACGAGGCACTTGATTTCAAGTCCTCGTAGATCACACTTGCCAAAAAATTAGATGACCCAAGTGACGAGGCACCCGAGTGTTACACTTTATCATTAAAAGTGAATGAGGCACCTGACTATAAGTCCTCAGGCCCGAAAAGTTATACTTTCAACTTCAAAAGTAACTGAGGCACCTGACTATAAGTCCTCAAAAGTTATACTTTCAACTTCAAAAGTAATCGAGGCACCTGACTATAAGTCCTCGGAAGTTACACTTTCAACTCTAAAAGTGATTGAGGCACCTGAGTATAAGCCCTCAACCCAGAAAAAAGTTACACTTTATCTTCAAAAGTGGTGAACGTTATGCGTTCTCTAACAAAAGCAAGATTTATTTTCTTTTATGAAAATCTGAACTTTATTCTTTTCGTTAAAAGCAATTTGATTATCAATAAAATGACAAACTTTCACTTATACTTGAATAATTTTCTAATTTTTTTAAAAAAAATTATTCAAGTGTACTTGGTTTGCATGAAATTGGAAAAAAAAATATACGCATTATTGTCTTAGAGTATTGATTTGAATAACTTAGGATTCAATGTAAAACATTGGATCTCGAGAAAAAATTCGAGTTAAAGGCAATCGATAATGTTAAAAGAAACTTTATTCTGATAAATGAAATATATGTAAATAAGTTTTTGATATAGAAAAAGGAAAAGACTTCAAAAGGCCATGATCTAAAGGCCATGACATATCAAATTGAAGAAGGGGCATATCTAAAGCCTCCAAGTCAGCAACGGTGGTCTCATGAATCTTAAGATTTACCGCTCTCAGCTCCCTAACCTCTTGGGTAGTTGACTCTAAGTCCCGTCGCTAGCACTCTACATCCCGAAGCTTGGAATCTTGATCCTGAGACTTGGCCTCCAATTTATCTTGCGACTTCGTTAAGATCTGAGAATTGTACTGAAAAGCAGTCATCCTCACACTTGCGTATAACAACCTCCGAACGAAGTGCAACAATATAAAAATTTGACTTGAGAAGATCCAGCCTAGCACGAAAAGGAGATATATCAACACCCACGGCTGCAAGGTCGTCTACATCATTGCTAAATTTCTTCAAGTCCTCGACTCGCAAAGAGCCCAATGGGAACATCATCATCCTCTTCATCAGCGTTGGCCTTCTCGATGATTTCTTGATTATGAAGAAGCGAGAAATTTCAAGAAAGAATAAGACGGATTAGATTGAAGATTTTCCAAAATATCCAGGAGAGCTTTTCTAAGGCTTGTCTTCCTAGGGGTTTTTCCCCCCCTAGAGGTTCCCTCTCATAGGACTTTCGTTTTCTAGACTTGCAAAAAAAATCTAGCTCCGTGAATTGTTTAGAAACTTGAATCAAGACTTTAACACTTGAAACATTTTGCGCGGTCATCCCACCAATGGCGTGACTCATGTGCAGGGGGTAAATGCTTACTGGTAGATGGCATAGACATCCTCCAGATTAGGGGTACTGAATTCCCCACAAGCAGTGACGAATGTGCATATAGAGGAGCACCAAAGTGAAATCAACATGGTAAGAGCATCATGGTTCTGTTGGAGGGGAAAGTCCCTGCATAGTTGAATGAAACGAAGAATGTCATCCCTCTCTTTAGTATATCCACATAATCACATTCCCAAGTATCTCGTCGGTCCACTGTTTCCATCCCCGAAGGCGGCCAGATTAATCGGACAAGAAGCGAAAAAGATTGAAATGGTACTCGTGTTCCTCTATGCATATGCGGGGAATGCGATCGGAATGGGGAAAGTCATCCCAACATTCACAAGCCGCTGCATATAGAAATAAGTCTTCTCTGACAAGTCATGTCTGGAAGGTCATAAGCCTGAACTTTCTCCCAAAAAACTTCGGAAGGACCAAAAGAGCGAAGCCCTTCCCCAATCGCTGAGGAACGGAAGCCTCCTTGGCGGGTTTCGGGTCTGCAGAATGTTCAATGGAGAGGGCCTGCAAGTAAGAAGAATTCAGCATAAGGGTTTTAAAGATCAAGGAAAGGATGACAAGGAAAACATTTAAACTTGAGTGCTTATCATAACAAAGAAGGAAGTATGAGATTTAAGCTTAAAAACACTTGAAAGAAGAAGCAAAAAAGAGCACGAACATTAGAAGCCATTCAAATAAAAAAGGGTAGAGGAAGAACGAAAAAATGTGAAGGAGGAGGCCACTAGGTTTGGTCCCCCTAGGGTTTGGCCCTTAGGATTAGCCACCTATGGAGCTCTTCCCTTCTTACATTTAACTTTTCCTTGCTCGTTGAATCAACCGCTTGGATGAATGCTACTTCGCCGTAAAAAACAAAAGTTGTGGTCTTTCTTTGAGAATATTCAGAGAAAAAGTCAAGATCCTGTTAAGGTGAAATGACTTTTTCTTTAAGAATATCTGAGCCAAGATCCTTGTTAAGGTGCAATTGCCCGGAACATATGCTTCCTCGTTGCGGTGTTCCCTTTTCTTCGTGAATATCCGAGCCAAGATCCTTCTTAAGGTGAAATGGCTCAGAATAGATGTTTCCTCGTTGCGGTGTTGCCTTTTTCTTCGTGAATATTCGAGCCAAGATCCTTGTTAAGGTGAAATGACCCAGAATAGATGTTTCCTCGTTGCGGTGTTGCCTTTTATTCGTGAATATCCGAGCCAAGATCCTTGTTAAGGTGAAATGGCCCGAAATAGATGTTTCCTCATTGCGGTGTTACTTTTTCTTCGTGAATATCCGAGCCAAGATCCTTGTTAAGGTGAAATGGCCCGGAATAAATGCTTCCTCCTTGCGGTATTGCCTTTTCTTCGTGAATATCCGAGCCAAGATTCTTGTTAAGATGAAATGGCCCAGAAAAGAAATACTACAATCACCTGAAAAGAAAAGAAATAAATGAGACAATCATGAAGAATTAACCAAACGGAAACCTCTACCAATATTATTTGGGTTTATCAGATTAAAGCACGAGAGGTCTGATTTTTCTAAGTGGCTTATGGTGGAGGTTTTCAAACCACAATTAGACTTTGTTTAAACAAACATCGCAAGACCCAAAAATCCAGCGACGGAGAATATTAATTGAACACTCCTCAAAGCAGCGGACGAAGGGCGTCTACTGAAGGGACTTTATTGTGAAAAATAAGAGTCCCAATAATTGTGGTTTCATATGATTTTATTGATTCATATATTCAAAACATCATGACTAAGAGAACCATCGAGACCGTAGATTCGTAAATAAAGTCACTAAACCAAGCCTGCTATTATCAAACAATAAAATCGAGATAAAACTTGAGTTCTGATTATGGGTTGGCTTGATGAAAAACGAGGCGGAAGGAATTAAGATGGCGACTTTGATATATGGTTTACCTGAATTAAAGGCCAAATCAGTGCCTGCATCCGCCAAGTAGGACGAAAAAAAGGTGCTTGTCTTGATTAGTTCGCCATTGTGGAAATAGTGGTGGTCTGGTGAATTCGTTGACCTGCTTGGGAAAGGTAAGAAAACATCCAATGAGAACCTTAAAGGTTCAAAGGCTTTTGATGATGAAATACGCAGACCTGCTTCTAATTCAATCATTCACATGCATATGCTTTTGCATCATCATATAAAACTAATAACCTGATCATATTAATTCTATTAGATTATAATATATACTTATACATATATAAAATAAAAAAAATTGTTTATTTATTTATTTATTTGGTAATATATAATTTCCAAATTTAATTTGATTTATCTTGATTCAGTTTCCAAAAATTAAGGAAACAAAGAATGATTTGATTTTCTTTCCAAAATATAAGGAAGGATTTAATCTTATTTACAAAATAAAATAAAATATTATTTTATTTAGGTAAATTATAATTTATCTTGATTTAGTAATAATATATATATATATATATATATATGGGTAATAATTCGTGGCAACCGGTTGCCCAAAACACTGTTCAGCAACCAAATTTTTAACCCTTGATTAGAAGGAGCAAAGGCCAAGATCTGTTGTTTTTCCCCCTTGCCGCTACAACTTGTAGCGGCAGGCACTCCACCCCACTTTATGCCGGCTTTTTACACTTATGCCCTCCATTATATCTCCATTATATGTATTGCCTTTGATTAATTTTGCTGGGCTGCCGCATGACCCTCTAACGGCAGGGTGGGAGTCCCAAAACATTGCCCATTTTGTTGTTCACTTCATTTGTATTTGGATTCTGTACCATCTTTAATCCGACCACACATAAATTGTTCGTACCCTGGCTGCGAGCTATCATTTTCCTTCATCACTTTTGGTACCCATTTAAAGCGAAGAGCTTTCCTCTAGTGGTTCTCATGCAAGGCTTTTCTCCCATCTCGCACGGCTTTGTACCACACCTTTTTCCGCCTAACTCCCCCATCTTCAACACCTCTCACATGCGTCCGCATCGTGTAAAAAGCGTTTACCTTCTTACTTCTAGTCACCACTAGAGACCCTTTAGTGAGTTTCCACTGACCTTCACCAAGTAACTTTTATAACCATTCTCATCAAGCTTACCAGTAGAGATCAAATTAAGACGTACATCCGAACATGTCGGACTTCTTTTAGCATCAACCTGCAACCACTGTTAGTTTCTAAACAAATATCTCCAATGCCTATAATCTTGGATGCACTTCCGTTTCCCATCCACACATAACCAAAATCACCACTAGTGTATGATGTGAAGATTTCACCACGAGAAGTAGCTTGGAACGAAGCACCCGAATCAACAATCCAATCATTAACATGGCACTTAGGTTTATCATTACAAACAATGGCTACATCAACATCGAATAGATACACAATCGAATCTTTATCCTCATCTTTTTTCTTAGACTGCTCCTTCTTAAAAAATCTGTACTCTCGCCTTATGTGACCCGATTTCTAGCAGTAAAAACAAATTATCTCTTTCGATCTCTCGACCTTCCCCTGAATTTGTCATCTTCAGGTGAGTTTTTCTTTCTGTTTCGGCTCCTACTCTGCGTGACAAAAACTTGTGACTCAACACTAGTTACTATGGTATCTCTTCGCCAATGTTCCTCATTGAACAAACTATCCTTGACTGTATCCATAGTTAGCGTACCATTGGGAGCGGAGTTACTCAGTGATACTACTAGTGTCTCCCAACTAGCAGGCTAAGAGCTCAACAACAACAAACCCTGTATCTCATCGTCAATGACCATCTTCATTGTACTCAACTGATTTATCAAACTCTAAAAATCACTTAAGTGTTCTGCAACGGAGTTTTCATCCTTGAACTTAGAATTCACAAGCTTCTTAATCAAAAAATCTTTATTTTGCGCCGTCTTCCTTTCATACATGGACTCCAATTTCTGCCAGAGAGCATAGGCTTTAGTTTCTGTGGCAACATGATGAAACACACTTTGATCAATCCACGATCTAATTAGACCAATAGTCTTCCTGTTCATCTTGTTCCACTGCTGCGTCACTCTTGTTTGCAGGCTTAACTCCATCGTTCTCAAGTGGCTCGTACAAATTCTTACAGTAAAGCAAATCCTCCATTCTTGGCTTTCAAATTGCATAATTTGTAGCCTTGAGATTAATCATGCAACCTGCTGTCCAATCCTCCATTTAATTCGCACAAGAAAACCACAAAAATAACCAAGCTCTTGATACCACTGTTGGGAAAAGTATGCCTAAAATAATCTCAATCCCAGGAATTACTTTTCCTTCTTTGTGCAATTAAATAGGAAATCAACAAAACCAATTATGAGAACAAAAATTACAAATAACCATCCACAAGCAAGACACCAAATTTAACAGTGGAAAACCCTTTGTGACAACCCGAGAATTTGTAAGATTAATAAAATCTTAAATGATTAAATTAAAGGTTAAAGTTTAAAACCTACAGTGGAAATAGAGGAATGATTTAAAATTTTTAAAGAACCTATACGGTTTGATTTTTAAATTTTAAAGTAATGTAAAGAAATTAAATGAGAATGCTAGAAATTCGAAAATTTGGAAACAGATTATGTATAAGGATAAATATATTATGACTCATGAGGAGTATGTATGTGACTAAATAAATATATATATTGTAAATATGTATATATGTTTATTTATTTTATAAAGAAAGCTATTGTAACCTAATTTTTATATATTAGGTATAAGAATTAATTAACCTAAGGGTTATAATTATTTGAGATTGCTAGTATTTAAATTATGTACTAGTAAATGAACTTAAGAGATTTATTTTTATTATCTCAATTAATGAGTTATATTAACCTAATTAAAGAAAATCTAATTGGGTTATATAATTAAATTTATGTAAGTAATTATTTAAAATTCCAAAATGAGTGGATTAGGAACCCTAATTAAAGAATTAGGGTAAGAGAAAAATTAGACTTATGATTATTTTTTATGGCCCAAACAAATTAAAATTTAAAGCCCTAAACAACTTAAGGGATTGGCCCAAACTTGGCCCAAAGTCTTGCTGGACCATTTAGATCATTTAATTAGCAAATGTATCAAATAAAAAAAATAATCAAAATTGGGCCAAAGAAGTGGGAATGGACGAATGGGCAAGGAGGGAGTATATTAGCACATGGTTAATTGAATTTGGCAAGATTTGTTTCATATCTCCCTAGCCCATGTGTCTCCCAAATATTAGCTCCAAATATTTTGTTTAGTTACACAAGCAATCTAAAAGATAAGTGAGAGAGAAGGAAAAGAAAGAAGAACTTCTCTCATTTCTCTCACTCACACCCGGCACCTAAGAAGAAAAGAGAAAGAAATAGCAACATATGGTTAATTCATGTGTATATATTTTGGATAAATATGGAAAAGATAAGAGAGAGAGAGAGAGAGAGAAAAAAAAAAAAAGAAAATAGAAATAGAGAGAAAGAAGAGAGTGGTCGGCTGGCCACATAGAGGGAAGAGGAAGAGAAGTATCTCTCATGCCATGGATGGATGAAAAATAGCATACTGCAAAGGTATAAAATCTCTAAAACCATAACTTTAAATTTATGTATTTTATTTTTATGGTTTGATGAAATAAAGGAGTTATGATCTTGAATTCTAAAAATTTTAGATCTACATGTTATATAGTGTATTATGTATGGATATAACTATTTTTGGTGTTGAGAAAGCTTGATCAAAGAAAGAAAAGCAAAACAGTTTTTAAAGCTTAAGAAAATGAGTAGACTGCTGATCCTAAAAGGGAATTTCGAGATTAGTTAGATGTTCCAAAAAATTCTGGGCTTTTGGGATGTTGTAGTACGCTAAATAAGCTTTCCATAGACTCCAGAACGGACTAAATCTCCGACTTCGGAGGAAAGAGTTATGCCATTTTAAAGTAGCCGAGTCAAAGCTACGAAACCAACTCTGGTCAGTCCCCTTCCATGAAATTTTTGGAATTTTGTGCTTGGAATTTGAAAATAGTCCAAAAAAAAAAGTTGTAGTCCCGGAAGTTAGCTTCGCGTGAGCTCAATAATCGCTCAAAAGCGTTTTAAAACGAAAAAGTTATGATTGTTTTAGTACAAGTGGGTCAAGCTGGAAAAACCAAAACTGATCAGCTACTTCGATCCACATTTCCAAACTCATAACAACTCCAAATTGAGTGTTTGATAAATGGAAACTGTAGCTTAAGAAGTTACAAATCCAACGCCTCCGACGGAACTTAATTCCGAGTTGTACATTTCGTTTTACAAGCGTTTCCGTAAAGGACGTCAAAACTAAAAATTTTGGGCGAGAATGACATAATCGTTAATAAGTGGAAGTGATTAATTATTAAAAATAATTATTTAAAGTCATTAAATAGTTAGCAAATTAATTACATACAATATTAAATGTAATTAACTATTTAATTATTATTTAAGAGATATTTAATTAAGTAGAATTAGTGTTCATAAAGTAACTAGTTATTATTTAATTATGATTAAATAATAATTAGAGATTAACAATTGATTAATTATTATTTAATTGATATTAAAGAATATTTAAGTAAGATTAAGTGATTACATACTTACATTAACATAAAAGTTTATAAAATAATTATTTATTATTTAGTTAATATTAAATAATAAATAAGGACAATTAATAATTAATTATTCTTAATTTAATAAGAAAGAATGATTAAAGATTTATGAAATGAATTAATTATTTATTATTAAATAATAAATAAGGACAAATGTTAATTAATTATTTGTTAAATAATAATAAGGAATAATTAAATACTAATGAAGTAAATAGATCAATTATTTACTATTCAATGATAAGAAATTAATTAATTATTATTAAATAATAATTAAAAATAAATAATAATTTGATTATTCATTATCTAATTAACATTAAATAATGGATAGATCTAATTGGCTATTATTTATTAGTTAAATAATAACTAAAGGTAATTAATTAATTTTTATTTAATTAATATTAAATAGTAATCAAATGAAGGTATAGATTAATATTAATGATAATAATTTATTTAATAATTATATTAAATAAATTATATAAAAATGGTTTTAATGTTTTAAAAATAATTTAAAGGTTATAAAAAATATTTTAAGTTATAAAACATAACTTTTAATATTTTGTCATGAATTACATTAATATTAATGGCAGGTGTTTAATAATAATTTTTAAATGTTTTAAATTCATTTAAAGGTGATATTAAAGTATTAAAAATACTTTGAAATATTATAAATAACTTATAATATTATGTCATGTATTTCATTAATATTTGAAATTAAATAGATATTAATGATAATGGAATTATTTGGTATTTAAATCATTTAAATATGATATTATTGATTGAAAAATCATTATAAATGGTATTAATTATTTGAAAATTATTATGAGCTTGTGAAAAATATTTGACTGATTAATAAATTATCTAAGTTAATATTATAGTGTTTAAGTAGAGTCTTATAAATATTAGGCTCGATAATTATCCGATTAGGCAATCGGGAGGTCGAAATAGTACCGAACTCAACTCAGACTGAAATAGTTTGACTTGATACTAGGTCTTATGTGTTCTGTTGACCGATAGGATTATGTGATAATGTGTTTAGGTTATTTTATAACTGTAATTAGCAATAGTTATTGCGATGATATTATTCTAATTGGGAGATCGATATTATCAATATTAGGTCTTCAGATGAAGCTAACTAGATTGCGTAGCAGTAGTCGGCAATAAAGGCAAGTTTTCTTAAACTATTCTTTCATATAGTGGTTAATCATTGTTGATTATATCACGTCTATGATTTATTGATTCGCACGTTGTGCATGTTGCATATGTTCATCAGGTATGAAAGGCTGATTACCTTCATTACCATATTGCTCAGTTGAATTTATTCATGTTCCTTATTGACCATTCATTTTTATTGTCTCGGTCAGTTCAGTTATGTAAATTTGATTCATGCTATTTCACAATGGTTATATTGTTGAAAGTCAGCCAGCTTATTGTTCATTCTTTTCAATCATGATATATCCTTTCTTGAAATTAAACTTGTTAGGGCAAACTTGCTGCTCACCCTTGCAATATCATGATAAACATTGCATATTAGGATGAATACGTCGGATACAGGAAAAGTCAAAGACAGTTCCAGCATTGGTTTATCATACAGATAAAACTTATATTAGTATTATATGCAAATGACATTGTATGTCGGATAAGATATTGAATTCAGGTATTAAGTTAAGGTTTCAGACTTTGGAAATTAGGTGTAAAAGTTATTGTATAAACAATTTATGTTTATATCATCCGCAATAGTTATAAAAATATTGTATCGTAACGTACCAGGTCCGAGATTCTAGGGACCCGGATTTGGGGGAGCTACACCCTTAAAGGGAAAAATCACAGGTCAAACTCCGAATCTCCACTATATCACTAATAATGGGTTTACAATAATCCTCCCAAGTTTTATGCCCTAAAACTTGAGGTTACACAATAAATCAAGAGAATACAAATTTACCTTTAATTAGGTTGAGAAACCTAATTAACTTCAGCACCCAAAAAACACTCTAAACAAAAAAAGTCTTCAAGCTTTCTATTGAATGGAGATGGTGCCGGATACCCACGAACAACAAACTATAATTCTCTCTCTTTATTCTTTTAATACTTTCTTGTTACCAAGCTTCTCTCATGTATAAAATAAGACTCCACCATAGCCTTATTTATAGTACTATTTCTAATCCATTCCTATTATGGATTAGAAACAATTTATTCTCCTAATCAAATTAGGGATCACATCTCCTTATCAAATCCTTTTTCAACTTGGATTCCTCTCATGAAATCTCCAATTCTAATATTGCTTCCATTAACCCAATTTCTAATTGGATTAATATCAAGTAAATCCACTTACTTGCTCACAAAGAAAATCAATTCTTTTCTATCTTGAATTCTATCTCATGGGTGAGGATCCACACCCAACAATCTCCCCCTCCGAACCCATGAGAAGAGGGATCACCAGCCACAACTCCTTACTCGGAGTTAATTCCAACGAAGTCTTGGCTCAACTCAACCTTCTTGGAATTTTTAACTATCTTCATGACCGACTTTGTCTCATCGTCATGGTTCTTCTCGATGGGAGGATTTAACTCAAATTTGACAAATTTTTGCTTGCCAAATTCATTCACAACCGCTTTGTACCCTGGCTGCGAGCTATCATTTTCCTTCATCACTTTTGGTACCCATTTAAAGCGAAGAGCTTTCCTCTCGTGGTTCTCATGCAAGGCTTTTCTCCCATCTCGCACGGCTTTGTACCACACCTTTTTCCGCCTAACTCCCCCATCTTCAACACCTCTCACATACGCCCGCATCGTGTAAAAAGTGTTAACCTTCTTACTTCTAGTCACCACTAGAGACCCTTTAGTGAGTTTTCACTGACCTTCACCAAAGTAACTTTTATAACCATTCTCATCAAGCTTACCAGTAGAGATCAAATTAAGACGTATATCCGGAACATGTCTGACTTCTTTTAGCATTAACCTGCAACCACTGTTAGTTTCTAAAAAAATATCTCCAATGCCTATAATCTTGGATGCACTTTCGTTTCCCATCCACACATAACCAAAATCACCACTAGTGTATGATGTGAAGATTTCACCACGAGAAGTAGCTTGGAACGAAGCACCCGAATCAACAATCCAATCATTAACATGGCACTTAGGTTTATCATCACAAACAATGGCTACATCAACATCGAACAGATACACAATCGAATCTTTATCCTCATCTTTTTTCTTAGACTGCTCCTTCTTCAAAAATCTGCACTCTCGCCTTATGTGACCCGGTTTCTAGCAGTAAAAACAAATTATCTCTTTTCGATCTCTCGACCTTCCCCTGAATTTGTCATCTTCAGGTGAGTTTTCCTTTCTGTTTCGGCTCCTACTCTGCGTGACAAAAACTTGTGACTCAGCACTAGTCACTATGGTATCTCTTCGCCTCTGTTCCTCATTGAACAAACTATCCTTGACTGTATCCATAGTCAGCGTACCATTGGGAGCGGAGTTACTCAGTGATACTACTAACGTCTCCTAGCTAGCAAGCTAAGAGCTCAACAACAACAAACCTTGCATCTCATCGTCAATGACCATCTTCATCATACTCAACTGATTTATCAAACTCTAAAAATCACTTAAGTGTTCTGCAACGGAGTTTCCATCCTTGAACTTAGAATTCACAAGCTTCTTAATCAAAAAAGCTTTATTTTGCGTCGTCTTCCTTTCATACATGGACTCCAATTTCTGCCAGAGAGCATAGGCTTTAGTTTCTATGGCAACATGATGAAACATACTTTGATCAATCCACGATCTAATTAGACCAATAGTCTTTCTGTTCATCTTGTTCCACTGCGCGTCACTCTTGTTTGCGGGCTTAACTCCATCGTTCTCAAGTGGCTCGTACAAATCCTTACAGTAAAGCAAATCCTCCATTCTTAGCTTCCAAATTGCATAATTTGAAGCCTTGAGATTAATCATGCAACCTGCTGTCCAATCCTCCATTTAATTCGCACAAGAAAATCACAAAAATAACCAAACTCTTGATACCACTGTTGGGAAAAGTATACCTAAAATAATCTCAATCCCAAGAATTACTTTTTCGTCTTTGTGCAATTAAATAGGAAATCAACAAAACCAATTATGAGAACAAAAATAACAAATAACCATCCACAAGCAAGACACCAAATTTAACGTGAAAAACCTTAAAGGAAAAAATCACAGGTCGAACTCCGAATCTCCACTATATCACTAATAATGGGCTTACAATAATCCTCTCAAGTTTTATGCCCTGAAACTTGAGGTTACACAATAAATCAAGGGAATACAAATTTACCTTTAATTAGGTTGAGAAATCTAATTAACTTCACCACCCAAAAAACACTCCAAACAAAAAAAGTCTTCAAGCTTTCTATTGAATGGAGATGGTGCCGGATACCCACGAACAACAAATTGTAATTCTCTCTCTTTATTCTTTTGATACTTTCTTGTTACCAAGCTTCTCTCATGTATAAAATAAGACTCCCCCATAGCCTTATTTATAGTACTATTTCTAATCCATTCCTATTATGGATTAGAAATAATTTATTCTCCTAATCAAATTAGGGATCACATCTCCTTATCAAATCCTTTTTCAACTTGGATTCCTTTCATGAAATTTTCAATTCTAATATTGCTTCCATTAACCCAATTTTTAATTGGATTAATATCAAGTAAACCCACTTACTTGCTCACAAAGAAAATTAATTCTTTTTTATCTTGAATTGTATCTCATGGGTGAGGACCCACACCCAACATAATTCAATTCAAATTAAGAATTCTGTTCAAGATTTATGAAGATATTTTGTTGATTCCAAGTTTCAAATGTGAAGAACTCTAAATGACCAACCAAGATCAACAACCATGATTCCTCCGATCCCAAGGGTTCTTCCGCGTGATATTTGATGCTGCTTCAAGTATTGTCATGCTCTCCACTATGCTCTTAAAATGAGTCATTTCTTAGTCAACCTACCAACCAGTGAATCCATCTTATGGCAACCATTTGTAGGCATGCAACTTTCTGGTAAGTATTATTTTCTCCTCTTAATTATTCCTCTTTAATTCTACCCTGCACAAATAGTCAAATACATTCCCCCCGGTCGATCTTGTGCCCTGAAGTAATAACTGAACCTAACCACAGCATGCTCCGTCATCAGCACCCTGACCCACCTTGTTGACCCATATTGACCACAGACTTTAGGTGGCATCCTACGTGTATTAAAACCCTTAAAAAACACCTCCAACATATATTTCTTTTCTTCTTTCAATATTCATTTGTGTTTGCTTTTGCTCACTGAATTTATGAACCAAACGTTTACAAACTTAAGGAAATAAAATAAAAAATAAATAAAGGAAAGTAAAAATATGAGAAAAATGAAAATCAAATTTGCCTCGATTACTACTAGCTAGTAATCTTCTTGCAATCTTTCAATTACCATAGTCAAAATCAAAAGAATACCCCTAACTATTCAACTTGCACTTTTAGATAAGATTCTTTTTCAAGTCAAGAACATCTCGAGTTTAATTAAGCTTAAATTTACAACCTTAAGGACATATAAAAAATGGTTGAATTACATATTCGTCCTTCCAAATTTGCACTTAGTTTCATAGTGGCTCTTTAATTGGCAAAAGTGACAATTTCGTCCTCCATGCAAGTTGGCACTTTGGTTCATGTATGTTCCAGAATTACATAATTTTGTTGCTACACCGTCGCTAAAAATCAATCAGCCCAGGGAACATAAATGAATCAAAATTTCAACATCAAGGACGAAAGTGTCACTTTTATTAATTAAGGAACACTTCAAAATTTGGTGACAACTTAGAGGGAGATATATATAATTTAGCCTAAAAACGTCCCTTTCCAACAATCTTACACATTTCACCATTATTGCCCATAGTTATTGTCCAAAATCCCCAGCAACCTAGTATGAATAACATTTTTCAAAAGTAAAACAAATTCCCAGAAACAATATTTAGTAATGTAAATTGATAAACACATGTCCATATATATTGGGAACTGATATTTCTATATGTATTTTTAATATTTTTACATGATTATCTCTCATATGAGCATAAAGTGGATTCCACCTTCATATAAAAAAAACTTATAATAATATCAAAAATACATGTGAAATATATTTGATTATCTATGCACTTAATCTACACATTGCGCAACGTAATATTCAACTGATCACACAACGTAATTTTTTTTAGCCACCATACGTAGTAATCAAGTTGTTCCAACTTTTTTAAAAAGAACACAAACAAGGCAATAAATTCATCCTTGATTGCTTTAAATATGTATAATACAGCAAATTTATAACCATATTAAATTCATTCAAAGTTAAATATTGTTGGAATTGACTTATACTTTTGCAAATTCAACTAACGGTGATACAGGAGGTTATGAGACCAAAGATGCCGAACTGACGGATAACATGTTGATGGCCTTGGAGTATCATGAGTTGGAGGATCGTCGTAGACGTGGAGGTCATTGACGCCTTCGGCTTTGGACTGGAGGATCAGCTTCGAGAGATTATTGGTTTTACGATTATTGTTATTTACTTTATTTATGGTAGTAGATTTTTATGAGGAAGTAAATCTTTTATAATAAGTTATTACTTGTTAAGATTTTATTTCCGTCAATATAAGAAGTTTGTTAGGATTCTATTTCCGTAATTTTAGGAAGTTTATTATGACTTGGGCAGAAAGTTTTGTTAGCTATAAAACCCGTCTTGTGGTTTGAATGGAGATAACTTTGATTTTGATAAAATATAATTTACACATTAGAGAAGATTTCTCTGTGTTTTGGTGAATCACTTGTTCCTTTGCCTGTGAATCTTTTGTTTACCTAGCCCGAAGAATAATCGCTATTCTGCCCGGCGTCTGTTGGCATCAAAGCTCAAACATCTTTCTGGGAATAGATTTCATCAGTTTCAATGATTGGTAGTCGAGGTCGTCATGGTCGTGGTTGTCGTGGGTAGATTCCGACTGAGAAAGTCCCTAACCGTGACCGAAACGTTCAAGACGTGATGATTGAGGATTTACAGAGACAAGTTTGCAGAGTTAACCCAGCGTTTATAAGCGGCGCAAAATTTGGGTTGTCGTGGACAGGTTACGGCGGAGGAAGTCTCACACCTTGATCACGATGAAGAATCCTACGATTCTAAATCGAGTTTTGATAACCCTTACCACCATAGGAGACAACTATGGGAACGACGTGATCGCGATGACCGTCATAGCGATCTGGGTTTTAAAGTGGAGCTACCAGAATTTTTTGGTACGCTAGAAGCAGCATTAACTGGATGAACGAAGTAGAGCGCATCTTTGAGTATAAAAAGGTTTCAGATAACGCTAAGCTGAAATTGGTTGCAATCAAATTGAAAGGTAGAGCATCTGCTTGGTGGAAACAGATGAGGCGCTCATGGGAGAGATAAGAAAAAACCAAAATCACAAAGTGGGAGAAGATGAAGAAAAGGATGCAGTTCCCTTCGGGTATACCCAGTCTCTATTCAAGAGATTGCATCTATTAAGACAAGGTACTAGATATGTGGATGACTATACCGAAGAGTTTCACTAGTTGATAGCACGGAATGATTTATCGGAAATCGAAGAACAGTTGGTGGCAAGATATTTGGGGGGATTAAAACAGCAGTTGCAGAATGCACTCAGCCTCAATTCACTATGGACTTTTTTTGAGACATATCAGCGAGCGCGTTAGGCGGAGCAGCAACAAAACAGTAAGTCGATGCTGAGGAATAATCAATCCAATAGGACGAACCAACCTCAACAACTTCGTACTACACTACAACAACCACAGGGTAATTTCAACTCTAATATTAGGTGCTTCAGATGTGGGGAGCCAGCAACGGAGTGCTGAAAACCTGCTAACTAGAAGGGTAAGAACCTTTTGATTGAAGAAGGTGTGGCCGATGAAACAGAGGAATTCGGTGAACCTATATATGACGAATACGAAGATGAAGATATGTTATATGGAGATAGTCATGAGACTCTGGTAGTTCGCAAAAGTCTGTTGATTCCTAAAAGAGAATTCAAAGAGGATTGGTTGAGGGCCAATATCTTCCACACTACTTTTATAGTGACAGATAAGGTATACAAGATGATCATTGATTGTGGCAGCTGCAAAAACGTCGTATCCGAAGAGGCAGTTCAGAAATTGCAGTTAAAGACGGATTGACATCCGAAGCCGTATAAACTATCATGGTTAAATAAAGGTAATGAGGTGACAGTTAATAAAAAGAGCCTAGTATCGTTTTCAATTCTCAAGAAATACTTTAATAATACATGGTGAGATATGGTGTGTATGGATGCGTGCCATGTGTTTTTGGGATGACCTTGGCAGTATGACCGAAGCGTCATTCATGATGGTTGGAAGAATACGCACTCCCTGAGTATAAAAGGAAAGAAGATTGCGTTAGCACCACGGAGGGAAGAGTTCGGTTTGGTTCAGGCAGTCGGGAACCCGAACCTATTATCTATGACGAGATTTCTAACAGAGGTTAAGCGTGAAGGTGTGATATATGTGTTGCTCCCTTGTGAGAGAAGTTCGACAGATGGACATGCAGAAGTATTGGCAAATGCATAGAAGTTACTATCAAAATATGTTGATCTTATGCCCGAAGAACTACCATCGGGATTACCACCGTTGAGAGACATTCGACATGAGTTCGATCTTGTCCAAGATCAAGTCTACCGAATAGGCAAGCTTACAGGCTCAGTCCCAAAGAATTTGAAGAGCTTCAGAGACAGATAGTTGAGTTAATGGAGAAAGGTTACATTCGTGAGAGTATGAGCCCGTGTGTCGTACTGGCTCTGTTAGTTTTGAAGAAGGATGGCTCATGGAGAATGTGCATAGACAGTAGAGCAATCAATAAGATCATAGTGAAGTATCAATTTCCGATACCTCGTCTAGATGATATGTTAGATCAGTTGTTCGGGGCAAAAGTCTTCTCAAAGATTGACCTGAAGAGTGGATATCATCAGGTTCGAGTGAAACCTGGAGATGAATGGAAGACAGCGTTCAAAACACAGCATGGCTTGTATGAATGAATGGTTACACCCTTCGGACTTTCCAATGCACCCAGTACATTCATAAGATTTATGCATTAAGTACTACGACCTTACATGGGAAAATTTGTAGTTGTTTATTTTTATGATATTCTTATCTACAATTCTGACATGGGAAATACATCATGAGCACCTCTGAACTGTGTTTGAAACGTTGAGGAAGGAACGTGTGTTTGTAAACCAGAAATTAATTTCCTACTTCACGACTTCGGTAACTTTCCTCGGCTTCGTTGTTTCTTCCGAGGTAGTTCACGCAGATCCATCCAAAGTCGATGCAATCTTGGAATGGACTACGCCGAAGACTATACAAGATGTCAGAAGCTTTCATGGGTTGGCATCTTTTTACAGACGATTCATCAAGAACTAGTACCCTAATTGCGCCTATCACTGATTGCCTTAAGGGAAACTTATTCCAATGGTCCCAGGAGGCCGAAGACAGTTTTCAACTGGTCAAGAAGAAAATGACTAAAGCACCAGTACTTGCACTTCCTTACTTCGAGAAGGTCTTTGAGCTAACTGTGATGCATCGGGAATTGGTATTGGTGGCGTTCTCAGTCAAGAGGGTCGACCAGTAGCTTTCTTCAGTGAGAAGTTATCAGGATTGAAGAAAAACTACTCTACTTATGACTTGGAATTTTACGCCATTGTTCAATCTTTGAAGCATTGATGACATTTTTTAATATAGAGGGAGTTTATACTCGTGACTGATCACGAAGCCTTGAAATATATTAATAGCCAACGCAAGCTTAACAGAAGACATGCTAAATGGGTGGCGTACCTACAGGAATTCACCTTCACTTTGCGACATCAAGCAAGAAGTCTAAACTGTGTTGCTGATGCGTTAAGCCAAAGAGCATTACTCCCGGGTACTATGCGTAACAAGGTTGTAGAGTTTGAAGCCTTCGCTGATATATATGAAGGAGATCCTTTCTTCGGGAAGATAGTTCAGGGAGTACGAGAAGGGCAGCGATTTGACTTTGTCTTACATAATGGGTATTTGTTTCAAGGACTCCAATTATGCATTCCAGATTGTTCGCTTTCGGCAAAAGATAGTAAGTGAACTTCACAATGAAGGACACTTTGGGCGAGACAAGACATTGATCCTAATATCAGCTGACTATTATTGGCTGAAGATCTCGAGTGATGTAGCTCGATATGTACAGGGATGTTATGTGTGCCAAAAGACTAAATGCGTTCTTACTAATGCAGGATTGTACACTCCCTTATGTAAGACCCCAAATTTTATGAATAAGATATAATTTTCTTTATATATTATTTTGAAATAGTAAGGTGTTGATTTGATAAATGTGATAAGTTATGGGTGAAATGTGCAAAGTTTACAAAGTAAGCAAGTGGTTATAAAATATTCGTTGTGTCGAGGAATATTTGTTTGGTCGAGGAATATTCTTTTTGTCGGAGAATATTCGTACGACGGCGCAGTCATTGGTGGACCCCACAACGGAATGAATGTCGGATATAGAAAGCGAAAGAAGTAACCTTTTTATAAAAATAACGGCAAAATTATTACCGTTAGTACTGTTGAAATACCCGGTAGTCAAAATACAGTAATACGTGGTGTTGCACAGTAGTACACGGTATTGCACAATATTTCGAATTATTGATTCTTACGTAGGAAGACACTTACTCAATTATTGTTACAGTAATTACTGTTCAATATTTTATATTATTGATTCAATAATTGCATAATATTTTATTGGTTCAATATTTGCTACGTTGATATTTTATATCAATAAGTGCTACTTTGCTATTTTATATTATTGATTCAATAATTGTCATTGCACATTATTTCAATTTATCAAATCAATAATTCATATTATTTGAATAATATTATTAGATAGCATTATTGGCAATGTCTAAGGAAGTTCTGTCTAGGAAAGGGGTTAATTAATTGCGCGCCAGTAAGGAAAAATCCTTATCGGAAGGCCCCCTCTTTCCTGGGAACGACCTGGTTGTCAATATTGTAGTTCTGTAATATTATTTGTGAATAATTAATTTTTGATATATATGATAAGAAAATATTTATTCAATGTGGATTTAAACGGACAAATTTTAACATGTGACATTTGTTGAAAGTTGGTATTTTATCTTGTCCGATAAAATAATTCATTCAAATATATTATTATAATATTATATTATAGTAGTATGATGTGATTATATAATAGTATGATTTTTATAATTTGAATGGTAACATTATTATAGTAAATTCATGGTATAAAAGTTAAACGAGGTGGAAGAGTTCAAATTGAATTTGAACTCTTATAATGTAAACAATGATGTCATCGGAGCGATGAGGTAAGCAAGGATGTCATCGAAGCGATGAGGTAAGCAATGATGTCATAGGATCGATGATGTAAGCGATGATGTCATAAATTATGGTAAAAAGACTATTTTACCCTTACTCTGCCGAGCTTATAAATAGAAACTCATTTCTTCATTATTTCTCACCAATTCACCAAAGCTATAGAGAGAGAAAGTATAGAGAGAATAAGAGAGAAATAAGAAGAGTATTCTGCTATTACATTAGTGCAGTCTCCAAATTTTTAAGGTAAGGAGTATTATTTCTTTTCATATTCATGAAGAGAGTTATTTTCTTTCAATATTCGTAAGGGTTGTTATTCTATTCTTTATTATTCTGTTGGAATAACCTGTCTACGCGGACTATCGCATGCATGGTGAAATCCTGTTGTTATTTCATTCTTTATTATTCTGTGAGAATAACCTGTTTACGCGGACTACCGCATGCTTGGTGAATAACCCTTCGTATTCAGTTGTTATTAAATTGTGAAAATAATCTGTCTAAGCGGACTACCGCCAGACGGGTGAAAATCCAATTACAGTTTCGTATATTGTTTCATTTCAGATTCCTAACTCTAAACTTACTACAGTAAGTATTGCTTCTAGAATTCCTGAAATGATCAGAAATTTCTTGAGTTTTGCACTTCATCTAGTATCATTTCACCGGAATAATTTTCTGAACTTTCTCGTGAAATTCTTATCTTTTCATGTCGAGTTACTAGTCACGGTAAAAAAAATTTTTTGATTGTATCCAAGTTTTGAACTTCATTCTTGAATTTTGCTCCACAATTGATTATTACAGAGTATTATTGAACTTGGATAAACTAAATTATAAATTCCTAATCCTTGTTCTTTATCTCACTGGATTCGTTCCTTATATTGTATTTCATCATCCTCAGTCCTAAATGGTGCTATAACTACATATCTTTGGCCTGTAGTGCAAAGATGAAAGATTACTTGATGAATATTTTTGCCCTGTAGTGCAAAGATGAATGATTACTTAATGAATATCTTTGGCCCGTAGTGCAAAGATGAATAGGTGTTGAGATGAACATGACCAACTGGTGATACAAATGAATATCTTTGGCCCGTAGTGTAAAAGATTGAATATTTGATTCGAGATGTATATTGATTGATGTTACAGGGATAAAATATTGACGATGGACTTTTAAATCAAAGAAGATAGTAGACATCATTCTCTACTTAACTCTTCTAATGAATTGTTATTTTCGCTGCGAATATTGATCTAAAACTTGTTGTCCATTATATTTTATCTGATTTATTGAAGACTAACGATAATTTATTATTCATTATCTTAGTCATAATATTCTTTACTGGGCTAGTTGAGCTCACCTTTTTCTTCCATTGTTCTCTTCAGGAAATGAGAATACAGCGGGTACTAGTCGGAGAATGGAGTTATGGTCCGAGTTAGAGCTGTAGAAGTCCTCACTATTTTTTTTAAAAATAGTGTGATAATAAATGTAATGAGGACTTAGTTTGAATGTTAATATTTTCTACATGTCTGTATTGACACTCACAGTTGTGTGGTCGTATTTTGCACGTCCGTTTGATATAAAGGATTGTATTTGGATTATGTAGCATGTATTTGGCGACTCAGAATGGGTTGAGTATTGAACCTATTTTGGGGGCGTCACACCTTACCTGTTCCTGAAAGACCCTGGTGTGATGTTAGGATGGATTTTATTTTGGGTCTACCCCGAACTCAAAGAGCTTCGGATTCTATTATGGTTGTGGTTGATCGATTCTCTATGAGTAATGTCTGGAGAAGTCTATGGGAGAAGCTCGGAACATAATTGAACTTCAGCAATGCTTACCATTCTCAGACAGATGGTCAGACCGAAGTGGTGAACCGAAGTCTGGGTAATCTTTTAAGGTGTTTGGCCAGAAGGAAACTAAAGCAGTGGGATATGGCACTTCCTCAAGCAGAGTTTGCTTACAATCGTTCAAAGAATCAGACTACTAACATGAGTCGTTTTGAGATAGTTTGTGGTCAGAATCCTTATAGGGTTCTATATTTGGTTATTCCTCCGATTGGACGAATGCACCCCAAAGAGAATGAAATGGCAAATCATCTTCAGGTTATCCATGATCAGGTGTACAAATCCATTACCGAAAACAATGTTAAATACAATGATCGGGTTGACAGTCATCATCGAGGTTATCTTTGAAGTGGGTGATTTTGTTGGGTCGTACTGACCTGAGACCGTTTTCCTGTTGGTGAGTATAATAAGTTTAAGAATCGAAAAATTGGTCCTTGCGAGATTTTGCAGCGGATCAATGACAATGTTTATTGATTGCGTATTCCTAGTCATTTGCAAAATTCGGACATTTTCAACGTGAAGCATTTAAGCCCTTGTTTTGCACAGTCTGATGATAAAACTGAGAACTCGAGGATGAGTTCTTTTCAACTCGGGGTGACTGATGCAGGAGGTTCTGAGACCGAAGATACTAAACTGACGGATAACATGTTGATGGCCTTGGAGTATTATGAGTTGGAGGATCATCGCAGACATGGAGGTCATTGACGCATTCGGCTTCGGGAGATTTGATGTCTTCGGGCTCGTGGCGTCATGAATTTGGGAGTTCGACAGATTATTGGTTTTACGATTATTGTTATTTAGTTCTTTTATGGTAGTAGATTTTTATTAGGAAGTAAATCTTTTATAATAATTTATTACTTGTTAAGATTTTATTTCCGTAAATATAGGAAGTTTGTTAGGATTCTATTTCCATAATTTTAGGAAGTTTGTTATGACTTGGGCATAAAGTTTTGTTAGCTATAAAACCTGACTTGTGGGTTGAATGGAGATAACTTTGATTTTAATAAAATATAATTTACACATTAGAGAAGATTTTTCTCTGTTTTGATGAACCTCTTGTTCTTTTGCTTGTGAATTATTTGTTTACCTAACCCGTAGAATAATCGTTATTCTGCCCGGCGTCAAACGGTCAGCACAACAGGATAGTCAATGGTTTTGCCAATGAGCTGGTGGGGGTTGTAAGGGGGTAACGCCTCCCAGAAATCAAGCGCAAGGCGTAATGTACTGGGCTTGAGCCCATGTTATAGCAGTTAGAGTTTTCTAGTTACTATAAAATATTGTTTAGTGTGTGAATCATTGTAAAATTTTGTGTGAGACATCTAATGAATAAATGAGACAAGTAAACTAGTCAAATTGATGAACCCGAATATATCACGTGTTCTTATTTTTTTTTTCTCTACTTTCTATGTGAGATTGTTGTGTGATTGATCTTAAATTTTAACAAATATGAAATAATTTTTACATAAGGAAAACAATGTTAGAAAAAGAGGGCATTTCATATATCTTAATTAAAGACAAAATAACTCCAATTAATTACATATACTCTCTTTTGAGATATGTATGAAGGCCACATGTGACCACAAATTATATATCACTATAGCCGTCACTTTTTGATCTAGAATCTTTCACATCAACATCTTCACATTGACTGCTTTCTTTTCTTTCAATGGTTAACAATCCTTGATGATTAATTAAGAACATTTTTCATCTAAATCTTCCATGAAGAAAAATTTTGTCCGTTGAAGTACTTAATCGAAATTTCTCATAATCTGTCATCGCTCACACTCAAAAGAAAAATGTTAATGAAATTGATTGGTAAACTGCTTATAATACCATTTATTATTAAATAAAAAATAAAACGAAAGAAATAGTAAAGAAAAATCGAGAGGAAAAAAATTACACAAATAAATAAAATTTTCATTGTTTAGTACCGGTCTTGGGTTATGTCCAGTGCAATGATAAATCAATCTAACGATTCAAAAAACGTACATCAATACACTCTGGCATACATATAACATATTCTTTTTTAAATGACCTTTTTTAAGTATGAAATTTAAGATTAACATTTTTTGTTTAAACTATGAAAAGGTTACGTGATCAAATGAGTTCATTTTCGGATGGAGAGGATATTATTTTATGAAGTACTCCCTCCAATTCTAACTTATAGATGTATTTTGAATTTTTAAGTTAATTTACAAATCTAAAAACTCAAAGTTGATACAAATTTACTTGATTTTTATATAAACAACTATTACTATTGTAAGTAAACTGATCAAAAAGTAAAAACCAAATGTTGATTCTAGAATTTTGGTTGATATAATTCAGGGAGGGAAGTGTACTAGAAACTCCATGGCAATTGATTTAAGCTATCAGAAAATGCAGAAGAAATGTTGAACATGTTGGTGTGCAATGGATGCATTGGCTTCTTTCAGCTCACCATCATAAAGAAAATAAGTTATATTCTGAGATGTCTTATTCAGAAATGCAAGTTAAGATTCAAATTCAAGAGGATGCTCTTGTATTTTATGTAAGAACCGAGAATTTTATACGATTATATATTTATATTTTTATGAATAAATTTTTTTTAAGCGTATAAGTGAATATATATGTGAATTAAGTAAGTTAGTTAATTTAATTATTTTAAGTTAACTAAGATAAATACTTAATTAATTTGATTAAGGAAGAGTAAGATAAGTTATGTTGAGAATTAACATAGCTTGAATGTTAACCTTGAATGGTAAATAAAAAAAGATTTATAATCTTTAAGTGATTAAATTGATATGACTAATATAAAGTGATTATATGATTATGTAATAACTTATTAATCCAATTAGGGTTAATTAAGTTAATGAATTAATGGAACAAAAAGAAAAGCCAAGAAATAAGAATATTAAATTATTTATCAATATATTAAACATTTTGTGGCATATATTGAATAAATATGTGGGTAAATAAATATAATAATTATTTATCAATGATGATAAATATGTTATGATATAGGTAGGAGATGTTTGTGACTAAATAAATATATAAATTATAGATGTGTATATATATTTTTTTATTATATATAGTGAATTAAAAAGAAAGCTTTATAACCTAATTTATATATTAGAAATGTGGATTAAATAACCTAAGGGTTATCGTACTGAAGAATGTTAGTATTTAAAATTATACTAACCTAAGAGATTAATTTTATTATCTCAATTTATTATTTATTTTAAACCTAATTAAAGCAAGTCTAATTGAGTTATAAAATTAAATGTACATGAGTAATTATTTAAAAATCCAAAATGAGTGGATTAAAAATCCTAATTAAATAATTAAAGTAATAAAAAATTAATGTATTGGACCATACTAGTTTACATGACCCAAATGATTTTATTAAGAGCCCAAAAGAATTAAAAGAATGGTCCAAACTTAGTCTAACTAAAGAGGGGCATTTTTGTCATTTGGTTAAGTGAATTAAAGCTATTAAAAGAAAGCAAAAATGGGCCAAATATGGGGGGAAGTACCCGACCATTAAAGGGAGAGAAGGAACATGTGGGTTAATTATTTTGCTTCTTATGTTAGCTTAAGTTACTCCCACACTCCACCTAGTTGTCACTTACTAATTTGGCCACTTATTATAACTAAGTGTGCAAGCAAGAGAAGAAGAGATAAGAGATAAGAGAAAGAAGAAGTTGGGAGATTATACATGTATACACATATTACATCTATACATTTTCTCCTACTCCAAATATTCCTCACTTAATTTACCAACAAAGTTTACTTCCTTTTCATTTCATTTCTTCCAAACTTAGCAAACACAAAACAAAATAGAAAGGGGAGAAAGAGAGAGAAAACCGTGGGGTTGAGAAGAGGAAGAGAGAGAGTTTTGTAAATCTTCATAGCTCACTTGGAAGGAAGAAGAAGAAGGATAGACCAAAATCAAAGGTATAAAAACTTATCAATAAACTAGTTTATTTCCTTTTATTTAATTTGTTTTTGATAAAATAAAGATCTAAGGTTTTAAAACTCTAAAACTTTATATTTACATGTTAATGAGTGTTTCATATGTGGATTCTATTTTTGAAGTTAAAAATTAGCTCTAAAGAAAGAAAAGAAAGCTATACGTCTAAAAGGTTTAAGAAAAACTTTAGTCTTTTATGATTTGTATATTTTTGTGTTAGATTCTTAAAGTTCAAGTTGTAAATAGCTAGAATCATGTTAGAATGATAGATATATAGTTTAATGGGTTTAACTTGGATATTGATATGAGTTTATATAGAAAAGTTCAGCAAAATATTTGAAATTTTTTTTACCGACGAACAAACTGTAGCATGTTTGAATAAATTGCTCATTTTGAAATCTATATGTTATTTTTGTGAATTTATATTTTCTGGTATATTATGGGTAAGTTACAAACAAAATATCTTTGGAATCACACAAATATGTTTAAAAATGAGCAAGTTATGAATTTATTTTCAAAACATGTCAACTGTTGGAGCATTGTAAGAACAGTCCAATTTCTGGCCATTTTCGGTAATTAAAACTTGTCCAAATTTGATGTTTGATAACTGAAAACTGTAGTTCGGGAAGATTCAAATCCAACGAGTCCGATTGGGCCTCAATCGGAGTTGTAAATTTCATTCTATGAAGGTTTTAGTAAAGGACCCCAAAACTGAAAATAAAATCAAAAAGTTAGAAAAATTAAAGAATATTGACAGGTACAGTTTTCCGGTGAACTGACGGAACTTTCCGGCGGCCGGTTCACCACTTTTCCGGCCGGTTCTTGGGGTGGGTCTTGGACAAAAGTTTTTCTAAAATTCTGAAGAACATTAAAATATTTTATTCAGAATTTTTCGAAATAGTTATGTAATTATTAAGTAATTAATGGTTTAAACTCATTTAAAACTTATTAATTAATAATGATTAATACTAATCAATGATTATTAAACTAGTTATATATTAGGAAAGTATGATTAATTATTTTATTATTATTTAATTAACATTAAGTAACAAAAGAATGAAAATTAGTGTTATTAAGCTAACTATTTGTTATTTAATTAAGATTAAATAATAAATAGAGTTTAATAATTTATTAATTATTATTTAATTAATATTAAATAATGATTAAAGAATGTTTAAAGTAAATAAATAAATTATTTATTATTTAAGTGAGAATAAGTAATAAATAATTATAATTACTTACTCACATGTTAGTTAAGTATTACAAAGTCAATAAATTAATTATTTATTATTTAATTAAATATTAAATAATAAATAAAGATTAGTGTTAATTATTTATTTATTTATTATTTAATTAATATTAAATAATAAATAAAGCTAAATTTTAATTAATTAATTATTATTGAATTAATATTAAATAATAAATAAAGATAAACGTTAATTAATTATTATTTAATTACAGTTAAATAATAATTAAAGACTCATAAAGTTAAATAGATTAAGTATTTATTATTTAATTAATATTAAATAATAATAAGGTTAATAATATTAAATTATTAAAATATTATTAAATGATTAATAATATTAGAAAGTTAAAATATTATTAAAGGATTAATAATATTAGATACTTAAAATATTATTAAAAGATTAATAATATTAGAGAGAGACTAAAATATTATTAATAATATTAGGAAGCGAATAGAATATTATTACAAGGTTAATAATATTATTCAAGTGTTAAGATGCTTACTTAATAATAATATTATCAAGGGATGATAATATTATTAAAGAGTTAATGTGATATCTAATATTTAATTATGTGATTAATGTTAGATAATATATGAGAATAATAATGTTATGAATAATTATATGTTATATTAATTGAAGGATCCATGATAGGTCTTTCCAAAGAGGATAAGTTAAATTCATTAAGCGGATTATAGAATTGTGTAGCAGTAGTCAACGACCAAGGCAAGTTTCCTAACTCAACTTGAGTTATTAATTTCAAAGCATGATTAGTGGATAATTATTGTTGGTTATTCACATCCGTAATGATTATTGTTATTCGCACATAGTGCATTTGATTTTATGTTCTACTATTTGAAATTTGAAATAAATTTAAAGTTCTTTTATTCATGAACTGTTTATAAGCCATGTCTCAGCTATTCATTTCGGATAGACTAATAATTGATGAATCGTTCAATTATTTGAACTACATTGTTATTGAAAGATTTGTCATTTATTTCGGCTAAATCAATATTGATATTATATGTTGAAATCTAACATTTCTTTGAAAGTAATCCAAACCATATTATTGTGGTACGGACTCATGATGTAAGACTGAGATGAACAACCCTTATAAAAAGGGAAATTTTATTGTCGACATCCGACCCTTGCGCTATTTTTGAGTATTATGCATAATATAGGGTACAATTAGTTTTTATAACTAACTTATATTCTTGAGGTAATTTAGTTTTAATAACTAATGATTCCTCTATTAGTTCTTGATCCATTAGTGATCACTCAGTATGAAATCTGGGAATATCTCACTTCATTGAACAGTGTTGCAGTATTGATAAATATCTTAATCAATTGAATATTATTGAACATTTGAAAGAATTTTACTCTTTCATCTTTGATATGTTATCCAGCTTGGAATTCAAGAAAAGTCTTGTTATTGAAAATGATTTATTGTTCAGCTACTTCGAAATCTTGTGAACATTGTTAATATTCTAGAAAGTTAGATTCTTCTATATCTTTTATTGTACGCTTTAACTTGCTGAGCAAACTCGTTGCTCACTCTTGCTTAAATAAAACATTTCACCTAAGGACGAGGTAGCCGAAGGGTCAAAGAAAGACAAAGGCAAAGGCAAAGTTCAAGAGTAATTATTGTGAACTTTAATTATTATGTTGCTTTATGTAAATTAATTATGTAAACCTTTTGAGTATCTAAGGTTATGTAAGTTATGTTAAGGTTAGTTAACCTGGGAGATTATTATAATTTGTATTAAGTAATGGTATGAATGATGTAATTCATCACTGAATGGGTAGTTAGATGTGGTATGCATGATGGATCGTGAGCACCAAATCCGAGGTTAGGAAACCCGGATTTGGGGGCGTCACATTTTAAACGTGAGATTTCCTAGATGACAGCAATTTTCTTGTATTATTTTTTTTTGTCATGATTTAGTATTACAACCTAGTAGTTGTAATATTTTGAAAAGGGTTAAGGAACATGAATGTCCCCCATGGCCCCTTGTTATTGTATTATTATTTTTGAGATTTTAATAAAACAACAACCTCAGCAAGAATGTTTGTTGGCATTGTACTCCATAAAAATAATAAATAAATAGAAACCAACCAAAAAGTATTATTAATTATTATATTTAAGACTTTGAACGAATTTATATTTATTTTAGATTCTAAGTTTTCAAAGGAAGTATTATGGTGGATAATGGGACAGCCGAGCTAGTGAAAAGACATAATGGAAAAGTTTGTTCTTTCCATTGATCAGCTGACAGCTTATTTACTAAAGGTCTTCACCATTTACAGTTTAGTTCTTTGTGTGGCAAGCTTCGAGTTACGATCAGTGCCCTCCAGCTTGAAGGGGAGTATAAAGGAATAACTGATCGTGTAATCTGATGAATATTGATAAGGATGGATTTATAAGGATTGTAATCTTAGTGTTTATTTATTAACTTGTTATGTAACTATGAGATAGATAATTTAATTACGTTGTTAGCTTTAGATTGAGTTGTGTATGTTCAAAACTCTCATCCTCGTACTACAAATGACAAATCTAAGTAATATGAATATTAAGTTTGGTTTCAATTCTTTCTCACCTATATTTGTTGTAATTTATTAATGTTGAACAATAATATTACCGTCTGAATTAAATAGTTGACCACTATTTCCTTAATATTATTAGCTGATAAGTGCAGAATATCTTATGATTTTGATTCTTTTATATCTAGTTTTATTATCTGTTTTCTGTGCATATGACCTTATTAAGGTATTTATTGATTTCAGGAAGAATTGAAGATGATTTAGAACATATAGAGTAAAAAAAGCTTGGCTTTCAGCTATTTTGTAGAACTGCTCTACGGTTGGTGGACGCTGCTCTACGTTCGTTGAATAAATAACTCTATGTTCGTAGTGTTGGAACTGCTATAGAGTTACTCGACGATTGTGTGTTCACTCTACAGATTTGTTACTCTCTACGATCAGCTGGTACAGAAATCATTCTACGATTTATGACTCTACGTTTGCTGCTCAGAGATTTTACTCTACGTTCATGGGTCGACTTATGGATATGGATCTAGGTCAGATCTGAGGAGATAGAGCAGAGGAGTTCAATTTGTAATAGGATTTGGAATTAGAGTTATGATAAGCTACAACTGGTTATGGAAGTACCTAGAGTCTGCTATGGAAACTAAGTTCGGAGTTTGATAGAGAAACTGTGTCTGCTGAGATTTCAAAAGTAGGATTGGATTAGAATTCTTCTAGAGTTCAGAATTTTTACCTATAAATATATGTACTTGTAATCAAATCAGGAGAGAGATATATCTACATCCTATCATATTATTATTCAGTTCTCACGGAGGTTGAACTTTTATTGCAGTTTATGGTTTAATTGAGTTATATCATTATTTATTCCTTCTTATATGAAATTTATTCTTGATAATATGTTTCAACTGTTGGTTTGACTGATTTAATAATGGCTAGTTAAGTTGATCAAGCTACTATCATCTGCTAAATTAAAGAATAGTATTAAGTAAATGATATTGTATCTGATCACAGGCAGTAGTTAGTAATACATGATTGTGGTCAAGTTTTTAAGTATTGCTATGATTATCAGAAGTTAAGTTCAATAATCTGCGATTGTGTGATTGATGCTTGGAATAATCTAATTCCATGGTACTTAATGTTACTGTTATATTAAATCTAGACTGATAGTTCTAGATTGTATAAGAGTTTGGTTCTAGTGAGTGATTATTTCATTAGATTTAAAACCTAAGAGAAATTTCAGGTAATAAATATTGTTTTTATCTAGGGTTATTAGTTTCATTGAAGGATAAATATTGTTATACTTGATTATTCTGTTAACGATGAAAAGGTGATACTAAACTTCAGAACTAAAGTTTTAATTCATTATTTATTTTTCTTACTTAAATTTTGTTTCTCTTAGTTAATTAGCCCAAACTCAAAACCCCCCTCTTTATTATTTGTTTATTTCAATTAGAAATAAGTAGAATAGATTAAAACAAGATCATTCTCTGTGGGTTCGTCCATTACTTGATGTTGTACTGAGTTTCAATTTCGTACAATGAAGTAAGGTTTTAATTTTGGAGTGTTAAACGACAGCTTCCAAAATTTTGGCATCGTTATCTGGGAGTGATTACTTGTTTTTGTTTATTCTTTATTTTATTTTTAGTTTATGACTCGATCCTTTCAATCTGGAAAGTTAGATTTTGATCCAGAAATAGAGAATATTGCAAGAAGACTGAGAAAGGAGAATTATAGAGCTAACCAGTCAACTGCAGATCCAGAAGAAGTTGTTGATGCATTACCTGATGGCCTCAACATAGCACTTTAATTGTTTTCAAACATTTCATTCAGTGAATCAGAAGAAGACATGCATGGTTGCTGCTAATTAACAACAATAGGACTCTAAAGGAGTTGGCTACTCCTAGTTGGCTTCTCCTAATCTTAATCAACAAACCTTGTGTATTGAATATCAGGACTAATACATTTGTTGCCTACTTTTCGTGGTCTTACAGGAGAATATTCATACAAGCATCTAAAAGAGTTTTATGTGGTGTGTTTTAACATGAAGCCACAAGGAGTAACAAAAGTCTCCATTCCAAGTATTGTCTAAAGTCTCTTATGTGTGTTTGTAGGGATAGGTTTTGTCAAAATGTCTGTCACTTGATCTTGAGATTTACAGTACTCAACTTGTGATATCCCGAATATTAGTAATATTTCTTTTAAGGGAAATATTAAATGATTAAATAAATATTAGAGATTGAACCTAATTTTTAATAAGGGAAATGTGAAAAGAGTGGATTAAATTTTTATTTTATTATAAGAACCGATAATGATGATATATAAATTGCAAAGGGAGACTTTTAAGATAAAGACTAACTAAGAATGACATGCGGCATTACAAATAATGTAATTAATTATAATGAAAAAAATGTGATGTGTGAAATTGGTTTATGTCAAGATAAATATTTGAGTATGATACAAATATGGAACTAGTTTGTGTGTTAATATTTAACGTGTTAAATGCTTTGAGAAAAGAAATAAGTAGTAGGACAAATAAATATATAAAAATTATATATATTTATTTATCGGCCAAACAAGACATGAAATAAAATATATGGGTTTAAGGTTAAGGTGTGATGGGATTAATAACGAAATGAAATATGGAAATGAATGAAATCAATTGATTAATATTAATTAATTGAGATTAAGTTAAAATTATACTATGAATAATATAATTTGAATATTAAGCCTTGAACGGCAATAGAATTATTATGAATTAAATTTCATAAAACAAGTTAATGAATTCACTTAAATTAGTGAATTAATGTATGTATTTTGTTCTAATAAAATGAGGGAGCTAATTAAACTCATTATTATAAATACATTACATATGAATGTAATATATTTATGTAATAACTTAATATATGATACTATGTCAAACAAATATAGATTAAATATGGAATGAGATAAGTAATTTACTATTTGAAAATTGGTGGGTTAAAATAATTGTTTTAAGTAATTGAATAAAGAAATTTATTCGATTAAATGAGAAGTGGGACTATGTTACAATAATTAAATGTAACATGGTTAATGGCTTAATATACGACATTTCGCCAAGTAAATATAATTGAATACATTTGAAGGACCCATATATAAATATTGATGTCAAATGAGTAAATTAAATTAATATTTAATTTGAGATGAGATGTATATGTTAAATAAATTGTCTTGAAACAATTTATGGAAGGAAGGATTAAATTTAATTTAATTATACAATATTAATTGTATAAATTAAATGAGTTATTTAAAATAATTAATGAATCAAATTTTTGAAGTAATGGTTCGTTATACAAAAAGTGTTAAATTAATTATGGATTAATTCCATAATTAGTGGAATGGTTTTTTTTATATACATAATTTTAAATGTATTATTATTTAAGTTAGATCAATTGAAATTCATGTAATTAGAATACATGAATTAATATGTGTACGTATTGGAAATATAATATGTATAATGTATTATAATATGTATTATGTATTAGTGTATGTATGTATGGACAGCTAGAATCTGAAATTGGATAAGAGAGCATAGTGGGTGGCTAGGGAACTTAGGAGGCAATTAGAGGTCATCAGCAAAGAGAGAGAGAGAGAGAGAAGCTAAGAGTTATCCAGATAATCAAGTTCTCTGCTCATTCCTTACTCCCCTGCTATCTTCCTTTTCCGTTCCAAACCACATTCATGTTCAACTCTCCAACTCTTATGCTACCAACACAGCCACCCTCAATTTCTATAAAGAAATTACTGAATTCTCTAAGAGCGGGAATTATCAACTGAAATTGAAGAAGAATTAGAGCAAGGAATTGTCAAGGAAAGGATTCAAATCAGGCCTTGAGCAAGAATTGAAACAAAAATTCAAGCAAAACAACAAACAAGAGGTAAACCAATTTCTATTTGGCAATTTGTGGGAATTAGAGTAAAATTTTAGTGTGTATTGTTTTGTTGGGTTGTAGAATTGTATGATGATGGGAGTGTATGCTATAGTACCAGCGCGACCGTGTTGGTCTGCAGTCGTCCCAAAATATTTTCTTTTAAGTACAGAGCCTCTGTATATATATATTAGAGTCCTTTAGACTCTAATATGTGTCATACATGATATTTAGCTTAGCCGTGATGGACTTGACTTAGTTTTAGCACGATTGCATAGAGTTTCAAAAGAAAACTAAAGTAGTTTGGGAAGTAAAGGAAGGTGGTCTGGATTAACATATCTAATGTGACAACCCAAAAATTTATAAGATTCTAAACGATTAAATTAAAGGTTAAAGAATAAAACCTAGATTGAAAATAGAGGATTAATTAAAATTTTTAAGGAACCTATGTGGTTTGATTTGAATTTTTAGCAATGTAAAGAAATTAAATGAGAATGATAGAAATTTTGAGAAGTAAGGAAGAAATTTATTTTATTATCTCAATTTATTGGGTTATAAAATTAGATGTACATGAGCAATCATTTAATTTCCAAATTGAATGGAATAGAAACCCTAAGCAACTAATTAGGGTAAAATAAAATTTAGGCTTTGGGTCAAGTTAGTTTACATAGTCCAAATAATTAAATTGGAAGCCCAAAAGAATAAAATGAGTGGCCCAAACCTAGCCACTTGAAGAGGGGCATTATGGTCATTTATTAAAGCATTATTTGGCAAATAAAAGAAATCAAAAATGGAGGAGATGGGGCTTGTAATTTCCGGCCAGCTCAAGGGTAAAAAGGGGAAAAAAAAAATTAGTTTGCTAGCTTGTCCAAGTTTGTGGATATAATCTACCAAATCTCTACCCACTCTCACAAGTGTCACATGATCAACTAAGCCAACACTTATGGTGAGTGAAGCAAGCAAACATGTGGTGAATTAGCATACATGAATGTAATAATCACTCACTAGTTAGTAAACAAAATATCAAAGTTATACTTTACTCTCACTTTACACTTCCAAGCTTCCAAGTAGCAAAATAAACAAACTATAGAGAGAGAGAGAAAGGGACAAGAATTCGGCAGCCTTGTGAGCTCTAGGAGAGTAAAATATTTCATGCATCCCAAGCTTCTTAACTATTTTGGAAAGAAGAGAAGGATTGCAAGGAGATCAAGGTATGTTTCTAAGAAATTTTCCAAGTTTATTATGCTTTACTTAGCTAAATCTTGAGGAAACAAAGAGCTTAATGATTGATCTTTGTAAACTCTTGTTTTATATGTGTATAAGTGTTTTACATAAGGATCTAAGTATTTTTCAAGTTGATAGTTGGAACCAAAGAGAGAAAATCAAGTTTGTTCCATTTTGTTCAAGAAAAATATTTCTATGGTATTCTATAGGTATTTTAATGCTAGATACATGAGTTAAGGACTAAATCCCTTTTGAATGACCCAAAAATGTTGTGGGAGGAATAAGTTATGGAATTTTTAGTAAAACACATCCTTGACGGAAAAACTTAGAAAAATTAATATACTACTGCCACAAAAAGGAAATTTTGGGATTACCTAGATTGTTCAAAAAATTCCGGGCTTTTGATATGTTGTAGTACACTGAATAAGATTTCCATAGACTCCGGAATGGACTAAATCCGACATCGGAGGAAAGAGTTATGCCATTTTAAAGTAGCCAAATCAAAACTGGGAAACCATTTCGGTTCAGTCCCTTCCACGAAATTTTTGGAATTTTGTGTTTGGAATTTGAAGATGGTCCAAGAACAAAAGTTGTATTCCCAGAAGTTAGCTTCGCGTGGGCTCAAGAATTGCTTAAAAACGTTTTAAAACGAAAAAGTTATGATCGTTTTAGTACAATAGGGTCAAGCTGGGAAACTAAAATTGACCAGCCACTTCTGGGCTGTTTTCCATGACCAAAACAGAACCAAATTTAGTGTTTGATAAACGGAAACTGTAGTTCAAGAAAATACGAATCCAAAGCCTCGATGGAACTTAAATCCGAGTTGTAGATTTCGTTTTACAAGCGTTTCCGTAAAGGACTCCGAATCTGAAAATTTAGGCAAGAATGGCAAAATTGTAATTAAATGGAAAATATAATAAATAAATCTTTAAAGCCACTAATTGGTTAGTAGATTAATTACATATAAGATTAAATATAATTAACTATTTAATTATTATTTAAGTGGTATTAAATGATAATTAAGTAGAGTTAGTATTAATAAAGTAACTAATTATTATTTAATTAAGATTAAATGATAATTAGAGTTAATCAAGTGATTAATTATTATTTAATTAATATTAAATAATGATTAAAGAATGTTTAAGTGAGATTATGTAATTACTTACTTACATTAACATAAATTTTATAAAATGATTATTTATTATTTAAATAATATTAAATAATAAATAAGGACAAGTAATAATTAATTATTCTTAATTTGATAAAAAAAATAATTAAAGATTTATTAAGTGAATTAATTATTTATTATTTAATTAATATTAAATGATAAATAAGGACAAATATTAATTAATTATTCTTTAAATAATAATAAGGAATAATTAAAGACTAATAAAGTAAATAAATCAATTAATTATTATTCAAGGATAATTAATTAGTTAATTATTATTTAATATTAAATAATAATTAAAGACACATAGTAATTAATTAATTAATTAATATTTTATTAATATTAAATAATAATTAAAGACAAATAATAATTTAATTATTCATTATCTAATTAACATTAAATAATGAATAGATCTACTTGGCTATTATTTATTAAATAATAACTAAAGGTAATTAATTAATTACTATTTATTAATATTAAATAGTAATCAAATGAAGGTATAGATTAATATTATGATAATAAATTTATTTAATAATTATATTAAATAAATTATGTAAAAATGGTTTTAATATTTTAAAAATAATTTAAAGGTTATAAAAAATATTTTAAGTTATAAAACATAACTTTTAATATTTTTTCATGAAATACATTAATAATTTAATATTAATGGCAGTTATTTAATAATAATTTTAAATATTTTAAAATCATTTAAAAGTGATATTAAGGTATTAAAAATACTTTGAGATATTATAAATAATATTATGACATGAATTTCATTAATATTTGAAATTAAATAAATATTAATGATAATGGAATTATGTGGTATTTAAATCATATAAAAATGATATTAATGATTGAAAAATTATTATAAATATATGAAAATTATGATGAGTTTGTGAAAAATATTTTGACTGAATAATAAATTATCTAAGTTGGTATTAAAGCGTTTAGGTAGAGTCCTATTGATATTAGGCTCGATAATTATCCGATTAGGTAATCGGGATGTCGAATTAGTACCGAACTCAACTCAGACTGTAATAGTTTGACTTAATACCGGGTCTTATGTGTTTTATTGATTGTTATGATTATGTGGTAATGTGTTTAGGTTATTTTATAACTGTAATTAACAGTATTAACTGTGATGATATTACTCTAATTGGGAGATCGATATTATTAATATTAGGTCTTCAGATGAAGCTAACTAGATTGCGTAGCAGTAGTCAGCGATAAAGACAAATTTTCTTTAACTCAACTTTGAGTTATGATTCTTCAATTATGCTAGTGGTTAATCCTTGTTGATTACATCACGTCTATGAATTATTGATTCGCACGTTGTGCATATTGCATGATTCGCACGTTGTGCATATTGCATGTGTTCATCAGGTATGAAAGGCTGATCACCTTCATTACCATTTGGTCCAGTTGATTTATTCATGTTCATTATTGACCATTCATTTTTATTGTCTCGGTCGTTCAGTTATGAAAATTTATTCATGCTATTTCACAATTGTTATATTGTTGAAAGTCAGCCAACTTATTATTCATTCTTTTCAATCATTATATGTCCTTTTTTGTACTTAAACTTGCTGGGCAAACTTGTTGCTCACCCTTGCTATATCATGATAAACATTACAGATTTAAACGAATACTTCAGATACAAGCGAAGGCGTATGACATTGTATGTTGTATATGATATTGAATACAGGTATTAAGTTAAGGTTACAGACCTTGGGATTATGTTGTAAAAGTTATTGTATAAACAATTTATGTTTATATCTTCCGCAATAGTTATAGAAATGTTGTATCGTAACGTACCAGGTCCGAGGTTCTGGGGACCCGGATTTGGGGGCGTCACATCTAAGACATGTGTATGCATATTGTTGGGATAGTTCACATGAATCCCATATCGGATAAATTCAAGAGTGTAGATGGGTTAATAAATATGGTGGAGCCTCAATCTAATAGGTTAACCTTTTAGGTGAGAAGGTGGTCCAACATGCTTATTGGCCCAGTCTGATAAGAATTGATGTGGGTTGTGGATGGAACAATATCACTATAAATGGTATCAAAGCTCGTGGTTCGATAGGCCCAAAATAGTGGAGATTGTTGAGATAGTTCACATGAATCCCATATCGAATAAATTCAAGAGTGTAGATGGGTTAATAAGTATGGTGGAGACTCAATCTAATAGGTTAACCTTTTAGGTGAGGAAGTGGTCCAACATGCTTATTGGGCCAGTCTGATGAGAATTGATGTGGGTTGTGGATGGAACAATATCACTGTAGAAATTGATCCTCTATTATATTTTTATGTGTTCCATAGGTTACATTGAAGGCATTTTTATACAACAATTACAGGTACTACCTTCCTAACATAGAGACTGATACTACAACTATATTGCAGCTGTAGAGGCATGTTTATGTACAGTAGTACAGTAGTAGTAGTAGTATATCTGCTAACACTCCCCCTCAAGTTGGTGTATAGATATCTCGCATACCCAACTTGAAACACAAGGGATGAAACATCTTACTACTAAGACCTTTAGTCTGAATATCAGCTAGCTGATGATCTGTTTTTACAAAAGGTAAGCAAATAAGACCACTGGTTAACTTTTCTTTGATGAAGTGTCTATCAATCTCAATGTGCTTCGTTCTATCGTGCTGTACTGGGTCGTTTGCAATACTAATGGATGCCTTATTATCACAAAATAATTGCATAGGCCATTTAGTTGTAACACCCAAATCTTCTAGCAAAGTTCGAAGCCACATTAGTTCACATATACCCAAGGCGATAGCTCGATATTCAGCCTCAGCGCTGGATCTTGCCACCACGGACTGTTTCTTACTACGCCACGTAACAAGATTACCTCCAATAAATGAACAGTAGCCTGATGTAGACCGACGATCCTCTTTAGAACCAGCCCAATCTGAGTCGGAAAAAGCTTCGACTCTCATATGACCATTTGGTGCAAACAGTAAAACCTTTTCCAGGAGCAGACTTGAGATACCTCAGAATTCTGTAAATAGTTTTCATGTGACAATGTCAAGGATCATGCATATACTGGCTCACTATACCCACGGCATAAGAGATATCGGGTCTAGTATGAGAAATGTATATCAATCGTCCCACCAAACGTTGATATCTTTCTTTATCAACCGTAGGTCCTGTGCCGCCTAGTAGATGATGATTAACTTCAATAGGAGAATTAGCAGGCTTACATCCTAGCATGCCAGTTTCTGATAAGAGATCAAGGACATACTTCCGTTGAGATAAGAAGATCCCACTAGAAGATCTTGCAACTTCAATACCAAGAAAATATTTCAAAGGACCAAGATCTTTGATCTCAAATTCTTTGGCCAGATTCGCTTTGAGGTTAATTATCTCTTCTTTATTATCCCTGTCACCACTATATCATCAACATAAACAATAAGAATGGTAGTCTTACCATTTATTTGTTTGACAAATAGAGTGTGATCTGCTCGACTCTGCTTGTACCCAAATCTTATCATTGCTTTGTGGAATCTACCAAACCAGGCTCTGGGAGATTGCTTCAAACCATATAACGCCTTTCGCAGTTTGCAAACCTTACCCTCGGTGACAGATGAAGCAAAACCAGAGGGTATTTCCATGTATACTTCTTCTTCCAAGTCACCATGAAGGAATGCATTTTTCACATCCAGTTGTTGAATATCCCAGCCGAAGTTTGCTGCACATAAAATTATGGTACGAACAGAATTCATCTTTGCCACAGGAGCAAATGTCTCCTTGTAATCAATTCCATGAGTTTGAGTATACCTTTTTGCAACTAGCCTGGCTTTGAGTCTTTCAACTGTCCCATTTGACTTCTGTTTGATTGTATATACCCATTTGCAACCAACTGGTTTTTTTCCGTAAGGAAGAGTAACTAGTTCCCATGTATCATTCTTTTTCAGGGCATTCATCTCCTCAATCATAGCCTGTTTCCACTTCTCATTGCTTATTGCTTCTTTCCACCCCTGAGGAACAGATATTGAAGACAAGGAGGAAACAAAGGAGAGGTAGGATGCAAATAATTTATTATAGGCTACGAAATTAGAAATAGGATGTTGAGTACAAGCTCTAACCCCTTTTCTAAGGGCAATGGGAACATCAGTATTATCAGAAGAACAAATCGAAATGTCAGTATTATCAGAAGAACATGTAGGATTAAGATTCTCACCATTAGCATTATCAAGACTAAGTTCTGAGCAATGTTGGTGTAGTGGTGGTGCAGAAACGGTAACCTTATTCTTGCCTTTTCTAGCATGTGTCCTCAACTCAGGCTCAGGAGGTTCATTTTGTCTAGCACACTGTAATTCCCCCTGTGTAAAATTATCAGAACCAGCATTAGGAACAGGAAGAGTAACAGGGAAAATAGAGCTTGTAATACTAACCTCAGGAAACTTCTCCTCATTCATAACATTCTCCCCTTATGGAGAAAGGGAAGAAGAATAAAAAGGTTCCAATTCCCAAAAAGTGTCATCCCGAGTAGTAAAGACTTTTTTAGAAGGAGGATGATAACATTTATAATCTTTTTGGGTTGGAGAATAACCACTGAAAACACACCTAATTGCTTTGGGATCTAATTTTCCTCGAGTGGGAGATTTATCATGAACAAAAAACACACAACCAAAAACTCGAGGTGAAGGAGAAGGATCAGTAGTGTGTTGGACAAAGGAGACGGGGCTTTCATTTCCAAGAACTCTAAAAGGAAGGCGGTTTATAAGAAATGCAGCAGTCAGAACCGCATCGCCCCAAAGAAATTTATAGGTTGACATAGTGAACATAAGAGTGCGGGCAACCTCTAGTAAGTGTTGATTTTTCCTTTCCGCTACTCCATTTTGTTCTAGGGTTTTGACACAGGAGGTTTGAAGAATAATGTCTTGCTAAGAGAGATAAGATGCAAAGACATTATTATTACTATATTCACGACCATTGTCACTATGGAGAATTCTGACTTTAGCATCAAATTGGGTGTGAATCATTTTATGAAAGTCTTGAAAACAACCAAACACCTCATTTTTGGACCGCATAAGGTAAATCCAAGTGACACAAGAATGACAGTCAATAAAATTAACAAATCATCTATGACCAGAATGGGAGACAACTCGAGAGGGTCCCCACACATCAGTATGGATAATGGCAAAAGGTTCAGAATGTCGACTGTTAGTAGCAGAGTAAGTAGAACGTTTGTGTTTACCCAATTCACATGGTTCACACAAAAATTGAGTTTTTTTACAATGCTTAACTAGAGATGGAAATAAAGACTCCAATACCGAGAAGGAAGGATGTCCCAAACGTCGATGCCATTGATGGAGAGAGGTCAGGCATGGGTGAGAAGTAGAGTGAAGAGCCTGAGTAGAGGGCATGTTAGACGAGGGAACATCTAAATAATAGAGACCGTCAACTGCACTACCACTGCCAATCTTTTGCCCTGTTGCCAAGTCCTGAAAAACATAATGATTTTCAATAAAGGTTATTGAATAGTGTAGGGACTCACAAAGACGTTTGACAGAGAGTAAATTGTCAGTAAATAACAGAATATAAAGAACAGATGATAATGTTAATGAAGGAGTACAAACTACAGAGCCCCTCCCGGAGATAGAAGACATGGAACCATCAGCTACCCGAACCTTGTCTTTTCTAGAGCAAGGCGTGTATGAAATAAAGGGATTAGATGATCCAGTCATATGGTCGAAAGCCCCTGTGTCAATGATCTAACTAGGGCAAGTAGATGAGACATTAAAAACACAAGAATTTACACTTGATTGTGCAAAATGAGAAATAATACCAGCACTATTAATGGAATTGGATTCTGCCATGATGGAGCAAAAAAAATATCCAAGGAAATATCAACAAGGATAATATAAAGCTCAAAAAAAATGGCAGGGAGTGATTCTAGGAAAACCAAGGGAGTACAATTAATTGTACTATACTTAAAGAGACACTCCCTAAGTGAACCACTTCAATTAGCAGCAAGCAGTATAATAAATGGATTTTGCAAACTGAAAATTGATCAATATTGCAAAAGATATTTTCAGTTGAATGGGAACACTTGGTCTGCAGTAACAAGAACCCAAACTTTTGTTCCTTCAGATCTAAGAGAAAAGACTGGAGTTGTTAGTGCCAGAAAATCTATAAGCATTCAGTCACTACCCAAAATCATGATACTACACCTAATGCATTTTGGCTATGAAACCCACGGAAGCACTAAATTGCATAAACCTGTGGGCTTTCCTCTTGAACTCGTGTTTTCAAAATAACACAGTGCCTAACAATAACACAGTGAGTTTCTCTTCTACAAACAACTTTAGAGGGTAACTAATTACCGCGTTCTCAGGTGCAACATATTACATATATAGAGTGAAATATCATATTATATTGCAGAACATAAGCCTTTTGAAGGGATTAACAGTACTCAGTTGGCCAAACGCAGTAGCAGAACAGGGAGGAAGCCAACAACCAATCAAACCTGAAAATCGCTCTACAAGACCACTGCAGATAGCAAGAGGATAGAGAATCGATCAAGCCAGGAAGAAGTCGTGTCAGAAAAAATGGCCGAAAAGTGGCACACGCGCCGGCAGAGTGAGGCGCGTGCGTCGGCGTCAGGCGGCGCGTGAGGCACTTGCGGCTGTGGGTCCAAAAATTAAAAGCTCCGGTCTGGTCGACTGGCACTGTAGATACCTAATATGGGTTTAATTTCTCAAAGGAAACTGATCTTGGAAGATTTCTAAGGAAATCTGTGATCGGCAGTGAACAGAGAAGAAAAAGAAAAAAATTAATGAAGACCAGGTCAATGAAATGAATCAAGCTTTGATACCATGTAGAAATTGATTCTCTATTATATTTCTATGTGTTCCAAAGGTTACATTGAAGGCATTTTTATGCAACAATTACAGGTACTACCTTCCTAACATAGAGACTGATACTACAGCTATATTACAGCTGTAGAAGCATGTTTATATACAGTAGTATAGTAGTAGTAGTAGTATATCTGCTAACAATCACTACAAATGGTATCAAAGCTCATGGTTCGATGGGCCCAAAATATCACAAGGTGGAGATAGAGTTGGATCAGGTGGAGCACAAAGGTTTGAGTCGGGTGGAGCGGGCCTGGGAGATGGCTATGGAAAAATACTTGAATCAGGTGGAGCACAATGGTTTGAGTCGGGTGGAGCGAGCTCGTGGATGGCTCTAGAAAAATTGCTCGGGTCCCACGTGTGCTCTGGCGTGGTGGAGTAGTATTAGAGTCGAACAGGGAGAGCTCTTGAAGGATTTAAAGAAGGTGTGCTTAAGTGGTGGAGTAGTATTAGAGTCGAACGGGGAGCTCTTGAAAAGATTCAAAGAAGGTGTGCTTAATGGTGAATACTCTAGTATGATACTTGTGATAGGTATTCAAGTGAAAGGTGGAGATTGTTGGGATAGTTCACATGAATTCCATATCGGATAAATTCAAGAGTGTAGATGGGTTAATAAGAATGGTGGAGCCTCAATCTAATAGATTAACATTTTAGGTGAGGAGGTGGTCCAACATGCTTATTGGATCAGTCTGATGAGAATTAATGTGGGTTGTGGATGGAACAATATCACTACACATATGTTATTAAGTATTGAAGGGTCTAGAGGGTATGCAAACTAATCTGAACAAAGAAAAACTCAAAATTGAGTCACAGCAGGAGTAGTGCAACCGCGCCACTCCCAGACTTAAATGCAGCGCGGCCGCGCCGTGCTGTAGAGTAATCAAGACAAATCTGATATAATCTGAACTTCAGGGCATGAGGATAAAAGTCTTTAAAGTTGTAATATGGAAAACACAAGGTGCCTAGCTTGTTCAAGTATAGAACAACTAGTCTAATCAAAGACTTATGAGAGGAATGACAAGACATATATATAGGAATAAAAGAGTAAAGATTAAGAGCCAGTTTAGATTAAAGAACTACATTAAGTTAATGAGATTTAAATATATGCGTTTATGGCTGATGTGTTCATGTGAACTAAATTAATATAGGATTTACGAAGCGCAGATAACCGTACGTCGTAATTCCTGTGCAAGGTAAGTTTTTCAGTTCTATTGTGTTTGTGGATTTAATGTTGTTTATGTATCATAATTAAATCTTCATGTGTGTGTTAAAGTACATAACATGTTCTATGAATTGCCAAAGTCAAAATATGGCCATGTCAATGGGGTTATGGAACTCAATTTATATGTGATACATGATAGCATATGTGATATTATGTAATTCGATATTCCGAAATGTAAGATGTATGTATAGATGCATTGCATGAAATTATATTGCATAAATAATATGCTTAGTAGAAAAATTATGTTGCATGTAGAATATATAAAGTTGTGTGTTATGTGAAACATGATAGACTGTAAAATTTGCTGGGCTGTCGAGCTCAGTATTGCAAAAATATAATTTTTGCAGGTATGATATGCGACGCAATTTCTTGCTATTCAAATGATAAGAATTTGAAGCTCATGTGCTGGAAAATTATTTCCTTTAGTTAAAAAGTGTATTACATTTTATTGACAATTTGTGGTGTATGTAATGAAAAATTATAAATATTTAATTATCCGATATATAAAAGATGTTGTATGGGGACTTGTGTTCTTATACAATAACTCTAATAAAATGAATCATAGAATAAATATGATTCTAAAAGATGTAATCGTAAAGGTTGCGATTCAAGAAAATGAAAGAAAGATAGATATAAAAAGATTTTAAATTATCTGCAATTTCAGCTATTATTTCATCTCAGTATGATGTAAAGCTGAATTAAAATAACATTTAACGCACAAGATCGGGATTAAGATTTGTCCTGGTTTTGGATTAAGTTGGTCCCGATCTTGGGGTTGTTACAAAAAGCATATATCGATACAAATTCAATAGAGATTCTGGTTGTGTTTATTTTGTTTAATTTGAAGAAATATAACAGTATAAAGAGAGATGGTATTATTGCTGAATTCAACATAATACAATGACTAATGTGCATTCCTCTTTATATCCAAGTAGACGTAGACTTGAAGTAGGAGTCCATTTAATAACAAAACTTTAATACATACTTATCAATTACATACAATCTGCATGTAGGATAAAAAGATAACTTAAGGCTTGATCTCTCTCTCTCTCTCTCTCTATCTAACAAACTCTTTAGTTCTAACTGTTGGAAGATGAGCAAACCAAAATAATGGATATTAATGATTCTTTGTATTTTGTGCTCATTGGAAGAAGAAAGATATGATGACTAAGTTCATAGTATTAGTATAGTTCATGTTTTTACTTTGAATATGTTAGTTCATGTATTTTATAGTTTTAAGAAAATTTAATAAGAGTCTAGAAGTCTGTATGCACTAGTACAAACAGAGAGCTCTATGTGTCATTTTGGGTCAGTCGAAAAAAAAGAGAAGAAAGAAAAAAGAGCAAGAAAGAGCTGTATTTTGTTGTGATTTCTGAAGAGTAATAGAAAAGTTCTTAAGTGAAGTCTAAAAGGCTTTAAAAAGCCAACATCTGGTATCAGAGCCAGAATTTTATCTCAATTTTTCTTGTTATTTTTTCATATCAAAATGTCTAACAGCTTGGTCCAACCTCGAATTCTAAAATTTTTGAAGGACAACTATGAAAGATGGAGTATTCAGATGAAAGCATTTCTCGGGTCTCAAGACCTAATAGAGATTGTAATAGATAGGTATACATAGCCCACTGCTGAACAAGAAGCTACATATATAGTATAACAGAAAAATTTTCTCAAAGACCAAAGGAAGAAAGATAAGAAGACTTTGTTCCTGATTTATCAAGATGTGGATGATTCTGCATTTGAGAAGATTGCTGAAACAAAAAATAGCTAGTAAGCAAGCATGGGACACTCTTGACACTATATTTAAAGGAGTGAAGTGAGTTTTGTAAGACCCCAACTTTTATGAATAAAGATTTAATTTTCTTTATATATTATTTCGAAATAGTAAGGTGTTGATTTGATAAATATGAAAGTTATGGGTGAAATGTGCAAACATTTTTAAAATGAGCAAGTGGTTATAAAATATTCTTGTTGTCGGGGAATATTCGTTTGGTCGTGGAATATTCTTGTTGTCGGAGAATATTCGTACGACGGCGCAGCTATTTGTGGGCCCCCACAACAGAATAACTGTCTGATATAGAAAGCGACAGAAATAACTTTTTTACAAAATAACGGCGTGGTTATTACCGTTAGTACTGTGGAAATACCCGATGGTTAAAATACAGTGATACACGGTGTTGCATAGTAGCACACGGTATTGTACAGTATTTTGAATTATTGAGTTTTACGTGAGAAGCCATTACTCAATTATTGTTACAGTAATTACTGTTCAATATTTTATATTATTGACTCAATAATTGCTACGTTGATATTTTATATTATTGACTCAATAATTGCTGCATTAATATTTTATTGACTCAATAATTACCACGTTGCTATTTTTTATGATTGATTCAATAATGGCTACAATTGATATTTTGTAGTATTGATTCAATAATTGTCGTTGCACAGTATTTCACGTTATCAACTCAATAATTCATATTATTTGAATAATATTATTAGATAGCATTATTCACAATGTCTAAGGAAGTTCTGTCTAGGAGGGGTTATTTAATTGCGCGCCAGTAAGGAGAAGTCCTTATCGGAAGGCCCCCTCTGTCCTGGGAACGACCTGGTTGTTAATATTGTAGTTCTATAATATTATTTATGAATAATTAATTATTGATTTATATGATAAGGAAATATTTATTTTGTGGATATTAAAGAAGGAATTGGCGCTGGTGAGTTTTTATCAATATTTTGGTGTGAGAAATCATCTGTTTTTGGATTTCGGATAATTTATGTTTGGAATTTGGAAAAACTTTCTTCTGCAAAGTTGTAGAGAATTAAAATTCCTATGGAAGGACATAGAATTTGTATTTTTCTGACTAAGGGGCTATTTGTTATGAATTATTGAAGTTTCAAAAAATATATATATTTTTTATGGGCGGGCCCCACTTTTGTTGGAAAAAAATTTAGTCGCCAGGCGGCGGAAATTTTGAAAAAATAATATTATTTTATTATTTTAGTCTCCTTTGGCATCCTAAGCTTTTCCTATAAATAGGGTGCTTAGGTTAGAATTGAAAATCACACCAGAATCAGAAGTTTTCTCTCTCTATAATATCGAGCGTATTTTTGTGAGTATTTCAATACTTTGAGTATTACTATTCAGTACAAGCTTCCGTCGGTATTATATCCGATATTCCAGTCAGAGGTACTATCTTTTTGAGGTAAGGGATGTTATTTTCTTTCGTAAATGATATTTTTCTTTTCAATATCATTATACAGAAATATTGTCATGGATTTTATGTTGAAATTCTTACTTTTTCCGTCGGAGTTACTATTCACGTATACGGCACTATTCACGTTTACGGCACTATTCACGAAAAAAATTAAATTTTCTTCTATTTGTCCAAATTGCTTGTTAAGGTTACTATCTTTGATTGTATCCAAGTTTTGAGCTCTATTCTTGAATTTTGCTCCATAATTGATTATTACGAGGTATTTTTGAATTGGATATACTAAAATACGAATCCTTAGTCTTTGTCTTTTATCTCACTGGATTCGTTTTTTTTAAAATGTTTTTCATCATTCTCAGTCCTAAAAGGTGATGTAACTGAATATCTTTGGCCTGTAGAGCAAAGATGAATGATTACTTGATGAATATCTTTGGCCTGTAGAGCAAAGATGAATGATTACCTGATGAATATCTTTGGCCTGTAGTGCAAAGATGACAGGTGTTGAGATGAATATGACCACTGATGATACAAATGAATATCTTTGGCCTGTAGTGCAAAGATGAATATTTGATTCGAGATGTATATTGATTGATGTTACAGGGATAAAATATTGATGATGGACTTTTAAATCATAGAAGATAGTAGACTTGATTCTCTGCTTAACTCTTCTAATGAATTGTTATTTCCGCTGCGAATATTGATCTAAAGTTGGTTGTCCATTATATTTTATCTTATTTGTTGAAGACTAACGATAATTTGTTTCCCATTATCTTAGTCATAATATTCTTTACTGAGCTAGTTGAGCTCACCCTTTTCATCTGTTGTCCTCTTCAGGAAATGAGAATGTTGCGGGAACTAGTCGGGGGACAGAGTGATGGTCCGAGTTAGAGCAGTAGTAGTCCTCACTATTTCTGATAAATAGTGTGATAATAATTGTAATAAGGACTTAGTTTGAATCTTAATATTTTCTACATATTTATATTGACACTCACAGTTGTGTGGTCGTATTTTGCACGACCGTATGATATAAAGTTTGTATTTGAATTCTGTACCATGTATTTGGCGACTCAGAATGGGTTGGGTTGAATGGACCTATTCTGGGGGCGTCACAAGTTTGCCTGCAAACTCTTCGAGCAGAATTCGAGGCAGCTCATATGAAGAAAGGTGAAAATGTTTTTGATTATTTGTCTCGATTGCTTTCTATTGTTATCCAATTGAAAGGAAATGGTGAGAAGATTGAAGATGTTCGTGTTGTTGAAAAAAATTCTTCGCATGCTGAGAGCCAGATTTGAAGAATCTAAAGAATTTTTTGGAGCAAGACTTATAGACCAAGTTAGATTTAAGTGAAAAAAAGTCTTTTTAGCAAAATTCTCAACGTGACAGAGGTCGTGGAAGAAGCTTCAACAACAACTACGAACGTGGTCGAGGCCGTGAAAATAATCAATTAAATGATCAAAGTAGTACTCCTTGGAGCAATTGTGGCCGTGAAAGTGGAAGAGGCAGAGGCAAATTTGGTCGTGGTCGTGGACGTGGAGGTAGTAATGTAAAAGATATTAAATGTTTTAGTTGTAATAATTTTGGTCATTATGCTTCAGATGGCACAAATCTTCAGTAGAAGAGCAATCAAATTTTATAAAAACAAAGGTTCCAAACAAAGAGGCTGCCACACTTTTCTTTGTTCAAAAAGAAGTTTGTGATCAACATAATGTGTGATGTTTAGATTCTAGAGCAAGTAATCATATGTGCGGAAAGGAGTTGTTTATGGAGCTTAAAAAAGATGTTAATGGAAGCGTAAGCTTGGGAGACTCCTCAAAACTATCAGTAAAGCTGTAAAATGAGCAAACCGTTTGGGCTTGATTCGTATCCACTCGACTAAAAGTTCGATTCAAGCTCAATTTGAAATATATAAATAATTCAAATATTAGAAAATTTTAATGTTCGATAAATTACTCGAACCTCCTCAAATAGCAATTTTTATTGATACTCGGATCATATTCGTTCAAAAAGTTCAAACTGCTTGGGCTCGATTCGAGATCGTGCTCAACACGGCAGCTAAACGAGCCTTAATCAAACCTTATTTTATTCTCGATAAATTTTGTGAACCAAATCTGAGTAACTCACTCGGCTCGACTTGGTTCATTTACACCCTTAGTTGCCAGTGCAAGGTAAAGGAAAGATCACAATTTATCAGAAAAATGGTGTACCACAATATATCTCCAATGTTTATTATATACCCAATATGAGAAATAATATTCTTAGTGTCAAACAACTCTTAGAAAATGGGTTTGTAATCTATTTGGAGAATGATGCACTTTCTCTAAAAGACAAGCATGGAAAAATTATTGATAAAGTTAAAATGGCAAAGAATCGTATGTTCCCTCTCTATCTTATCACAAGTTCTGAGACTTGTTTCTATGGACTTATCAACAACGAGTCATGGAAGTGGCATCTGCGCTTTGGGCATCTTCACTTTGATGGACTTAATTTATTGGCCACAAGAAGCATACTTGACTTACCTACTCTTGACAAACCAAAAAAATTATGTGAAACATTTGTGAGCCTAAGTACAAGTTAGGGTTCACATATGACCTAAATGAATTAAACGAAAAGACAGAAGTAAATGAACAAGACCGCAATTAATGAACGGAGCATTAAATGAGCAAAAAAGGAAAAACCCTAGGGTTTGACCCCCTAGAGTTCGACCACCCTAGGGTTCAACCACTCCAAGATGGCTCCTCCTTAAGGAAAAGATAAATCAATCTCTTCCCCGGCTGGATTTGGTTGGAACAATCAGAACGAAACAAGGAAGACAAACAAAAGATGAAAAAAAGAAAGCCAAAGTATCTCCTAAGGGTTTGCTCCCTAGGGTTCGGATCCTCAGGGTTCGGCCCCCTAGGGCGCACACTACTTCATTTTCTCGATCGACATGCTAGAAGGGGTATGATCGATGCAATGACAAAGAAATAAGTCCAGACTACAGAAAGAAGCTAAAATCTTGTGAAACTCAAAAGAATGATTAGCCTTATAATCTCTATGACAAGAAGAGCTTCTTACAGGACCAAAAATAATGAGTAAAGAATGAAAACCGACCAAGAAAAGCTAAAACAAACAAAAAGAACCGAAGGGGGCCCCCTAGGTTCGGCCCCCCTAGGGCGCATCCTCCCATGTCCTACGCAGATTTCTTCCGAGGCTTTTCGACAATGAGATGCTCAAATGAAGAAGGAAGTTCAAAAAAGCATGGTTTGAGCAACAAGACCTTTGAAGCATGAGATCGAGGAGGAGCCTCCGTGAGTTCCAAGGTAGAAGGCTTATTGAGGCAACTCATTTAGGGAATTGATTGAGCGATTGGATTTGTGGCTAGAAAGACGTGACGATCTGGGCATTAGTTTGGTGACTAAAGGTATTTCTGAAATTTTCTCGAGGTCATGTACCTGGCACGTGATCACTTTCCAGGAAACTCTATAAATACTTCTTCCATTCTATGAAGAAGGGAATTTTGAACTTTTGGGAAGACTTGGAGATTCTCTCTTGACCCAAAGCACACCTTAGAAGTGTAATAACCCAATATTTTTATATTATTAAATAAGAAATTTTGCGTATAATTTTTTTTTTATCAAAAATAATATGTGGGAGTACGTGCAAAGAAAATAATATATATATATATATATATATGTGTGGTAAATATATATTTTTTTATTACATGAATGATTTCGAATTAATTTTTTGATAAAAGAATTGTTGATTATTATAAATTATATTCTTATAATAAATTAATTTTAGTAAAAATATTTTTATTATGTATTTTTCATGAAAATATAATTAATGTATTATTTAAATAATATATGAAATGATTATTGGAATTATTATAATAACTATTTTATTATATGAATTTATTCAGATTAGTTAAGTTAATTATTTTAACTTAATTAATAATGGTGTATATGAATGTTAAGTCGGATACGGATTCAAAACCCTAATTTTGGATTTTGAATAAGGAATGAGAATAATAATATAATATTAATTATATTTCAGTGCTATGAATCTGTACTGTATGTGTATATTGATAATGGTTGGTCAATTATAGTGTATCATGACCCTAGTGTTAAATTGTTAAAACCCTAATTTGAAAAGTCAAATACGAGTTCAAGACTGTTTAGTGATTGTTTTTTATGATTAATAATATATTTTATTAATTATAGACTTAAATTAGGGAAAACCTAATTATTGAAAACCCTAATTGTTAATTAGAAACCCTAATTTCTAAATTAGAAACCCTGATTTGCTAATTGTAAACCCTAATCGCTAATTTAGCAATCTTAATGCTAATTAGTAAAACTTAAACCTAATTTTCGTATTTTGTGTAATTATGAAACTAAGTATGATTAAGGAACCCTAATTTCCTTTTTAGAAACTATAATTTTTCATTTTAAACCTAATTATAAAATCCTAGAAATTAATTTATTTTTTTTAACCTTAAGGTTAAACCCTAAGGGTCAAACCCTAAGGATTAGACAAATGACTAAAGTGCCATTAAATTTTCAAGTAAAATGACCTAAATGCCCTTTTTGAATTATTGAAGGTAACTTGCAAATCTTGCCAAATCTTGAGTTGATAAACAACTCTAGATATTACATATAACTAAAATCTTCATCCATCTTGTATCAACAATTCATTACATACATATTATATAAGGATCAAGAGAGAGAAAAGTGCACATTCTTGCTCATTTATTGACCAATACTGAACCTAGACCCTCTCTCTCTAACTCACAAAAATCAAAGGTAAATCAGTCCCTTAGCAAGTCCCCACTACCACCAATAGCAGATCAAAAGCCTAGAATCAAGATTAAGCAAAGAAAGGTATAAAACCTAATTTAAAAATCTGATCTTGGTTGCTATGATAAATGTAAGACCCCAACTTTTAGGAATAAAGATTTAATTTTCTTTATATTATTTCGAAATAGTAAGGTGTTGATTTGATAAATATGAAAGTTATGGGTGAAATGTGCAAACATTTTTTAAAATGAGCAAGTGGTTATAAAATATTTTTGTTGTCGGGGAATATTCGTTTGGTCGTGAAATATTCTTGTTGTCGGGGAATATTCGTACGACGGCGCAGCTATTTGTGGGCCCCCACAACGGAATAACTGTCGGATATAGAAAGCGACAGAAATAACTTTTTTACAAGATAACGGCGTAGTTGTTACCGTTAGTACTGTTGAAATACCCGGTGGTTAAAATACAGTGATACGCGGTGTTGCACAGTAGCACACGGTATTGCACAGTATTTCGAATTATTGAGTCTTACGTGAGAAGCCATTACTCAATTATTGTTACAGTACTTACTGTTCAATATTTTATATTATTGACTCAATAATTGCTACATTAATATTTTATATTATTGACTCAATAATTGTTACATTGATATTTTATTGACTCAATAATTGCTACGTTGCTATTTTATATTATTGATTCAATAATGGCTACAGTTGATATTTTGTAGTATTGATTCAATAATTGTCATTGCACAGTATTTCACATTATCAACTCAATAATTCATATTATTTGAATAATATTATTAGATAGCATTATTGACAATATCTAAGGAAGTTCTGTCTATGAGGGGTTATTTAATTGCGCGCCAGTAAGGAGAAGTCTTTATCGGAAGGCCCCCTCTTTCCTGGGAACGACCTGGTTGTTAATATTGTAGTTCTATAATATTATTTGCGAATAATTAATTATTGATTTATATGATAAGAAAATATTTATTTTGTGGATATTAAAGAAGGAATTGGCGCTGATGAGTTTTTATCAATATTTTGGTGTGAGAAATCATCTGTTTATGGATTTTGGATAATTTATGTTTGGAATTTGGAAAAACTTCCTTCTGCAAAGTTGTAGAGAATTAAATTTTCTATGGAAGGACATAGAATTTGTATTTTTCTGACAAAGGGGCTATTTGTTATGAATTATTGAAGTTTCGGAAAATAAATATTTTTTAAATAAAATGGTGGACCCCACTTTTGTTTTTGTTTGAAAAATCTAAAATTTTTAGCCGCCAGGCGGCGGAATTTTTTTAAAAAAATATATTATTTTATTATTTTAGTCTCCTTTGGCATCCTAAGTTTTTCCTATAAATAGGGTGCTTAGGTTAGAATTGAAAATCACACCAGAATCAGAAGTTTTCTCTCTCTATAATATCGAGCGTATTTTTGTGAGTATTTCTATACTTTGAGTATTAGTATTCAGTGCAAGTTTTCTTCGGTATTATATCCGATATTCCAGTCAGAGGTACTATCTTTTTGAGGTAAGGGATGTTATTTCTTTCGTAAATGATGTTATTCTTCTCAAAATCATTATACAGAAATATTGTCATGGATTTTATGTTGAAATTCTTACTTTTTTCGTCGGGGTTACTATTCACGTATACGGCACTATTCACGGAAAAATTAAATTTTCTTCTATTTGTCCAAATTGCTTGTTAAGGTTACTATCTTTGATTGTATCCAAGTTTTGAGCTCTATTCTTGAATTTTGCTCCATAATTGATTATTACGAGGTATTTTTGAATTGGATATACTAAAATACGAATCCTTAGTCTTTGTCTTTTATCTCACTGGATTCGTTTTTTTTAAAATATTTTTCATCATTCTCAGTCCTAAAAGGTGATGTAACTGAATATCTTTGGCCTGTAGAGCAAAGATTAATGATTACCTGATGAATATCTTTGGCCTGTAGTGCAAAGATGACAGGTGTTGAGATGAATATGACCACTGATGATACAAATGAATATCTTTGGCCTGTAGTGCAAAGATGAATATGTGATTCGAGATGTATATTGATTGATGTTACAGGGATAAAATATTGATGATAGACTTTTAAATCATAGAAGATAGTAGACTTCATTCTCTGCTTAACTCTTCTAATGATTTGTTATTTCCGCTGCGAATATTGATCTAAGATTGGTTGTCCATTATATTTTATCTGATTTATTGAAGGCTAACGATGATTTATTTTCCATTTTCTTAGTCATAATATTCTTTACTGAGCTAGTTGAGCTCACCCTTTTCATCTGTTGTCCTTTTCAGGAAATGAGAATGTTACGGGAACTAGTCGGGGGACAGAGTGATGGTCCGAGTTAGAGCAGTAGTAGTCCTCACTATTTCTGATAAATAGTGTGATAATAATTGTAATGAGGACTTAGTTTGAATCTTAATATTTTTTACATATTTGTATTGAGACTCACAGTTGTGTGGTCGTATTTTGCACGACCGTATGATATAAAGTTGTATTTGAATTTTGTACCATGTATTTGGCGACTCAGAATGGGTTGGGTTGAATGGACCTATTCTGGGGGCGTCACAATAAAAGTTATGTTTTTATGTTGTAATATGTTGTATGTTATGTAACTAAGTGATCTGGGTTGGTATTTGATAGATCCATAACATCTATAGGCTCGAATTTAAAGTTTTTCAAAATCTGGAAAATTTTTAAAAGTTGTCTGACAACCGAATGTCAGACCCCATAGATTTCATTCTGTTTATGTTTTTGGTTGTTTGAATGTTTGAACATGTAGTATGCTATGATATCTACGTTCTGGAACTTGAAGCAGGACCAGATCATGCATAGATTGTAAGTTATTCATGGTCAAAGTCGGTTGACCGACCATGACCAAACAAAATCTGGGTAACCCAGAATGCTCTGACAGCAAGTTCATGCCCTTAGATCTTTCGTGTGTTTGTTGTTTTGTTTTTTTGTTGTAATAAAGTTGTAGTTTGGTAGAAGGACTGTAGATTAAAGCCTTTAAAACATCTAAACATCAAATATATTAAACAGAGTGGACGGTTAAACCAAACAGGATGAACACGAAACACGTTTTCTGGGAAACCCATAAAACGTATGAACATGTCTTCTGACATGGTTTGACCGGTCCGGATCTAGTGATGGTGTTGTTGTTTTATGGATTTTATGTATGGGATCTATTCATTTACATGTCAGCTACAAACTGAAACTCACAAATCACAAAACCATCACAAGGATCACAAATAGTAGAAGCCCAAAGTAGGCTGCTCGGTCTGTTCTTCATTTCTGGGTAACCTAGAAAATGAAGAACAACTCTGACAGTCACTTTGAAGGCTTAGATCTCCTTAGTGTTATGCTGTTTGGCCATGTTTGTTGTTGGATCATGTAGTATTACACTAGTACTACAACATCAATATCATAGCTCACCCAGAAACATTAAGATCTGACAAATATTGATGGTCAAACCTAGTATCTCGAAACTGTCTCATGAATGTTCTTCAGCTCAAGAACACCTATAGCGACGGTTTTGAATTAAAATTAATTATATTAATTAATTAATTATAAATAAATAAAAATTAATTATTAAAAATTAATAAAATTATTTTAAAAATTATTTTAAGTTATAAAAATTAACTTTTAATAATTTGAAATATATTTTATTAATAATTTAATTTATTTAAATATTAATGATATTAAATTTATTTAATAATTATATTAAATAAATTACTTAAAAATGATTTTAATATTTTAAAAATCATTTAAAATTATATTAAAGTATTAAAAAATATTTTAAGTTATAATAAATGATTTTAATATTTTGAGTTAAATTTCATTAATACTTTAATATTAATGATAATAAATTTATTTAATAATTATATTAAATAAATTAGTTAACAATGGTTTTAATATTTTAAAAATCATTTAAAAATAATATTAAGGTTTTAAAAAGTATTTTAAGTTATAATAAATAACTTATAATATTTTGATATGAATTTCATTAATATATTAATATTAATGATAATAAAGTTATTTAATAATTGTATTAAATAAATTATTTGAAAATGATTTAAATGTTTTATAAATCATTTAAAGGTGAAATAAATATTTTAAAAATATTTTAAGTTATAATAAATAACTTTTAATATTTTGATATGAATAACATTAATATTTTAATATTAATGGTAATTATTAAAAAATGATTTTAATATTTTAAAAATCATTTAAAAGTAATATTAATGTTTTAAAAATGTTTTAAGTTATAATAAATAACTTTTAATATTTAAAAATGAAATACATTAATATTTTAATATTAATGGTAATTATTTAAAAATGGTTTTAATATCTTAAAAATCATTTAAAGGTAATATTAAGGTTTTAAAAATATTTTCAGGTTATAATAAATAACTTTTAAAGTGTTGACATTAAGTTCATTAATATTTTAAATTATTTAAATATTAATGATAATAAAATTATTTAACAATTAAATCAATAAAAATGATATAAGTGTTTGAAAAATCATTATAAATAATTTTAATGTTTGGAAAAATATTATAAATGATAATTAAATTATCTACTATAATATTTAAGTTCTTGAACAAAGTTTCATTAAAAATAAATTCGTTAATTATCCGATAATGTCATCGGGATGCAGAAATGATACGGATCTCAAGCCAAATCGACATTGTTTGACTAGGTATACGTTCTTATGTGTTTTAATGTCTGACATGAATATATGACAATGTGCTTAAGCTATGTGTTGACTGCAAATAGCAGTACTATGTGTTACGATGTATTATTCTAATCGAAAGAATGATCTTATTAATGATAGGTCTCTGTATAAAAGATAAAACTAAGTTGTGTAAGCAGCAGACCAGGCAAGTATCCTAACCTCTGCATTTATTTTATGTTATGGTTTCAAGTGTGAGCAAGTATCTGAACTACTCTAATTTCATTGTGCAAGTACCCTAATCTTACTCAAATTTTATATTGAGCAAGTTTCTAAATCTTACTCTTTATTGAGCAAATATTCTAAAAATTTTCATATCTGGACAAGCTCTCTAAATTTTGAATTGTCTGTCTCATTATTTATTAATAATACAAGGTTATCTAACCTTTTTATTCCAATCAGCTTCAAAAAGAATAATTAAGATACTATTAAGTACATCATTCTTTTCTTACTTGAAAAAGTTTACATTGCAAGTTTCTTTACTCAAATTATTATTGATATCCATGTTTCAATTATTTCTTATTATTATCTCATGATTGTCTGTTGTCATACAAGTGTCCCCACTTGTATGAGCTATTGTATTCATGCAAGAACTCTTGAACTAGAACTTCTTTGATATGACAAATTTTGTTACATACTATTAAATTTCGGTATGTCTTTATGGTTTAAAGACTATCTAAGCTATTTGACTCGGCTAGACAGAGTTGAATTGTACTGCTAAATAGTATTGGTTATGATAAGGTCATCCAATTGAAATGTTTAGTTAGAATTCCAAACTGAGAATGAACAACCCGTAATGGGAAAATTGTTTTTGTGCCCAAAGCGAACAGAGTGAACGAATTATCGTTCAAACAAATAGTATTGATCAATACAGGACATAACGGGGCTGATCACCCTATATGTCCGTAAGACCAAAGCAGTTTATAGATGAATTTCTGTTTAACCTTTTCGAAAATGAAAAATTAAAGTTCATGGTCCATTGACCGCTCAGCATTTATAGTCACTACGTCGTTTCAAAATATTAAACGATTCGATATGTTATTAAGATATGTTTCGAAAGACTTCACAACTATTGTTTCATTGTAGAAGTATACCTCAAAGAAAATATTTACTTCTTTCAGTTAAAGTTTATTAACTGCTATTACTTGCTGGGCAATTATATTATTCCGCTCAAATAAATGATATCGTGTAGCACCAAGTTCGGGTTTCAAGTACCTGGATTTGGGATAGTCACAGAAGGCTCCTTGGATCCTTAGTATCATAAGAAGGTTCTCGGATCCTAAGACTTATGTTACGTGTCATTGGAGTAATTGCTCACCTGTTCTTCTCCCATCTTCAATTCATCAATTAATTTCGTGCTCTTCGTGGATTTCTCTCCTTCTCAGCCAACACGAAACCCTAACTCTAGCAAGGTACAATTTCCTTGCCCACATTTCTTTGGTGACTCTGCTGGGGAGGTGTAGAATTCGTGAAGGGTATGCCCACAACTTAAAGTGGGAGAACTACGTGAAGAGTTTCACCAACAACAACAGAAGGCTAACGAAGAATTCATCAGTGAATGCTATTAGATCTAAAGAGTCTTACTGACAAAAGTTATTAAAAATGAGAACTTTTAAAATAAGAAACCAAAAGTCCACTAATTAAAGCAACTAAACAAAAAATTTAAGGAAGTATTCCAAGAAGTTTTCTTTACTTTTGATTTCTCAAAGTAAAGAAAACTAGGGGCATAAAGACTCCATAATTCCAACTTTTCAAATCAAGGTAAGTACATTATATGATTCCTTACATATTTTCATTTATATATATGTACACGTGTTAATATATAAATGTCCATATGATTAACAAATCTAGTTCTGTTATAATATCCATGAAAAATATATATTCTCGACAGAGCATCTTCCAGAGTTGGCAGACAAGTTTAATAAACCCTTTTCAAATGGTCTCCCATTGGGAGGATGATTCATACGAAAGGTTTAACTCGAGCAAAAAAAAAACCCCTAAGGGTTTAACTTTTCAAACTTATAGCGATGTTGTTCCTTTCTTGAAACAAGACTAACTACCGAACAAAATGAGGACCAAAACAGAAGAAATGAGCAAGAGAAGAAGAACTAAAGGGTTCCCCTCTTAGGGTTCGGCCCCTAAGAGGCACTCTCTTTTAAAAATTCTAAAGTGATTTCCCAATCAAACTTTGGTTATCATGACGACGAACGAGATGACTAAAATTAAGGAAAGATGTGAGAAATGCATAAGGACCTAGGGATGATCTCCCTCAAGTCCTTCATGACAGAGAAAACTATGCGAGGAGCCAAAGATCATGATGTCTTCACAAAGGTGTGGGTGACATTGATCCAAAAAAATATTTGAAGCATGCCTTAGACATATAATACGTTTAAATGTCAAAGAATACACCATGGAGCTTGATCGCTAGAAGGTGGAGATACAAAGACGAATTCACCTATCAATAAAATGGAGCTAAGCCGCATAAGCATGACTCTGCCTGCCCCTGCTTACTTCCTCCACGACTATCTTACTATGATAATACAGACAAGAATACATTTACTGCAGTTATGGATGATTATCTGCTAAAGCCACATGAAGGCAAAAATGGTAGAGGTTATACTAGATTTCAAGAAACACGATCAAGAGCCACAATAGTATATTCAAGATAATATGCTTTAGTAACATACAACATGGAAGCATCAAGAATCAATACTAGATGCTCATGTCGAAATTATAAGAAGTTTTGTTATACATACTTCATCAACACAAGATGATGGGCAACCCAAATATCGACTTTACCATCGAAAGATCTTAGAACTGTAAAGACGAGAATATCAATAATCCACCCAAGATGGTGGTCCACTAAAAATGGTGGATTAAGTCCTCAGTAGTATCGCTTGCCAAGAAATTGGATGACCAAGGGAGGAGGCACAAGAATTGATGAATTAAAAATCTACCCAAGATGGTGGTCCTCCAAAAACGGTGGTTTAAGTCCTCAGTAGTATCCTTTACCAATAAATTGGGTGACCAAGCGAGGAGGCACTAGAATTGATGGATTAAAAAATTCACCCAAGATGGTGGTCCACTCTAAACGGTGGCCAAGTCCTCGTAGAGTACACTTACAAAGAAATTGGATGACCCAAGTGAAGAGGCACCCGATTTCAGGTCCTCGTAGATTAAATTTGCTAATAAATTGGATGACCCAAGTGATGAGGCACCGAGTGTTACACTTTATCATCAAATCCTCAAAATTAATTGACAAGTTATAATTTCAACTTTAAAATTAATTGAGGCACTTGAATATATATTCTCAGACCCGAAAAGTTATACTTTCAACTTTAAAAGCAATCGAGACACCTGATTATAAGTCCTCAGAATTGACAAGTTATATTTTCAACTTTAAAAGTAATCGAGGAACTTGACTATAAATCCTCAGATCTGAAAAGTTATACTTCAACTTTAAAAGTAATCGAGGCACCTGACTCGAAGTCCTCGGAATTGACAAGTTATACTTTTAACTTTAAAAGTAATCGAGGCACCTGACTATAAGTACTCAGACCCGAAAAGTTATACTTTCAACTTTAAAATTAATTGAGGCACCTGACTATAAGTCCGACAAGTTATACTTTCAACTTTAAAAGTAATCGAGGCACCTGAGTATAAGTTCTCAAACCCAAGAAAGTTACACTTTATCTCTAAAAGTGATAAACGTTATGCTTTCTCCTACAAAAGAAAGATTTATTATTATGAAATTTTGAAACATTTTGCTTTTCACTAAAAGCAACCTGATTGTTAATAAAATGTCAAACTTTCACTTATACTTGAATATTTTTTTAATTTTTAAAAGTATGGATTCAAGTGTTGATTTGCGAGAAATCGAAAAAAAATAAACAAACATATTTTTAATTTTTTTTAAAAATATAAATGTTTACTCTTATATTATATATTGTTGTCTTGGAGTATTAATTTGAACGACTTACAATTCAATGTTTAAATATTGGGTCTTAAGGAAGAATTTAAGTTAAAAAAATAATGTTGAAGAAACTTTATTCTGATAACGGAAATATACATGAAAATGAGCCTTCTGAAACAGGAAATAAGAGACTACAAAAGTTCATGATCTAAAAGCCATGACATATCGAACTGAAGAGGGGGCATAACTAAAGCCTCCAAGTCGACAATGACTGTATCCTAAGCCTTCGTATTTTAGGCTATTAGTTCCTCAAGGTCTTGGGCAGCTGACTCAATTTCCCGAAGCTTGGTCTTCAATTTATCCATGGCATCTTGAAGATCCTAAAGCTCTACATAAAGTAAGTCATTCTCATGATGACGTGAAGTGACCTCCGAACAAAGTGCAACAACATGATGATTAGAAATAGAGGGATCAAGCCCAACACGGAAGGGAGAGATGTCAAGTGCCATAGAGGATCGAGAAGTCATCAACCACATAACTAAACCTATCTAAGTCCTCTTCTCGCAAAGAATAGAGAGAAAGACTATGCATTTCGAGAATAAAGCTCACAAGATGATCTAGCAAGAAGGTCTGGAGGAGGCCTTGTGAATATGTATCCTACCAAGTATATGTGGGAACCAAGCTAGAATACGCCCAAGATTCTCCTAAAAAGAAGAAGAATAAACAAATGAAGGAATAGGCTAAAGCCTCCTAGGGTTCGAACACCTTGGGAGGCTCTCCCCTCTTACCTTTGACTTCTCCTAGCTCGTTGATCAATTTCCCGGAATGAATGCTTTTTCATTACCAAAAAAGGTGTGGTCTTTCTTTGAGAATATCCATAGAAAAATTCAAAATCCTGTTAAGGTGAAATGGCCCGGAAAAGAAAGTCTACGATCACCTGAAAATGAAGAAATATATGAAGAAACAAAAAAGAAATATAAAGTAACAATGCAAGAGAAGCGAAAAGAGATCAAAAAACGGGAGGAGAGTCGAAGCCACCTGGGTTCAACCACCCCTAGGGTTCGACCACCTAGGGGAAAGATCTTCTTCATCTTTTGTTCACACAAATTTAAAGCACGCTCACTTAGTGCCTTCTGTGACAACCCGAACATTTAGAGGATCTTGAATGATTAAATTAAAGGTTAAAGTTTAAAACCTAGAGTGGAAATAGAGGAATGATTTAAATTTTTTAAGAAGAACCTATATGATTTACTATTTGAAAGAGAATTGAGAAAATAAGGGTTATGAAGATTCAAAGCCTACAAAGAGATTTTGTATATGGAAAATTTATTTAAAGAAATAAATTTCAAATAAAGAGATATTACTCCCTCCGTCCCATAGTTATAGGCTGATTTTCCATTTTGGGATGTCCCAATATATAGGCTACTTACTATTTATAAAATTTAGTTGGTTCATTGTTTTATTTTTATGCCCTTATAATAAATATTCAACCATTACTCTCTCTTTTTGAAGAAACAACATTCAACATCATTATTTTTATCACCACATTTAATGTTGTTGTATTCTCAATAAAAGAATTCAACCTTTTAGGCTTTACTAGTTTAACATATTTTGTGATTGGTTGAAAGTTTATGTAGATTAAAAACTCCATCTTTGGTAAAAGTTCTATGGTTAAGGACTTTAATGGTCAGTACACGTTAATCAAGTAAGTTGAGAGTTCCAGTGTGATAAGTAAGGAGTAATTAACTTATTCATTAATTCCATATTAAGGGGTATATATGGAAAATTTCTTTTAAAAATTGCCACTTAAACTAACTTAAATGATTTTCTTAAACTATGTGCCAAAAGAAATCAGCATATAACTATGGGACGGATGGAATATAAGATTAAATTAAATGTGTATATGTCTAGATACGTATATACTTAGAGATAAGCTATATATGATTTAGCCAAACAAGAGGATTGATTATTTAAATTAATCATACAAGAATAAATGAAAAGCTTCATTATAGAAGCTTGAGAAAATTAAACCTAACCTAGTAGTCAATTAAGCGTTAGAAATTTAATAAAAAAGGAAATAAGAATGTGGCAAGTCAGAATAATATATATGACAAGTCATATGAAAAAGACTTATTGAATGTAGCAAACTGTATTAAGAGATTTACTAGACGTTAAATTAAATGTCTAGTCTAATAAATGAGTATATAAATCATTTTATGATTTATGAAGAATGTGTATGTTTACGTAATATGGTAAATATATTAAATTATATTTGCTATATGTAAATAAATTGATATAAACAATTTATAATGTGAGAGAATAAAATTATTAATTATTTTCTATATGTGATGTGTGCATGTTTGGTGTAACTTGTAATTAGGAGTTAATAAATATATATATTTATTATGTGGGAAAATAAAATTGTTGGCAACAATTTGCGTAATGATGCAAAAAGAGGCGGGTTAAGCATATAATATTTATATATACTTTACCCAAAAGTATTAGAATAAATTCTTATATGAAATTAATTTAATAAAGAAAAGATATTATATTTATCGTAATATCTTAAGGAAGTAAATAAATTCTTAATTGAATTTATGTTAATGAGGTAAGGATATTATATTATAATATCTTGGGTATATAAATAATTGTATTTGCATAAGAAATTGTGTAGCATACTTATTTTGCAATTATAAAATAAATATATAATTTAAGTATGTTATGTTATGTTTTTTAAAATTTATATATCAAATTAAAGATGGGTTATATAAATTATATGATTTTATGAGTAACTTATTTGATTAAATTAAGTTACTATGATTGGGTAATTAAATTACTTACCAAAAGCATTAAAAGAATAGTTGAATTAATTATTTAAAGTGCAAAACAAGTGGACTAGAAACCCTAATTAAATATATAGGGTTATGTAAACTAAATGTATTGGACTATGATATTTTACATGACCCAAGTAAATTAATTAGAGAGCCCAAATAAATTATGGAGTGGCCCCTCTTATATTTGATATTAAAATTTTTATTTCTTCCTTAAGTGTTAAAAGATAGAGAAGCAAGAAAGAAAGTGTGATAACTCAAATTTTTGAAAAATATTAAAATAAGAATTTAACAAAGAAAATTCGTATTAGATGGTATGTTATGTGGTATTGTATTGTATAAGTAAATATGAACTATGCAATATGTAATTTTGGTGTATAATAAATATATTAGTATTATATATTTATTATATGTAAGCAGTTGTAGGAGCAATTTATTAAAGAAAATAAGATGGGTATGATTAAAATAAGTTAAAATAATTTATAATATTAAATCATTTTAATATGGTAAATTTGTGACATTAAATATACTTAATGTATAACAGCTAATTTATTGAAGAAATCATGTATTACATTATTGGATGTAATGTATGTATATATTTTTAATGTAGTAAATATATTATTATATTTATTACAGTTAAATTATTTATAGAAGGGAAAAGAAAATAATTAGTTAAGTATACAAAAATAAATAAATTATTATATACTTTAAATAAATGATATTAAAATAAATTCTATCATTGAATTATTTAATAAAAAGAGAATATTATTTTAATAAATTGACATAAACAATTTATAATGCGAGAGAATAAATTTATTATTTATTTTCAATATGTGATGTGAGTTCATGTGCATTAAATGAGATATTTGCAAGGTAATAAATATATATATATATATATATATATATATATATATATATATATTACGCGAGAGAATATAATTGAGAACAATTTGTGTAATGAATTAAAAGAGGAGGTTTAAATATATAATTTTTTATATATACTTTACCCAAGAACATTAAAATCAATTCTTTAATGGAATTATTTTAATAAAGCATGGATATTATACTAAATATCATATCTTGAGTAAATGCGTAATTTCCTTGATTATGGGAAATTATAGTTAACGCGTTTATTTTGCGTATATGTATTATATTTTTAGTAAGGAATACATAATTTATATATTAATGATTATATATATATTTTATGTATTGCCAAAAGGGGAAGAATTATTAAGAGAGAGTGAGTTATTTAAATACTAAATTACTAAATAAAGCTTAAGTTACTAAAAGAGAGAGTAAAGGAGTAATTAAATAAAACCAAGCTAATTTGGAATTCCCTTATAACCCAAATACTGTTACAAGCTTAGGGAGCAAGCCATTTTTTCCATGTGTCGTGAATAAGTGAGGAAATAAGGAACAAGAAAAGTTCTTGGTCACCAAGCAAAATTTGCTTACAATATGGATAGCCCAACCTACAACTCATTTCTCTTAACTAATGGAATACTCCTTATTTTTTTCCTCCATGTAGCCGAGCCCCTCCCTCAGCAAAAAAAAAAAAAAAAACAGTCCCGACCAAGCTCTCCTCTGTAAATTCAACTTCAAATTGGTTTAGCTATGTACAAGAATTAAGGTTAAAGAAGGCCTATGGAGACTAGAATCAAGTTAATACAAAGGTATACATTGAATTATGTATGTTTTTATTAGTTTATATGAAGTTAGTAAGTAAGTACGTGATTTAGTTGGTGAATTGCTAAATTACATATGAATTGACATTGTATGAATTAGGTTGACTAGATTTGACATATGAAACCTTGGGTAATTGAATTATGAGTATGAACCAAGGAAAATATGAAACTTTGAAGAATTTGTAAAGTTAGTAAACTAACTAATTATAAACTAATTGTATACATATATTGGATTATGTTGTGTAATTGGTTGATATGGACTGAATTAGAAATATGGAGCTAGTGTGTGTTGTGCGGAGTTATAAGGATGACGAAATGGGATTGAAACGAAAACTAAAGTTCAAGAAATTAGGCCATTATAGAGACGCACGTGTGATGCTCGATAAAATGCCAAAACAAGCTAATTTGGCTAAAAGCTTGAATTTTGTGAAGCCGAGACTTTAGACAAGTCATAATATGTTTAATAAGACTTATTTGGGAAGAAAGTTGGGTTGGAAAGAGTCGAGAGTCTTGGATGTCAAAACGAGAAGTCCGAAAAAAAAACTAGTGGACTGCTGACCCTAAAAGCAAAATTCATGGACAGTTAGAAATTTCAGAAAATTCTGGGCTTTTGGGGAAGTCTAGTACACTGAATAAGCTTTCCATAGACTCCGAAACGGACTAATTCCGACTTCGGAGCAAGGAGTTATGACCATTCAAAGTACGCGCGTCGAAGCTGTCCAAAATCTGGAATCAGATTCGGAGTAGTCCCCTTGCAAGTATTTTCTGGAATTTTCTGTTAAGAAGTGGAAAATAATTTTGGCATAAGAGTTGTAGCCCCGGAAGTTAGCTTCGCGTGGGCGCAAGAATCGCTCAAAAATGTTTTAAAACGAAAAAGTTATGACTATTTTAGCGAGAGAGGGTAAAGCTGAAAATGAATTAAAAACTATTATGGAAGGGCATTTTTGAGGCCTATTATGGGCTGCCTAAAAGACTCAAAATGGGTGGTTTGTATTTTTTAAAAATATTTTACTATGATATTTACATCATATCAAAAATTGGTTGTAATCCGAAGTAAGAGTGAAAAGTTAAAAATGCACAAACTAGACATTTCGTTATGGGGGCAGCAGCCCAGCTGGGCACGCGCTGCACCAGCCGCGCACGCATTTCGGGCAGCGCTGTGCTGGGCAGTTCACCCAACTGATTTTGGCAGTCTGGGTTGCTTGTAATGCTTGGATTATCATTTTTATAATTAGATGGATATACTACCTAAAACATATCCAAAATTCAAAGCATATGAATGAGTGGTTTAAAAGATATAACATCATGAAATGAGTGTCAAAGCGAGGGGGCTGCCCAGGCAACGCCAAGCCACGCAGGGCCACGCTAGGCCCAGCTGCTAGTAGCGTTGGGTTGTTTGGCTAGTTGGTTCTGCGACGCGCTTTTTGGTTGGCTTTAATGATTTGACATATAACAAGATACCAAAATGAATGTATAAATATAGTATAATAACTATATAATGTTAACTCTTTTAATATACAAAAGAAGCGATAAAAGTTATATGTAAACGCAAGTTTACATATATATGTGAAATATATTCGTGTGATCGAATGCAAAAAGGTTAGTAGTTAAAATGGAATACACTAAACCATGTAAAGCTTTATTGAACCTGAAAATGTTAAAATGGAATACACTAAACCATGTAAAGCTTTATTGAACCTGCAAATGTTAAAATGAACGGTTTTCGGGTTTGAAACAAAGATTTTGAACACGGAATTATATAATGATGTATGTATGAATTTAAAATACATGCGAAGTGAGAATGTAAATTAGTCGCGAGAATAAATGCGAAGCTAAGTTTTTAACGAAGTAAAGCATTCGCATATATGTCGATAGTGTGGTTTAGCTCATGAACTATCACAAAGACATAACATTATGTAAATTAAAGAAATGATGAAATGAGCTATGTTTAGGCAATAAAATCCATTCATAAACCATAAAGTCCCAAGTTTACAAATAAAGATGAAATATATTCTTAAAATGGGATATAAATGGTTTATGCTTCGAGATGTAAAGTATTTATATACTTACGCCATGAGAGAACTTTTTTGGGCATAAAAAGGTTATTATAGACAAAAGTTTCTAAAGAAACGTGAAATGATTTTAAGACAAGAACAAAAAGATTATAGTTATGTAAAATAAAATTAGTTTACATTGAGTATGTCAATTTAGTATGTGAAACTAATGTGTGTGTGTATGTATACTCAATTTGTGTAGGATCATCACAGAGCAGATAAGTTATAACATTAAACAACACTTAAGGCAAGTTTCTCAGTTTATTTATATGGACTTATAATTGCTATAGATAGCTGTTAGCATGACTTATGTTTATGGATATGTGATGCTTATGAACTGCATTAATTGTTTTGTGAATGATGAAGGTCAAAATATGACTAATAGTTGAATTGAGTCAGGAAACTCAATATATATGTGCAATGAATGACGGGTGCAGAACATGTGTAGAATGCTATGATACGTATGTTGCTACTAGCAGGGCATAAGTTTGATCATGCATTTGTAATATACTTGAACTCTAAGCATATGAATGCATGAACTAAATGTGAACCTATGTGCTATATGATGCATGATAGGCTGTTAGACTTGCTGGGCCGTCGTGCTCAATCTTGCAAACACAAAATGTTTTTCAGGTTAATGATATTAAGCAATATTACTTGCTACATGGATGATGAAGATTGATGGATATGCGAAATGGATTCATTTCCTTACATTAGAAATGGTAGGAACCTATGATTGATGGTTTTAACATAAGTAATTGGCAGCTATGTATAGTTTAAAATATTCAATGAGGAATATTTTTTCTAGATGAATTGTAATGAATACTTTATAAAAAAAATAAGTGATATAGTAACATTACTATATAGGAAAGAATTAATATTGAGTTATATATATATTAATATAACTCTGGTAAGAGAAATCATTAAATAAATATGATTTCATTATAAAAGAAGAATTGTAAAGGTTGAGATTCAGGGAACGAATGAATGGAATAAAAGAAAAAAAATAATTCTGCAATTTTAGATATTTTAATATTAAATATCGTTTTAAAGCTAGAAAAAAATAGTATTAACGCACAAGATTGGGGAGAGAAATAGTCTTGATTTTGGGGTCGTTACAGAAAAAGAAAGAGAGAGAAAAAGGGGGGGTGGTCAGCAACATCAAGGGAGAGAAGGTGGGAAGAAATTTTTCTCATGCCACGGATGGAAGAAGAGAGGAGAAGAAGAATATTTCAAGAGGAAGAACAAGATATAAAAATAAAACCTTAAACACTTGATTTATGTATTTTATTTTGATGAGTTGATGAAATGAAGAGCTTATGTTCTTGAACTTTAAAAACTTTAGATCTACAAGTTTTAGAGTGTTTTATGAGTAGATCTAACCATTTTGGATAGTGAAAAGCTTAAACAAGAAAGTAAGTCAAAAATTATTTTAGATTAGTTTGGTCCAGGGATAATTTCGGCTGTTTTTCTTGCTCTAAAAATTCTGGGCTTTTGGTATGTTATATTACACTGAATAAGCTTTACATAGACTCCAGAACATACTAATTCCGACTTCGTAGCAAAGAGTTGTATTCTGCCTCTTAGATCATAATGGTCAACTGTGTGCACATCCGAACTAAAATGATTTAAGTTAAGTCCAACCTAGCACTCCATATATTCAAAAAAGAAAAATATTGTCTTTGTGTGCACAACAAAAAAATATTGTTCAATTAACTTTATAAGCATCAAATGTGATTAAATTAATATCTTAAATACTTAATACTTGTCTTGTGTGTGCACAACAAACTCATATTAAATATTTAATACTCTATTAATTTATCATATTAGAAGAAGACGTCTGATATTCCAAATATTATTGAACGCTTTAGACTTAATATAATTTCTTTGAGGGGTTTGTTATTATTTGTCTCATCTTGTTTAGCGTATATGCGCATATATATATATATATATATATATATATATATACATATAAAATACGCGTCATTTTATTAAAACATACAAAGCATGTTCGCATAAAACATAATATATATATAATACTTTGCATGCACATATAGAATATTATATTCTACCCAGATTGATTATGGACTTTTATTCTAGTTTGGTTCACTAGAGCCACCAAGTGAACCAAAAGATCAAACCTAGGAGTGCACAAATTTAAATTTAAACGTAACTATTATATTTAAATCCGGGCTCCATACAAACGGGTCTTCACGCACTCCTTGCTCCTTGGTCTCAAATTTTTTCAAGATAATTCTAACTATTTCTATTATATAAATTATTTAATTTAAATAAAATATTGATCAGCAGTCAAGGGAAAGTACATAGGAGGGAAATAGAATTTTACATCAAGAAAAATTATAGAAGACAAGGTACGCAGACCCCATTTAATAAAACACATTCATTCAAGCATTCAACTAAAATAAAATCCAATCACATTGGTCAATAGTCCATAATAAACCCCATTTATTGTCATACATATCACCATATGCATCAATAAATAAATATGCATCTCATGAATTAAAAACATTCCATATATATATGAGTATTATTTAATGGGCAATTTTAATTTGCATGAAATCCAATTTCAAGATTAAAATAAACTCTTTATTTTAATTATAAAACTATTAAGAATATTATATATATTGTAGACACTCGAAATTTTGTTTCCCTGTTACTAATACTGTAGGAGAGCAAAGCTAGAATTAACTCAACCCCGGTCTCAACACCCATTTTGTGTTTAAATACAAAGCATGATAAGTATGAGACATGAATATGTCAAAAAATGAGAAACATGAGGCATGTATAAAACACTTTTCTTTAACCATCAAATAATATCCATAAATATAGGGAGTTTCCATAGCTCAATCAACTTCAATCATTAACTTGGTTCAATAAATTTATATCACAGTATAGCACATAATGCACATCTCAAACTATTCACAAGAAGGACACATTATACAGGAATTACTTGCACATAATGATTAACATGTTCACACATAAAAACAAGTTCTGAAAAACTTGTCTAGCTTGCCTGCACTTTCCTCGCTTAAGGTACTTATTTTTTCCAAATTATAACCTACATCATTCATAAGAATTCGTTTAATTACATCTTTCAATAGTTACCGTTGATAATTTCTTATTACTGTATTTCGATAACTTCGGTTGTTACAATTTCACAACTTCTACAATTTATTGTACCAATTCAAGCCCTAACAAACTACGTTCTCCAATTGAAGTAATTCTTATGTTATCTGTATTTGTATTATCAGTATGTGATAGTGCTATGTTGGAACAAAAACTTGAGAGAGAAAAAAAATGATTGTAGCAACATCATGTATTTTATAAGATAATGCATTAACGAATCAACAATGATTGATAGTAATTTTCAGGAGGAATAAGTGTTTGAGAATAACAGCACAACAAAAAACAATAGTAAAAAAATCAAAAGAAAAAAACAACTACACACAAAATTTTGCAGTTCAGCCAAAGGGTTAGGTTCGTCCATGGTCACCGACAATCAATCTCACAATCTTTAGAATTTCATACATAATACAATACAAGATATACTCTTTATAAAATGCAACATAAAAACCCTAATTTAACCCAAAAATACAAATTTACCTGCTCCTGGACCCATGCCAATCACCTTATGGCAGTTTTGCAATCACCTCTTAATTAATTAAACTCGGATCAAGGTTTACCAATAACAATGTCAACAAAAAAAATTTAAAACGATCAAATTAATCTTTAAAATGTGCATGGAATCAACCTGCAGAAGATAAGAGAGAACAAAATCTTTGCTAAATAGAAAACGGGAAATCCGCAAACAACGAACAAACTAGTGAAGGCTGAAAGCAGTCACAAAGCATTTTACACATTTTTCACATTAGTTTATGTGATTGATAAAGCATGTTGATAATATCAATATCTCTATATATATTCATTTATGTTTAACTTATGTTTAAAGACAAGGAAAATTGTCAAACTATTATTTATTTAACTTATAAACGTATTATATTGTATTAAATATAACAGTGAAAAGGTTGCAATCTAACAAACTAGAGTAGCAGCATTTGTGTTTGAAGATTTCTTGAAAACATTGTGCAGTGTGCCAAGTTGTGAGTGGCATCTTTATTTGGCTAAGTACTATGAATGAAAGCAACAGAAGAGAGGTAAAAGAGGTTAAAAGTAGTGGTCAGGAAAGTGGGACATCAGGTGGATAGCTGACACATTTTACGAGGCCAGAATGATTAAATTTGAGTCACTCACTCATCAACCTCACCTCACCTCACCTGTCCTGTCCTGTGAGGCTGCTGCTGTGGCCTGTGAGGAAGAGAAGAGAAGAGAAGAGAAGAGAAGAGAAGAGAGGGTTGACCCCACTTCTCCCGGAGATTAAAGTGCTGCATGTGCATGCAGTGCAGTTGCAGCTGCTGCTGCTGCTGCTGCTGGGAACAATGGGGTCTAGCCCCTCACGGGCCTCATTCAAATATCTATTCATTTCACATTCTCACCTGATCACCCATAAATTTTAAAAAATAATAAATAATATATTGTCGGTAAAACCCACAAATAAAATAATAATAATAATAAATTATAGTCAAGTGATTTGGTGAGGAATTTAGAATCGATAATAGTTTGAAGCAATTTCGAAAAATTATAATCACTGCTGAATTGATACATAAAATCCGTGTTAATGATTTTATGACAGAGTAGGTTGTTGATATTGTTATAACTGAAACTAAGACCCCATTCATTATTTTATGACAGAGTAGGTTATAATATATAAATATTCAGCGACATTTGCAGTTGTTTTAGTAATATTTTTTAGTTTTAACGACTTGCTCCCCTTACGACACAAAATAATAAATTAAGACCCTATTCATTATATGTTATTTTTAATTCACTTCAATTTATATTTAGCAACATAAATATTATTTTTAGCGATAGTTTTAGTCACATAATTATTTGTAAAGTATTTATTGTATCACTAATTTTACGATAAATATTATGTTGCTCATGAAAAAGACGAGTCTGAACAATCCAAATGGGAGCATTGCTTGTCTATTACAATCGATCAATCAACTATTGTTAGGAATTGTAGTTTCGTAGAGTCAAGATTGTTGTAGAAGACGTGACACGGGTGATCCCTGTCCTTAAGGTCTTTATCGCCCCCACCACAATCGGTTTGCTATGAGTTGCAGACGATATACCTCCAGGATATATGTCAAGCCTTAGTGAATAATCCATGATAGCAATTCATAAAAAATTTCAATTGAACACTACTTTGTAGTAGTTGTTTTTGTAAGAAGAATTAGAGAAGATAGAAGAGAGAAAATACATATGTTAAAAGTTGATTTCTTATATGTAAACTTATATCTCATATACATATATCTCATCTTATGTGTATATATATCAACATATACATATAAACATATATACATGCATATATATTGTAAGTTACATATTATAACTATTAAATTATATTTAACTACACTTATTAGTACTAAATATGTAAGTTACATATTAGTAATAATTAGTAGTTAAATAGAATATGAATCGTTCTCACTATTTTTCTTTTGTTCTAAAACAAGATTAGACTACAACATTTGTACTAGTAGTCCTTTCTATTAAATGAGACTAAGTAAAATAGTTTTATTAAATAACTTTGCACCTTATTAAATGTCTCACTATAGACACAAATCAAATGATTTCTTCACAAATCAAATGAAGTTCTCTCTTATTCTCCTCAATCAGGGAAATGAATTACACCTTTATATTTACTTCAATTATGTCTACTAATGGGTTTTATTCAAGCCCAAACTTGATAATATATAAGTCTCCAAAATAGAGAATAAGGTGCAATTTCTATCAATCCCCCACTTGTTTGGAAAAACTATTTTTCATCCAAACAACTTTCTATCAAACAACTCCAAGGCATGTGTGCATAAAAGAGGGTGTGACGAACATTGAACCTTCCTTTAGTGTAAATAACTCAAAGTCACATCGAAGTTTAAAGTGTTCGTAGATTGAACCTCTACTTCTATATGATATGACCGGAATTGTCACACACACACAAAATCCACCTACCACGACGAGTATTCTCAATTGCTTTGCGCTAATATGGCCATGCGCAATACTCTGTTTCATGAACCTCTAAGAGAATAAACCACAACCCTCTATAAGAATCGGTTCCACTTCTAGTTCATATAGGCAAAGTGTTTCACATGTGTTTCTGTTGCTAAGAACACACCAACTTTGTTAAAAGTATAACTCAGCATCGGTCGTGTAACAGACGTTACTATCTTATACTACATATGGAACCACATTGATAGTAACACAATCAGCAACTATGACTTGTTTTTCCCATTGAACCTATAAACTAAGGGTAACCTAGGAATAGGTTGGGTTCCCATCACCCCTGACTCAAAGTGGTTTAAGTTCCATATCACAAGTAGTTAAACTTACTAAGCTCTCGTCAAGTCTTAGTAATAAGATAAGTCAAGTCGTCACTTAACTTCCTCTTAGACAAATATTATGATACTTTTTTGTATCAATTGTCTAACAAAAAATTTGCTTGTGGCCAACATGTCAAGACTTACCATTAAAGGTTATCTCATATATATGCTCTATACAAAATAATTTCATTATCACATCATAATGAACTAAGCAAAAGAAGTGGCCACAATTTGATGTTCTAACAACAAATTTCGATTCCATTTACTTTCTCCATCATATAAAGCAATAGTATTACTTGCTATTCCAAGTAAATTATACCCTTCACAAAGAGTAATAATATATTCACCTATTTGTGGAAATATAAGAATATATTCACCTACTTGTGTATATTTTCTTACTTAATCAAGATCACAACCACCTATGAAAGATTAATAATTTGTACTGAATACAAATTTTCACTAACACAATATAGTGAAATAGGAGACTTCAGACTAGGCCACAAACATCAAGCATAGTCTGTAAGCATAGAAAAATGGCAACCAGACGATTATAGAGTGCCACCATCAAGTGTTAGACTACAAGGTCACCACGATCGTAGAATGACAACTCAGAAGGTCACTACGATCATAGAGTGACAACTCAATGATCGTAAATCAATTTCCAACTCTACGTACAAACTCTACGAACGTAGAGTGAACTACCCACATCGTAGAGTGCCAAAGTGCTAACTCTACGAGCTTAGAGTATCAAAGTACCAATTCTACTAACCAACTTTATGAACGTAGAGTGCCAAAGTGCTGGCTATACGAACGTAGTGTAACTTACGCACATCGTAGAGTGACTTGCACCAGACGATCGTAGAGTGACCTGAGAAAATCCTCCTACTTGTGAATTTACCTCACTAACAATATACCATTTATGTGATCTTTTTGAAACACTAAGAAATCTTACAAAACCAATTTTAAACCACTAGTATACTAAGTTGAAAAACTGTAGGTAACATCTGATCTCGTGCATTGCATATCAAATATAAGGCTCCCACTAGCGCATGTGTACTTTAGATTTGCAATAATTATATCAGAATTAACTTCCAGTGCACCACCACTATTAAAGAATTATTAAATTCTTCAATCTCAAGTTTATCAAACTTAGTCATCATAATTAAATTGGTTTAGTTGAAATCCTCACTATGTTTTCATAAGATAATAAGATAAATTCTATTTTACAAGTTTTTCAACATAAAGACAAAATAGATATTTCTTAAACTCGTTTACGTTAACAATACTATGTAAAATGATTAATATATCATTAATATACACAAAAACTATCACATTATAGTTTATACAATTATATTGTTAGTGTAAACATATAAATAATTCTATATCCGAGACAGAATCTCAAGGTAAATATGCACATATTATCACCTAATATGTATCCACTTTAATATTTAGAACTTAGTTTCAATCTCATTATTGAACTAAATCACAATAAATATTTTGGATCATATTTAGGCTAATAAAATAGGTATTTTATTTACCAAATTATTATATTGATTTCCTTCACCAAATCAATATTGTTCTTTCTAGGTTCAGTTTATAACTTTGTAGAACCTTAGATAATTAATTAAGTGAAATAAGTTCACACTTCAATATTATTCAAAAATTTGTGTTTCAAAGACTTTCATTTCATAGGACTACACAATCAAATTGAATTTCGCAACAAGAAATCCATAAGTTTTACTATTTCTTACATAAAAAAAATATGCTCCAAATAGTTCAAAGACCAGATTTAGTGCATAAATAAAAATCTTAAAGAATCACCCCCACACTTTTAAATAATTGAAATCTCATTGAAAAATTTCACTTCACAATATTATGCTTACTACTTAAAATAAATTTTAGATTAATTAACATTTTATGTAACAATGTTTCTATAAATACTACTTGCACATGAGAATATTAAGAAACACTTCACAAAACAAAAAAAAAATAAGTTCTTGTACATTTTACGTATTAGTTATTCATATAAAGATTGCTTCAACATAATAATCTTTTAGAATACCCCCACATAATAAAAACAAGCTCTTATTTTCTGAAATACATAAAATCTCAAATTCAAAAATTATTTAACATGAGAACTTAAAATTATACATGTACATTTTTCAAGTATACTAACACGTAACACTTGACTCTATGTAAATAGTATAAAATTCATTATATACAAATTATATCATAACTCATCATATTGCACAAATTTATTTGCATATAAATCATAAAATAAAAAATTTATGTTTACATTATAAGAAATTAATTTATCACAAACAAAATTAATTTATGTAAAAAGCAAATAAAATTCACACACATGAATTAGTATATCCTCAAGTATTTTCTCGTCCCAACTTGGATAGGAAATATCATAAACAATATATCTTTAACAATTACAAATATAGAATTCAAGACAATCTCATAATAATATAAAATACTTGAACTTCACTATATTTATAAAAACTCAAAAATAAAATGTTTATCTCAATTAGAATATACAAAATATATATGATCACATTAAAAATTTACTACTTCTTGGACAAGAAGTACACATAAATTAAATAAATTAATATATACAAATTATGATTATCCCAAAACACTACGAATAACATTTCTAAGTATTTTTTCAACATCATAATCATATTGTATACAAGATCTACTCAACTAAATCTACTTCTACAATATCTCTACTAACTATTAGTTGATAATTAATTTATTATCCACAAACAAAGTAGTTTATCTCAAAATTCATGCATACAAATACCAAGTAATATTACACACTAAATATTACCTCAAATTTTATATGCATAATTTTGTTCAAAAATATAAATTTACTTTATTCTCAAAATAAATTAATTTACAACTAATTCGTTATACATAGAGAAAAGTAAATTTCTCAACTTTTACTACAACCACTAATAATAAATTAATTTCAATTAGTTTATAAGAATAATAATTTTCTTAACACTCGTGCATATACATATTTAGCAATATTATCTACTCAAAAATATTACTAGTCAATATATATGCACAAGTTAAAGTTTGTTCCACTATGAACAATTATCAAATTATCTCCAATTCAAATAAAACTAATCAAATTAATTTATTATAAAAGGTCATAAGTAAAACAATACTCACACATGCAAATATCATCAACACATGATATAGTACATCACATATATACTATTCATGTATATATTCTTATAAAATGATAAACAAATATCATTTTCTAAAATAAAGAATAAATTCATGACACACCTTTTTGGATAAAATTCGAAAAGCACTATAATCTTGTTTAGAAAAAATTTCAGCCATCAACGTTTGGTGTTTTTCCATGATGACACTTCATCTTCTCCACATCATTTGCAAACTTGTAAATTTCACTTTAATTTTTCTCCGTTTTCTACCAATGGTTGTCAACAAAAATAATTAGTAAAATATCTCAAAATATAAATAATTATAATGACAATTTCATTGGTGAAATAGAAATAAGAAAAATATCACTTATCTTTGAAAAACCGTGTTGTCTTCCATCTCACCAAAATTATGACTCCAACAAATATAATAAAGACCGTAAGATTGTTAGGAATTGTAGCTTCGTAGAGTCAAGATTGTTGTAGAAGACGTGACACGGGTGATCCCTGTCCTTAAGGTCTTTATCGCCCCCACCACGATCGGTTTGCTATGGGTTGCAAACGATATACCTCCAAGATATATGTTAAGCCTTAGTGAATAATCCGTGATAGCAATTCATAGAAAACTCCAATTGAACACTACTTTGTAGTAGTTGTTTATTTGTAAGAAGAATTAGAGAAGATAGAAGAGAGAAAATACATATGTTAAAAGTTAATTTCTTATATGTAAACTTATATCTCATATGCATATATCTCATCTTATGTGTATATATATCAACATATACATATAAACATATATACATGCATATATATTGTAAGTTACATATTATAACTATTAAATTATATTTAACTACACTTATTAGTACTAAATATATAAGTTACATATTAGTAATAATTAGTAGTTAAATAGAATATGAATAGTTCTCACTATTTTTCTTTTGTTCTAAAATAAGATTAGACTACAACATTTGTACTAGTAGTCCTTTCTATTAAATGAGACTAAGTAAAATAGTTTTATCAAACAACTTTGCACCTTATTAAATGTCTCACTATAGACACAAATCAAATGATTTCTTCACAAATCAAATGATTTCTTCACAAATCAAATGAAGTTCTCTCTTATTCTCCTCAATTAGGGAAACGAATTACACCTTTACATTTACTTCAATTATGTCTACTAATGGGTTTTATTCAAGCTCAAACTTGACAATAATTAAGTCTCCAAAATATAGAATAAGGTGCAATTTCTATCAACTATTGTGACCTCTGCACAGACAGATGTTAATGCCTCCATAGACTACAATAACGAATGGATTGTTGACTCTGGTTGCTCTCATCATGCAACGGGAAATGATTCTTTATTGTCAGACGTTCGTCCACATTGTGGGAAGAAAACCATTGTGATAGCTGATAATTCCTTATATCCTGTTGAGAAAGAAGGACATTTTGAGGCAGATATTTTGAATAACAGAGGAGTTTCTCTCAAAGATGTTTATCATGTACCAGGCCTAAAGAAGAATCTTGCCTCAGTTTCTCAAATAACCAACGCCGGGAGGTATATTCTCTTTGGTCCCAAAAATGTCCAAATTCTTTCTAATCTAAGTACATAAAAGCTGATGTTTTATTTACTGGGAGAAGGAAAGAGTCATTATATGTTTTGTCTGCAAGTGATGAATATGTTGAAAAAACATGTCAGAATGAAAGTGCAACGCTTTGGCACAATCGGTTAGGCCATGTTGGGTATCATTTGCTGCAGAAAATCTCCACAAAGAAGCTTCTTGATGGAGTTCCTCTGTTTAATGAGATTCACCATGATGTGGTTTGTCCTGGGTGTCAATATGGAAAATCACATCCCCTTTTCTGAATTCAAAGAATAGAGCTTCCGCTGCGTTACAACTAGTTCATTCAGATCTGATGAGGCCGACAAAACACCCAGTTACTCTGGTTTTCGCTATGTAATAGTTCTTGTGGACGACTTTTCTCAGTTCACTTGGGTGTACTTCTTGGAAAACAAAAGTGAGGCTTTCTCTAAATTTATGAAGTTCAAGGAGCAGGTAGAGAAAGAATTTGGGCTACAAATCAAGTGTCTACGCACCGACAATGGAGGAGAATACATGTCTGATCAATTCCTCAATTACTGCAGAGAACATGGCATTCAACGTCAAATGACTTGCCCAAAAACTCCACAGCAAAATGGAGTTATTGAGCGCAAGTTGGCACATCTTACATCTCTGTGTTTGTCATGGTTGCATACAAAGAACCTTCCCAGAAAGCTGTGGGCAGTAGCTGTTCAATCAGCTTGTCATGTCATAAATCGTTTACCTTCACTGCTAGGGACAGAACCATCTCTTTTTGAAGCACTATACAATCACAAACCCAATGTGAGTTATTTTCAAGTCTTTGGTTCAATTTGTTATGTCCATGTCTCAAAAACTAATTGGACTAAACTGGACCAAAGGGCAAAACGCTGTATTTTTGTTGGTTATGACACTCACAGGAAAGGATGGAAATGTATAGATCCAAAAATAAAGAAAGTTGATGTTTCCCATAACGTGGTGTTTGATGAAGTTTCATCACTTCAAATTGACACCGATAGAGGCAAAATTGATCTTTCACCCTTCCTTGATGGTGCAACCAAGGAAAGGGGGAGTAATATTACTCTTATTGAAGAAAATATTCAGCAAGAGGAGACTACGGGGACGGTGCTTCGGAGTACCTCCAGACAAAGAAGGCAACCTGATTATTTAGTTGATTATGACTGCTCTGTTGTGTCCTATTTTTTTACAGGAGGCTTATGTGAAGATGAGCCTACGTTTATAATAAAGCAAAGGGTATTTTTGAATGGGAAGAAACGATACAGGAAGAAATGTCATCATTAAACAAGAACTGTACATGGGAGCTTGTTCCGAAACCAAAGAATGTTGCACCAGTTACTTGCAAATGGGTTTACAAATTGAAGAAGAGGGTTGATGGAACTATTGACAGGTACAAGGCTCGTCTTGTTGCTCGTGGTTTTTCACAGCAATATGGTCTCGATTACGAGGAGACCTTCAGTTATGTTGCTAAAATGGTAACGATTCGAACAATTATTTCGTTAGCTGCTTACAAAGGTTGGAAATTGTGGTAATTAGACGTAAAGAATGCATTCCTTTATGGGGAGTTAGGTCGTGATATCTTTATGGAGCAGCCGCATGGATTTATTTCTAAAGAGTTTCCTAATCATGTGTGCCGACTCAAGAAGGCCTTATATGGCCTCAAGCAAGCACCACGTGCTTGGTATGGTAAAATTGCTCAATACCTTGATTTTTGTGGTTTCAAGTCTTCAAATGCAGATTCAAGTTTATTTGTTAAGAAAACATCTTCAGTATGCACAATGCTCCTTCTCTATGTGGATGACATGATTATCACGGGTGATGACGATGCTGAAATAACTAGTCTTCAAGATGCTTTGTCTCTTCGCTTTGAAATGAAGAGTTTGGGTCAAGCTAGCTGTTTTCTTGGACTGGAGGTTAAAAGGTCAGATGGATATTTTGTCTCTCAAACCAGATATACAACAAGGTTGCTGGATCGTTTTCGTATGGGAGAGTCAAAGATAATGGTTACTCCTATAGAACCTTGCTTGAAGTTAATCAAAGATGGAGGAAGATTTTTGGAAGATGCAACACTTTTTCGACAGATTGTTGGCAGCTTATTCTATTTAACTATCACAAGGCCTGACATTTCATTCTCTGTGGGAGTCGTTTCTCAGTTTATGGACAAACCTTGTGAAAGTCACTTAATTGCAGCCAAGAGGATTCTTTGCTACATAAAAGGTACTCTGAATTTTGGGTTATTTTATCAGCAGCATACACCATTCTTGTTGACTGGTTTTATAGATGCAGATTGGGCTGGAGACTTAAATGATAGGCGCTCCACAACAGGGTATTGGTTTAATATGGGATCAGCAGCAATTTCGTGGTGCAGCAAGAAGCAATCTATTGTTGCTCTTTCCAGTTATGAAGCCGAGTATGTTGCAGCTTATATGGCCACTCAAGAGTGTATTCGGCTTAAGAGACTTATTCAAGAAATGCTTTTTGCCATAGACCACCCAATCCCTATTCACTGTGACAATGAAAGTGCAATCAAGCTTGCTGGAAATCCAGTGTTCCATGCCCGCACAAAACACATTGAAACATATTATCATTCTGTTCGAGAGAAGGTTTTGACTCAGCATATTCAGCTGCAGAAAATTCAAACTGATGATCAAATTGCTGATATATTTACCAAAGCGCTTGGCAAAGCAAAGTTGAAGTATTTCGAGGTACTCTTGGTATTGTTGACAGTAAGTTGCACTAAGGGGGAGTGTTGCAAATTAGTGAAACTTACAGCTGTCATATCTTGGAAGTTAGAAGTTGTTGAATTAGTCTTTGTTGAATAAGTCTAGTTTGTTTTAAGTATTCCATTTATTTAGGAATACTGATTGTCTTCCTTTTATTTAGGCAAATAATCTCATAGGCACATTGGGGTTGGTTAAGACTTTTTAGGAAAACTTTTACTATTTATAACTTTTGTAATCCTTAGTTTTGCTTCAGTTCTTCATTGAGTAATAAAATTCAGTTTCAGCATATCTCTGTTTTCTTTTCGGTTTCTTCCAATCTCTATATTTGTTACACAGATTAGGCTTAAATCTATTTTGCTAATTCATATAATTAAAATAGATCGATCAAATAAATCTTTGAAAAAGGGAGTGGCAATATATTATAATGCTTAAATACTTTTTTAAGCTTTCATATATTCTTATAAAAAAAAATTCATGTCTCTTTCTCACATGAAAACATCAATACATAATTTTGGAGTTAAACTCTACTCTCTATTTTGCAGTTTGGGTTCTAATGTCACTTTAAAGTACTCCCTTCATTCAGCAAAAAAGAATCTCAGTTTGACCTTTAAGGTCAATTACTGAATCTTACGATTCAAAATTGATACGATCTTATTATTAGTTAATAACTATAAAAAAATGACTTTTTGTATTGACTCAAATTTATCATATAAATTCAAAAAATTATCACCAAAGATTTTTGTGATGCCTTCAGTCGTCACAGAGACTGTCTTGTATTCGCCCATCATGAAAGTCTTTCTTGATGGTTTTGACAATCACATAAATGTTGAGTGCTTAACTCTTTTGTGATGGTTAAAACAATTACATTAGCACATAATCTCTTAAGATTGTCAAAGTCATCACGAAAAATACAAGGCTTTTAGGACCAAAGGTAAAAAGTTGAATCTCTTTTTACGGACTATTTATTCCACTATATTAACTTTATCAAAAGAGACTTGTAAGATTTCAACCCTCCCTATATTTGCAAACTAAATAAGGAGTATTACCGTTACACCAAAGGTTATATCATGATTATAATTTTTTTTAAATATAAAAGAAAACACATTTGAGTTGAACAACATATAACTACAATGGCAATCACAAATATACTATAATGATGGTAAAATTAGTCATCATTAAGAGCCATCATATATATTATTATTTTGTGATTGCTTGAAAATTTCATCACAAAATACCTTCTTTTGTAATTGCAAATAAAAATCGTCACAAAAATATATAATGATTGTCATGGCCATCACAAAATATCGCTTTGATTTTTTTTCATTAAAATATTAGTGATAGATTAGATGCAATCATGAAAAGGATATATACATAAGTGATAGCTTAGTGCGTCACAAAAAGTAAATTTATTTTGCGTGAAAATTTTGGTGATTGACATGACTATCATAGTTATAATACATTGATGACAAAATTAGTTATCACTAAGAGTAATCATATATATATGATTATTTTGTTATTTCACAAAAAGTTCATAAATGATCATCTTTAGCAATTATTTTAAAAAACCGACATAAAGTTCTATCACGTATTCTTATTTTTGTAGTAATGTTATAAAATTATAATTATTGGAAATTATCTTTAAAGTTTATGAATTACAAAACTAGTTGTTTTCAAAACTTACATGAATCATACCAATTTTTAATATTTAAAATATCACAAAATGACTTGCCCAAAAAATGAGATATTCTACTTGTAGAAGTGAGAGTATTGACTACATTACGACTCTAGTTTAAAGTTTTCACAAAATAATTTGAATAATTAAATTTTCTTCTAGGCCAATAATTTGACTATCTTGATATTAAATTTAAGGAATAAATACGCATTTGTTATATTAAGTACCACCAAATTCATAATTTAGCCTTCAAATTAATTGGACTTACAAATTGTTACATAAACTACCTAATTGTATACAATGTCGACCCCAAAATCATGTTCTGACGAAAATTGGTCGGAATACCTGACCCGGCAAACAACCCGACTGGTTTTATATATTTTAACTGTAGAAAAATACGCATTTACCATATTAAATATTAAAATATATTAAATGACCGTATAAAAACAAAAAATACAAAAAAAAAGTATAAGATAAAATGATAAAATCAAACCTTAAAACCATCATCCGAATCTATGGCCATCATGTCTCAATCTCTGATTACTACCTTCACAACCACCATTGTGGCATCTACATCATAGAAAAACCAAACCTCAAAACCATCATTTTACCCCAAATTCAGATCTGGAAACTAACCTACCATAAGTCGAGAATAGCTCGTCCGACTCTCTCAAATCAGATCCACCATAAATAACTAAGAAAAAGATGGAAAGAAGAAAGAAAAACAACAGCCTTCGTCGATCCGCAAGAAAAAGAAAGAAGCAATAGCCCAGATCTAAGCCTAAAGTTCGCCACAAAATAGAAGTTAACTAAGAAGTAGAGAACGTCATCTCACCGAAAGTTATCACACCCGTTCCCACCACCGTTGAGGATTCGTACTCGTCGACTTCACCCAAATGAGTTGTCTTCTTCATCGCCCTATTCACCTCTTTGGGCTTCTATTGAATCGAGAAATGGGCTTGATTGTATCCTCTCTTTTTTTGATAGATTGGATATCTATATAAGGCATTCTTTGGATAATTTAAATCGAAGCAATTAGTGTTACTAAAGTTTAGGTGTTGACTTAGTATTTCAGCTTACTGTTAATAATCCCTAGAATCAGGGGACTGGCCTGTTCTTTAGCATTGTATTTGCCTTTTCTGTTAACTTCTGTATGGCTATATAAAGGTACTTTGCATATTGAATAAAGCATGTTTTCCTTCCAAAACTAGCTTTAACATTTGGTATCAGAGCCTTTCCGGATCTGTACCGAAGTTTTTTTTAATCTTATAGCCGCAGCTAAAGATGACAACTGAGGGTAGTTTTGTTCAACCAGCAATTTCCCTATTTGATGGACACTACGATCATTGGAGCATGCTGATGGAGAATTTTCTTCGCTCCAAAGAATACTGGCACGTAGTTGAGACTGGACTTTCTGCTGTAGCAGAGGATGCTGATCTCTAGGATGAACAAAAGAAGGTGGTGGCAGATTAGAGATTGAAGGACTTACTAGTAAAGAATTATCTTTTTTAGGCCATCGATCGTTCAATCCTTGAGACTATCTTGGACAAGGAGACTTCGAAGGGAATCTGGGATTCTATGAAGAAAAAGTTTCAGGGGAATGCAAGGTTTAAACGTGCACAGCTGCAGGGCCTTCGCAAGGATTTTGAGATCCTTTATATGAAGGAAGGTGAGATCGTCTCTGACTACTTTGCTCGTACTCTCACTATTGCTAATAAAATGCGCTTTCATGGTGAAACAGTGACTGATGTTACTGTTATTGAAAAGATCTTGCGCTCTATGATTTCAAAATTTGATTATGTGGTTTTCTCCGTTGAGGAGTCCAAAGACTTAGACACTATGTCCCTTGATGAATTGCAAAGTAGCCTATTGGTTCATGAACAGCGCATGCAAGGACATGTCATCGAAGAGCAAGCATTAAAGATTACCCATGACAACAGCGTTAGCAAACCAGGACGTCGTGGCGATGCCTTTCGAGGCAAGGTACAAGGGCATGGGAGACAAGGTTTTGACAAATCTCTTGTTGAATGTTTTTATTGTCATAACCTTGGCCTTTTTCAGAATGAATGTCCAAAGAAGGGCAAGGAAAAGAAGTCACAAGCCCATTAAGCTGAAACCACTGAACCGCTGCTGCTCATGGCATATGTTGATATTGCAGAGATGGTGGGCCAGAGGAAAGAGTTAAGAGGCTATTTCTCAGATCCTGATACTCTAGAAGCTGATAACTGCACGAAGGAGTTGCTTCTCATGGCGCATGATAAGAAAGCACTTAATGAAGTAGCTTGGTTCTTAGACTCGAGATGCAATAACCATATGTGCGGACACAAAGAATTCTTTTTAGAACTGGATGAGAGTTTTCGCAAGTGTGTAAAGCTAGGCGACAACTCCAGCATTAGTGTATTGGGAAAAGGTTGAATTCATCTCCAAGTTAATCATGTTTCACAAGTTATTACAGAGGTATTTTATATTCCTGAATTGAAAAACAATCTCTTGAGCATTGGTCAACTGCAGGAGAAAGGTTTGGCAATTTTGCTTCAATATAACAAGTGTAAGGTGTACCACCCCGAGAGAGGTCTTATTATTGAAACATCCATGTCTCTTAATAGGATGTTTATCCTTATTGCCAAGATTAAACTTCAGGACCAGCATTGTTTTCTCACTCCGACACAAAATCTGGATTATCTCTGACACTGTCGGTATGGCCATTTAAGTTTTGGAGGTCTCAAAACTCTACAGCAAAAATAGATGGTTCATGGGTTGCCACAGATGCAATGTTCCAGGCTGTTATGTGAAGATTGTGTGCTGGGAAAACAACACAGAAGTTCTTTTCAGCAAGAAAGTATGTGGTGAGCATCGCAGCCACTTCAGCTTCTTCATTCAGACATATGTGGCCAATTTCTCCTATCTCCAACAGTCACAAAAGGTATCTCTTAACTTTTATTGATGACTTTAGCTGGAAAATATGGGTTTTTTCTTAACAGAGAAGTCAGAAGCTTTTAGAATGTTCCAACTTTTCAAAACGAAGGTTGAGAATGAAACTGGCACTAGTATCCGGGGTCTGCGAACTGATCGAGGCGAGTAGTTCACATCTACTGAGTTTATTGATTTCTGTGCAACCAATGCGATACATCGTCAACTCACCGTGGCCTACACTCCTCAACAAATCGGAGTGGCAGAGAGGAAAAATCGAACGATCATGAACATGGTTCGAAGTCTGCTCAACAGTAGACGAGTTCCCAAAACCTTTTGGCCCGAGGCTGTCAACTGTGTAGTACATATTCTTAACAGAAGTCCTACACTTGCAGTTCAAAATAAAACTCCAGAAGAGGCATGGAGTGGCACTAAACCATCTATTTCTCATTTTTGAGTGTTTGGATGTCTTTCTTATGCTCATGTTCTAGATAGCAAACGCACCGAATTAGACAACAAAAGCTTAAAATGTGTTTTATTAGGAATTAGCGAAGAGTCCAAAGCCTACCGCTTGTATGATCCACTTTCTCAAAAGGTGATTATCAGTCGTGATGTTATCTTTAATGAAGAGGAAAGTTGGCCCTGGGATAATAGTTATGCTGAAGCAATTCAAGCACCTCGTTATTGGAGTGATGTAAATGAAGACAACAAAAATAATATCCAGTATGAAGCCGTAGACAACAATTCAGGTGGGACTGGCCATGAGGAAGGCAGTGGATTCGTTAGTGTTGACAATCGCTTTCATGAGGAGAATGTGGAGCATCAAACAGTCGAAGAACACATATCTGCTGATCTTATTTCCAGTCTTGCTGGTAGGCGTTCTCGACACCCACCAATCTGGATGCGTGACTATGACAGTGGTGAGGGCCTCTCTGATGATGATCATCAAAGTAATTTTGCTCTATTTGTTGATAATGATCCTTTATCCTATAAGGATGCAGCTCAAAGTGCCAAATGGAGATATGCTATGGATTCTGAAATTGAAGCCATCCGAAAAAATGATACATGGGACCTCACTGATCTTCCTCGTGGCGCAAAAATAATTGGGGTAAAATGGGTATACAAGACTAAGCTAAATGAACATGGGGAAGTTGACAAATACAAGGCTCGCCTTGGCGCCAAAGGGTACACACAACAACATGGGGTGGATTACACGGAGGTCTTTGCACCTGTGGCTCGCATGGACACTATACGGCTGGTGCTTGCTCTAGCAGCTCAAAAAGGGTGGCCTCTATTTCAATTAGTTGTTAAGTCTGTATTTCTTCATGGTGAGTTAAAAGAGGATGTGTACATTGAGCAACCCCCTGGTTATGTGGTAAAAGGAGCAGAAAAGAAGGTGTATCTCTTACGAAGAGCTTTGTACGGTTTGAAGCAAGCTCCATGGGCATGGTACAACCGCATTAAAGCATATTTTCTGAAGGAAGGGTTTGAGAAATGTCCTTATAAGCATACTTTGTTTCTCAAAAAGTCTTCACAAGGTATGTTCTTGCTTGTGTGCCTTTATGTAGATGACTTCATCTTTACTGGAAATGATGAGACTTTGTTCAGATCTTTTAAGCATTCCATGATGAAGGAATTTGATATGACGGATCTTGGACGAATGCGATATTTTCTTGGTTTAGAAGTGCTACAACGATCGAATGGTATTTTTTTTGTCAAAAGAAGTATGCCTAGGAGGTGTTGGAAAGGTTTAATATGGCTGGTTGTAATGCCGTATTTAATCCTATTGTTCCAGGATTCAAGTTAGATAAAGACTCTGCTAGCATGGCAGTGGACAACACCTTATACATGCAAATGGTAGGAAGTTTGATGTACTTAACCTCTACCAGACCTGATATTATATTTGTTGTTAGTTTGCACAGTAGGTATTTGGCACATCCTACATAAATTCATCTTCAAGTTGTTAAGAGAGTCCTCCGTTATATCAAGGGGACACTTACATATGGAATTTTTTATAAACAAGTTGGTAACAAGGAGCTTCTTGCCTACACCGATAGTGATTATGCAGCGACTTGGAAGATAAGAAAAGTACATCGGGTTTCTTATTTTCGCTAAGCTCTAGAGTTGTATCATGGTCCTCAAAGAAGCAGTCGATTGTCACACTCTCCACCACTGAAGCTGAGTTCATTACTGCCTGTGTGGTTGCGAAGAATATTAGAAAATCTCAATCATGCCTTTACTGGAGCTACGGTGATGTACTGTGATAATAGTTCTACTATTAAACTCTCAAGAAATCCTGTCATGCACGGTCGAAGTAAACATATTGATGTTCGCTTCCATTTTCTTCATAATCTAACTCGAGATGGAGTTATGACGTTGCTGCATTGTCGTTCTCAAGATCAATTGGCAGATATCATGACCAAACCCTTAACATATGTTGTTTTTAAGAAGCTGCGCATGTTGCTGGGTGTTTGTCAGGATCCAGGAGTAAACTAAAGGCAGTGTCATCAGTTTAAGGGAGGGAATGTTACTAAAGTTTAGGTGTTGACTTAGTATTTCAGCTTATTGTTAATAATCCCTAGAATCAGGGGACTGGCCTATTCTTTAGCATTGTATTTGCCTTTTCTGTTACCTTCTGTATGGCTATATAAAGTCACTTTGCATATTGAATAAAGCATGTTTTTCCTTCCAAAACTAGCTTTAAAATGCCCAACTTATATGACATAATCGATCAATAGAAATATTGTGATAACCCGGATTTTCAAAAATTATTAAAATAAGAATTTAATAAATAAAATTCTTATTATGAGATGTGTCGGGTTCGAGTAAATCATATATGTGTTATATATTTTGAAATATGTGATTTGATGTGAAGAAATTAAAGGTGTATATAAAAGGGAAACGTATATCTATATGTTGGGAAAATAGGATTTAATAGTGAATAAAACTATTAAAGAAAGTGAAGGAAATTAGTTATGAAATGGAATAAATATAGAAGTGAAGAAAATCAATTAATTAATAATGATTAATTGAGATTAAGTTAAAATATGAGTGGCAATACCTGAATGAAAATGGAGTTACTATGATTTAAATTTCATAAATGATGTGATTAATTCACTTAATTAAAAAAGTGAATTAACGTAAATATGTTGTTTTAATAAAATGAGCGAGTTAATATATTGCATATAAAGGTGATACGTTTATGTAATGACCTGGTATATTATATTATGCCAAACAAATATAAATTGAATATGAGGTGAGAAAAACCAATATATCTATAAATAAATATTGGTGTCAAGATTAATAAATTGAAATAATATTTAGGTTGTGATTAAATGTATAGATTAAATAAATTGTATTGAGACAATTTATAGAATGAAAGGAATTAAATATTCTGAGTATGTGGGAATTAAATTAATGTCTAATTTAATTTTGTAATAAACCTAATTTAAATTCAATTTGTTTAGTCAAAATTGGTCTAATGGGTAAATAGATGGGATATAATTATCTGTATTTGAGAAGTATTAATCGGATATTATTGGAGAGTTGGAACAGCCTAATTTAATTTATCAGACAAATAAAAATGTTTTGACCAATTAGAATTTAGTTTGCAATATTTGGAGTGTTAATCAATTAAAAACAAGGAAGGGGGAATTTATTAGCAATTAGAAGAGAGGGGAAAAAGAAAATTTTCAAAGCAAATAAATGTGTGTAGGCAAATCGGTTATTGGGAAATCAGATGCTCAATTGCTCTGACCCTTCTACTCCTTATAACGCTATGTAAACCCAAATTAAAATCTCATCCTTCAGTTTATTCTCCATCCATTTATTTTGTTGGCTAAGGAAGAGTTTGAGCAGAGAGATAGAAAGAGAGAGGGAGAGAATGAGTTTACAGTGAAATTGAAAGGAAGCTCTGGGAAATCAAGGAGAAATAAGCATTCTTTATCATCTGACTAAATTAAGGAAGATCAAAGAGGTAAGAAATCAAACCTAGAACTATTAATTTTCATTTCTTAAGTTCTACTCTGTTGAGAGTTGTTTTGGGTTGAATAAGATGATAAAAGTTTAATTATGTGATGTTGGATGTTGGGAAATTAGTTAGTATCATCCACAAGTGAAATTGAAGCAATAAAATCTGAATTTACGGTTAAAGGGAAAAGGTTAGACCTATATATGGACTGATTTAGGTTATTTTGGGTCTGTTTTAGAGGTGAAATTGGTTGTGATGTTATGTTTAAAGTCTTAAATTGATGGTTGAATGTTATACTCCTCTGAATTACGAAAATAATCCAGTTTGAATGAATTCAATCGGACTTAAAACGAATTCGTGGTGAAATATTTCGTAAAACATGTCAAAATATGAAAATATAGCATGAACATTGAAATTGAGTCACTAAAGTGGTTCGTTAGAGTTTTTGTAATGTTAAGATTGCCTTGTAAAGGTATAATTATTTGTGTAGCGAGTTTGTGGAATCGAAAATCAACTTATTTGGATCTTAGATGAAGAAGTTGTGGAGTTTGGATGAAAACAGAGTTTAATTCTCGAACTGAAAAACTGATTTTGCAGTCAGGAGGTGCTGCAGCTGCGCTGGTGTCAAGAGCAATTTGGGCTCGGCCGCGCCTGTGACGCCTCCAAATCCGAGTCCCTTGAACCACGAACTTGGTACGTTACGGTACTTCATCTTCATACATATTATATAACTAATGCGGAATATATAAACATAAATTATTTATTTCACATGATTCTATAATATTTTCCATGGTCTATTAACCTTAACTGAATACACACCTTTAGTAACTAAAAAGTTATACAACATCATTTGCATATGATAACTAAATAGTTATGAATGCGTAATAATCTACTCTTGGAATTTGCCTTTGCCTCTGTCTTTATTTGAGCCTTCGTCTTAATCTGAAATTTGTTATCATGATATAGCAAGAGTGAGCAACTACTTTGCTCAGCAAGTTTAAATACGACAAGGATATATCATGATTGAAAAGAAAGAATAAGCTTTCAAGTTTTCAACAATATAATAATTGTGAAAGAGCATGAATCATAATTTCAATAATTGAATGATTGAATCAATAATGTTTAATATCAACAATGACCATGAATAACTTTAACTGAATCTTATGGTAATGAAGGTGATCAACCTTTCATACCTGATGAACATATGCAACATGCACTAAGTGTGAATCAATAATCAGTATAGACGTGAATAATCAACAATAATTATTCACTAACATGCTTTGAAAAATAATAACTCAAGTTTGAGTTAGAGAACTTGCATGTACCGTCGATTACTGCTATACAATCTAATTTAATTTTTTTATTGAAAAGACCTATCAGTTATAAGATTGATCTTTCAATTAGTATAACATACTTTATCTCATAATACTATTACTTTATAAGTAAATTATCTAACATTTAACCACATAGTCAAATATTAGATAACACCTTAACACCACACGTATTCACAATTCTAAGCCTAGCACATATCGAGTCTCTAACAGTATTCAGTACAGTATGCTGAGTGGTTTCCCACAAACAACCAACAAACTAGTTTCCCGTCTCGTCTACACTGTTTATCACATCGACTTAGATCGGTAGCTAGTTCGCATATACCTCCGCTCCCTGAAGAAATTGTTTAGCCCAGATACTATACATCAACCATTAAAGAGTACAACTATACTACTTTAGATTTAACACTTACTCTTTTATATTATAAGTTCTTCTTTATAATTCAGTAAGCCGAATACCTAATCCAGCAACCTAGATTCAAACTGAATTTCAATTTAGTAAACTATTTTCCAATCCAGTAGACTGGATTCAACTGACCTCCAATCCAGCAAGCCTGGATTCAAATTGACATCCAATCCAGCAAAGCCTTGATTTAACTGACATCCAATCTAGAGCAAGCCTGGATTCAAATAACATCCAATCCAGCAAGCCTGGATTCACTAATCCTGCAATCCAGCAACCTGGATTCACTAATCCTTCAATCCAGCAACCTGGATTCATTAATTCTCCAACCTGAATTCACAAATTCTTCAATCCATCATACTATACATTCAATATGGCATATTGAATGTCCAATCAATAACTTAACTCATCTTTTAAACTTTCATGTAATATTATTAATTATTTAATAATATTCAAATCATTTACTAATATTATTAATCATTAAATAATATTTTAAATCAATAATTTAATAAAACTTTAATCTAAATGTTATCAATCACTTAATAATATCATAATCTAATATTATTAATCTTTTAATAATATTTTAATCATTTATTAAACTTATAAATAATTTATTTTAATTATTTAATCTTTACTAATTTATTTATTTAACTCTCATAAAAAGGCCATAGATATAATATCTCAACATCAATTACCAAAACACCCTTGTATGGTCTTAATATAACATATCAATGATTATTAGTCACCAAAATCATATTAACGAATTTTAGGACTTAATATAATCTAATTTTCTCAATTATTCTTAATTTAATCGCAAGCATGAAAAATATCAAATCATCTTATTATTATTTTTCTCTTTTGGCCACACATATATATACATATTCTATAGACAAAAATAATTTTTCTGGAATTTTTTAATTTTCTTTAGTATTTTTCAAAAGTCAATTTTTAGTTCGTAACTTAAGAAAATTAGCTATATCATGCTCAACTCCAATTTCCAACTCTTGGCAGAATCTTACACGTACTAACATGAACATCCAGTTTAAATTTCGTGGTCATTGGAGTTATAGAACTCCAATTATAGCAGTTTTCATCGGAAAAACCCAAATATTAAATTAGCCATAACTCGATCGATTTAAGTCTGAATAAGCTCATCTTTGGACAGGACCTACTTTATATCATATGTTTTCATTTCCTAAAAGGCCTAAATTTATTGCAATAATTAAATGGCCAAAAATGCCCCTGCAAAATATTGGACAGTTTATTTTTTGATATTTCCAGATTTTGCCTACTTTGCCAAAAACAGTCCATACGAAAATTTACAACTCTGTTTTCAGTGATTCCACTTGGGTTTGAAAGCTAACTCGTAGATCTAACTCTAGGACTTGACCACACTCAAATATTTGAAATATAATGAGAGATATTACCCTTCAAATTTCATGTTTTGTTTTCCCTAAAAACAGTTTTTCTCACTTGTATGTTTTTTAAGAAAACTTCCATGATCTCTTGATTAATCAAACATTAGCCAACATAATACATTTTAATACTTCCTAATGCCTCTTATACTCAAGGATATACCATGATTCATGATTAATTTCATCAAACAACAAGAACATAAACTAAGAAATGACATTAGGGTTTGAAGTTTTTATACCTTTAGTGCTTTTTCTTTCTTGATTTCTTCTTCCTCTCTTCTCTTTTTCTTCTCTTCTCTTCTTTTTCATCTTTAATGGCAGCCTTCTCCTTATACTTCTCTCTTAGTGGTCGGGTGGGGTGTGAGAGAAATAAGAGAATGATTTTCTTTCTTTTGCCTTTTCCTTTTGTTAAATGAATTTGGAGATTAAAGAGAGAGAGTGAGTGGTAAAGATTTGGTAGGATTAGGTGAGAGTTGGTGAGGAGTAGGTGGGCTGTACATGGGCTGAAATCTCAGCAGATTTTATCCTTGTGGGTCCCGCACTTATTTCCTTGTTTTACGTATTTAATTTCGTCTTTAACTTTCGGACCCGAAAACTCAAATTTTTGAGTATATAGTCGATTCTTACTAAATTCGACTCTCCCAACGTCATGGGCACCTCTGTTTCTTCAAATTCATCTCCAAATTTCAATTTTGGCTTTTCTTCGAAAAAGTCAACCCCAACACATTTCGTGTTTAGAGTCTATTCTTACTAATTTTGACGTTCCAGGCTCAATTATCTTGTCCGCGTCTTCAAATTCCACTTTTATCTCTGATTTTGACTTTTCTTCATAAAAAGTCAACTGCTGACTTTGACCAAAAAGTCAACCCTGACACACTCTGTGTTTACAGTCTTTTCTGGCTAATCTTGACGTTCCAGACGCAACCGAGCAGTCCGTGCTTCAAAATTCTATCCCTAACTCAAATTTTGAGTTTTAAATTACTTCATTTTATTGATTACTCATATTAGCTAATCATTTATTAATTATTATTTATTTCCTTTGTCATTCTAGGTCAACATTCAAGCTATGTTAATTCATAACATAGTTTGATCTTAATTTTTTTCATATATTAGGCTAGACATTTAATTCAACGTCTATTAAAACATCTTTATTTAGTTTGCTACATTCAATAAGCCTTTGTCAAATGGTTTGAGATAATGGACTATATTAATTTAAATTTTTAATATGGTTTGTCATATTCTTGAATTTAGAATACCATATAAATAACTTATGTCATCATTACAAGTCCTTTTAATAATCAACTATTTAGGCTTGTTTACTATGATCATATGGCTTGCCATATATATCATTTTGGCTTGCCATATTCTTAATCCCTTATTAAAAATTTTACTCTTCAACATTTCTAACGTTCACATTTAATTCTCTTTACATTCTTTCAGATATTAAACCATATAGGTTCTTCTTAAAAAATTTATTTAATCCTCAAATTCCCATCTAGATTTTATTCTTTTAACCTTTATTTTAATCACTCAAGATCTTATAAATTTTTGGGTTGTCACAGTGTCGGTGACTGATCAGACCCAGTAAAGAAAGTTTCAATGCATGGCTAAAACGAACTTGTTGTAAATCAACTCTAATAATCATTATTCACCTAATGAGGTGTAATGGGAAGTTTTAAACACCTAAAAAAATGTTTAGTAAAATTAAAAGAAGAATTTGAAAGCATAGATGATGGACTAATTCAATCAATCCTAATGAACGATGTTCACATAATGTGATATAATGAGAAGCCTTAAGCACTTAATATAAGCAATGTTAATGAGCTTAATGTCCATAAAGAGGTAGGATGAGAAGATTTAAATATTTAATTAAATGTTAAATGTCAGACAAAGAGGAATATGAAGGGAGATAAGATAAAGGTTTACTTAATTAACCTTAAGCAGACTCATGATATGGAGTCATTGCAAACCTTAAACACTCATCGAGTGTCAAGTGGAAGGAAAGAAACATATTGAAATGTAAGACGAAGATTGATGTAATCAGATGAATGGACAATGAAGTTTTCTAGTAAGCCTTAAACACATGATTGAGCATTGTGTGTCAATGTTAAAAAGGAATAATGATGAAATATAAAGTAGAGTTAACATAAGTGATTATTAAGCGTCGTTATTTGGCTAATTGTGCTATGTATGTACACTTAATCGTGTAGGACATTTGAAGGACGAGTTCTCCTAACTGCACAAGGAATGCTTTAAGGCAAGTTTTTCAGTAACTTGCTCCTATTTATGTATATTGAACCATGTATATTTGGTAGTTAATGAGTATTGTTATGTTATGTGAACGAGTTAGATAGTTAAATGTTATGTGATTAAGTGCAAATCCTGAAAATGGAAACATGTGCTGATTATAACACATGAAGTTTATAATGCATTGATTTAATTTATAATGTATATCATGAGATGTATGAAGCATGTGCATATACATTGTCTACGATTTATGATGCACGACTGAAATGCGAATATGTGTTATGTGAAGCATGAAATGTGTAACCTATTGGACTTGCTGAGCCGTCGTGCTCAACTTTGCAAATAATTTGCAAATGAACGTTGATTAATCAAACGATTATAGCATTGAAGATTCAGAATGCGAAGTGGTTATATAAGGCGCATTGTTTTATAAAAATTTAGTTTGATTTAATTGCGTTGTACAAATTTGGATGTATTGGATAAATAGGCGTTAAACAAATATGTTCATTTGGTTATGAAATGTAACTTGACAATGAATTTGTTAAGTTGATAAATGTAAATGTGATGATGTATAGTGAATATAAATAGAGATGATAAAGGTTGAGAATTCTGGAATCGAGAATAGATTGTAATAATTAAGTTTTAAATTTATCCGCATTTTATTGATCATTATATCATCGATTAATAATGTAAAATTAGAATGAGATGTATTGCTAACGACCGATGTCGGGAGTTGATTTGTCCAGATTTTGGGGTCGTTACAAATACTCCACATTTGTCCACATGAAAAGTGTCACTCTATATATGAAAGTCCAATAATAATCTAGAAGGGAGGTTGAATAGATTATTACCGTTTAAAAATTTATCTTAGGCCTTTTCGAACTTTTAGTTAATTAATTTGCAGTGTTAAAATTAATATACAAGACAATAAAAATTCAATCACACAATGCACAGATATTTGTCCGGTTCATAACATACATCCCGGGTATATTACTACGTCTAGTCTCAATCTTCTCTCCAGGACTTGAGATTATATTGCTTCCAATAATAAATACTCCTTCAACAGGAGGAGAAGCCTTTACAAATGAAGTTTTATAGACAAACTTCCAATTATTCACAACTATCTATCTTGGACAGCAAGCTCCCAGCTCACTCCTCGAGCTTAGTTGCACCTTTTCCTTTGAGTTCAGTTCTACTTTATGATCTGTTCTTGAAACGACAGCCTCTTTCTCACCTCACAAGTACACTAGAGACCCAACTCCCAGTTGAAATCTATAAGAGTCTGGTATTGTTCAAAAAATTTCTTGTCGTTCTCACAAGTACATAAAATAAACTAACTCTGTCATTTTCCCTTTTACAAAGTGTTTGACAGAATTTTTCTTCTTAAATAAGCAGATACAATCCAGTACAAATATATAAAAGTTTAAATAACTTTATATTTAAGGCTTCTTAAAAAAGCAGATAGCAGTTAAAGAGCATATATATTTATAAAAATTCAAAGGCTTTTATACTTGAGAAAATATGTTTCTTTGCAAGCAGATATTAATTTATGCTTAATTCAAATGCTTCTATGTAAGCAAATATATAAATTTATGCATTGTTATAAAAGTTTATATGACTTTTATATTTGTGTGAGAAGTGTTTCTTGAATAAGCAAGTATATAACTTTAAGCTTGATTTAAATGTGCTTTTGAATAAGCAGATATATAGCTTTTGTTCAGATTTATAAAGATTTAGTTTTCTTTATAAATAAAGAATGTGTTTCTATGAAAAACATATTTAACTTTAATTTTAGGTTTAAAAGTTTAAATAACTTCTATAGTTATGCTTCTTGTTAAACAGATAAAGTCACATAAGTTTGTGATATAAAAGTTTAAATAACTTTTATATTATGCAACAAGTATTAATGACTTTTATGTTTAAATACTTGTAATGACAGATATCAAGTATAACAAATTAAACAATTTAAGTAATACTTGATATAACAAATAAATTTGTTAGACTAGCAAATATATATAATAATATATTTTATCTATCCTATGAATATTAAATAAGGTCACTTAGAATTTCAAACACCGTTCGAATGATATTCTTGTTAAAAAAATATCTCCAAATATCGATATCAAAAACTGACTAAAATTAAAGTTTCACTATTACTATTTATATAAATATTTTCAATAGACCATTTAGAATATCAAACACCGTTCGAATGATATTCTTATTTAAAGAATACCTCCAAAAATCGGTATCTAAAACTGATCTACTTTACTATATTTATATAAATAAATTACATATCGATAAAGAGTCACTAGAACTTTAAGCACCTTTTGAATGATATTCCTGTTTAAGAAATATCATCAAATTACGGTATCTAAACTGACCTTTTTATTGATATGAATAGAAGAAATATATATATATATATATATATATATATATATGTATGTATATGTATGTATGTATAACAATTTATATTTTTATATCTATAATTATAAACAAGTATGAGATATTATAAACAAATTAATTCAATGATTTATCTCAAAATAGTTTGACCAATTTTTCTCTTCTTTAAAATATTAGAACTTTGAGTAGAAGAGATAAAGCTTTTTAGAAAAAGAATATATAGGCATGGAGAGTATAAGCTTTTTTTATTCTTAGAAATCGGTAAATTTGAATGATAGAATAAGTTTTCTATTTATAGGGATAGTTGAATCAAGGGCATACTTGTAATTCGGGAAATCAATTTGACATTATTGGCTTGGATGACTTTGATTCGAAAAAGGAAGTCTCAGATTAAATGACCCAAAATAACACACGGATTGCCCAAGGAAATCTACTGATGATTTCACAAAAGAACAATGCTACTATCACATAATAAGTGTCACATAAAGTTCACATACTGTCTAAATGATATTCATTGATTTGTTATTGATATAGTCTATTTAATTCAACAATAAATTCATGGGTGCCACTTATATATTATGTAAATTTTATGTGATATTATTATGTGATAGTAGCATTATTTTTCACCAAATTCAAACCGTATGTTGGCCTCCCATATATGAAGCATTAATGCCAGCACATGACAAATCATTAAAGAATCTCAGCATGTGCACTTTTTGAAAGAAATAGCTTACCGAATAAAAATATATTTAGCAAAAACACGTCTACAAAACCTCCAGCTCATGCCTTATTCAAAAAATGCAAATCTTTGAATGGAAGCAAAGGTTTTAAGCCTTTCGATGTTTGTCTCTTCACATGGGCCCACACATATTAATAACAATCACATTCCCAAGCATTCTAAGCTTTACATGTAGCATTCGGATAAATGAAAGGATTTGTAATAAATTATATTTTCCAGAACATGGGTTAATCATTTCAATCTCACCTGCATCATTAAATTCCCTTTCTATATAATTAATTGGCTTCTAGCTAGCTAGTTGATGGAATAATGTTAAAGCATGATTGTTCTGCCTTGATCAAGACATCTTTGGTCTCACTTGCCACGTACAGCATTTTGTGATTCTCAATCATGTTAAGAAATTCCAATCATATATGTTATTATCTCCGTCCCATAATAAGTGCTTTTTTAAGTTTAATATTTTTTCCCAAAATAAGTGATATGTTAGAATTTCAATACAATTTTTACAATATTTTTCCATATGTGCCCTTATGCAACTAATGGTATTTATTGGGAAGTTGAAAAGTTGAAGAAAGAAAAAAAGAGACCAAAAGGCAATAAAAAAAATCTCAAACAAAACAAAGAAAATATATTAAGGGTATTTTTGTCATTTTAGCTTGTGTATTGGTTTGTGTGATTTAAGCTAAAAAAGCACTTATTATGGGACGGAGGAAATAGTTATAACATAGGTCCTCTTAACATGTGTCCTTAGGGTACATGCAAAACACACAGTTCAAGAGAATATTCCTTTAAACTGTGTGCATATTATCTTGATTTCTACATTTATACCAAGTTTAAGAGAATATGAACACAGTTTAAGAAAATATTCCCTTGAACTGTATGCTTAACATTTGCCCTAAGGGCACATGTTATAACGTAATCTCAAACTCACGAGACTCAATACATTAGTAGTACCCTATATATATTATCCTGTCATTGTAGTTAGACCTGATAATTTAAATTGAACACCGTATAGTTAACCAAAATCACTTGGATCTATTGGGCTGGTTAACTAGTTTTAAGTGATGGATTGGTTTGGTTTTGAACCCATATTATTATTATAAGTATGGGTTGGATCTAGTTTAACTAGTTTTGACTCATTTTAGTCTATAATAATTTTTTACACTTTGAAGAGCTAATACATCAACATGTATACATTATTACACTGCATTCTTATCAGAGGTGAAGCTAGAAAGTTTGATCAGTGGGGTCAAAAGTATTGTTAAATTACAAATAATTTGACGGGGGTTAACCAATTTTTTTTAATACTTTATACTTTCAGGTCACATATATATATACACACTATATTACAATAAAAATATAATAAATAATAATATATGGTATGTATACACTATATTGACTCATAATAGACTTTTTTAATTACAAATGTTTATAAGTAAGTAATTCATTATTTATTTTTAAAAATAATATAAATTAGATTATTATTTAGTTTAAAATATTATAGAGAGATATACATATATTGAGAAGATATGAGTCATGTGGTTAATATTTGATTGACAAAGTTATAAATTTTTAATTTGACCCCGTATAATAGAAAATTTATAAAATTTTAGTGGGGTCAATTTATATATAATACTTAAAAATTTTAAAATTTATCTTATATTATAAAATAATTTTTTTTAAGTGGGGTCAATTGACCCCACATATCCTATGTGGCTTCGCCACTGATTCTTATATAACACATATATATTATACATATTATATTATATACATATTACATACTTTTATAATTTATACACTTGTAATTATGTATAAAAACCATTTCAATAATTATGGAATTAATTCATAATAAAGTTAATACTTTTATTGTAACGAACTACTAATTTAAATAATTAATAATATCCTCCCTTAATTAATTAAAATAACTCATTTAAATTATATAATTTATATTATATAATTAAATTTTATTTCCTCCTCTCCATAAATTGTTTTACCTTATATTATATAATTTACGAATAATAGGAATTCTCCTTGTCTTAGGAAATATTTGAAAAAATATTAATTCAATAAGATTGAAAAAATATTTTTGGTCAAAGAAAATAAGATAATTATAAAACAAATTCTATGAAGAGGATTCTACTCTTTTAATTATCCTATTTACTAATTATTGTTATCATCTAAATATTCTTAAAAGTTGGAGACCCAACAGTATACCGTGTATTGCTGGTGAGAGGTTTGTACCCAGTTAGTGTTCATGCCATTTTGAAAGAATTATTTTTCTTTTTTTGTTGATTTCATGTCATTTGGAGAGTTTTATTTTTTGGTTGATTATGGTGTTGAGGGATATTGGTGTTGAGTTATTATTATTTTATGACAAATATACAGTCAAATCGTATTTTAATTTGGTCAACGCGTATAAAAGCAAATGAGTTGCAGACAAATAGAATATTCCAGTTAATTTTCGTCAGAAAATGATTTCGGGTTCGACATTGTATATAATTAGGTAGTTTATAACAATTTGTAAGCGCAATTACTTTAAAAACCGAATTATGAATTTAATAGTACTTGGTGTACCAGATATGTATTTAGCCCTAAATTTAAGCTACCATGCTTTACTGTGTAATAAACGGACTTCTTAGTATTTTTCATGTTTCTTTCAATATAATTTAGAAATTTTCACACTACTATTCATGATTTGATCATTATGGTTATTAAAAGAAAAGCGTCACCTTTGGCCAGTAAAACATCATCAACCCGCACAAGCTTATCGCCTAATTTCCACTAAATAATGTTCTAATATATCCCATGCCTTATGCATAGGGCTGTAAACGAACCGAACTATTCGCGAATCGGTTCGGTTCGGTTCGATTCGATACGAGTTCAGTTCAGTTCGAGTTTTAGTTATTCACCTAGTTGAATTGAGTTCGCACATAGTGTTACGTTTAATTGTTCGATCGAATATGTTCTCGAACCATGTGATTCGATTCGTCTTTGTTCGCGAACAGTTCGAGTTCGATTCGGTTCGAGTAATTCAATTTCTTACATGTTTAAATTGTTTCTAAAAATCTAATTAGAAATAATTGGTTATTTCATATTAAATTCTAAAGTTTGTCTTATCAATAATTGTTAAATTTGTAACAATTTTTTTTACCGAAACATCTTTTTGTTTTTTTAATAATTGATTATAAGTAAGCATTTTTATTAAATAATTAATAAATAATAATGTGTACTTCTTCACCACTAAATTCTAATTTAATTAAAATAATTTTAATATTTTCATAAAATTTTTAACAATGATTGTTGGATTATTATAATTTACATTCCTAATAATTTAATAAATTATAACCCATGTCATAAAGCACATAAATAAATTCATTAATCATCATACAATGACAATTTGACATTAATTAAAGAATGATACAATAAAGTTACTTACATTTACATGTGTTATTGAAATTCTCAAACCGATATAGCGATTAGAGAAATCAAGTCATCAATGTATTGAGACTTCAGTAATAGAGTAATAATCATTGTACAATTACTATTATATATTACATACATCAACTATCAATTATGTAATTAAAAGTGCAAACTTGATTTTACCAATTTTTGAATTTTTTTAGTGTTACAAACTTACGGTGTATATGAGAGAGAGTGATTGACTAACTTTGATTTATTAATTATGCAATTAAGTAATCTATTCAGGGTAAAAAGTAATGTTTAATAATCTAATTAAACAATATGTCACAGTACCGTTTGTATGAAATTTAAATGAGTTATTAATTTAAATTAGAATAAGCAAAAATATTTTTAAAAAATGAAACAAAGTTTCTAAATAGCTTGACTTTTAACCATTTGATCTTAGAATCGTAGTTAATTTATTTAGTTTTAAACAATATAATTATGAAAATTAAAAACTTTTTATAAAATAATTCTCAAAATTTATTGTATTTAAAAGTTAATTATCACATCCCTTTTGAATTAAAAATATTTCTTATTGACTTTGAAAATTCATACTTGATAAGTTTATTAGTTATATTTTAGAACGGAGGAACGGAGGAAGTATTTGGTATTAATACATTCCAAATTTTCAAGGTTAACAATATTAGTCTATTAGATATTGAATTAATCTAAATCAATTAAATTCACATTATTTTAAATCTTAAAATTTTACGATTTCGTATTTTTCATTATAAAAAATCTTAAATATGACTATTTTTATGAAATAGATGGAGTATTATTCATTTATTCTAGACTAATTATGTAATAAATAATAATATTGACCACTAATCCACTACTACTAATTTAATATTATATATATATATATATATATATATATATATATATATTATATCTTATTCTTAAATAAGTCTTATATAGTGTGATATAAGACTTATATATTAATGATAATATGATAATAATATAATATGACATATATTATATTTATATGATTATATCCTATTTTAAGAATGATGAATACAATATTTGATTTAACTTTTATTTGAATTACTTATACTCTTAGAGAATACATTTTTGATATTTATTTAATTATTTTTTGCTTCAGAGTTCTAAGTTTATGTTCACGAACAAGTTTGTGTTCGTGAACGTTCGCGAACTGTTCATGTTCGCGAACAATTTTGCGTTTGACTTGTTCGCGAATTCGATCATGTTCGCAAACAGTTCGCGAACACCAATCGATCCGAACTCGTATATAGTTGTTAGTTCAATCAAGTTACTCGAATATGTTCGAGTTCGACTTAAAGTGTTTGAGTTCGGTTCAGTTCGATTCGTTTGTAACCCTACTTATGTATATTTTTTCCTAAACAACTTTTTTATATGTTGATGCTTAGTAAATACTGTTGCAAGATTGTCCTTTAGATTCTAGTTCCACCAAATCTTTTTTGTTTTTTTTGAGAGAGAAAATTTTACATCGCAAAAGTAAGGTTTGGATATATTTTTTGATCAGCTTTAAACAATTTCATTGAACATGAAACGTGGCAAATCCATCAGTATAGAAAAATAATACAAAACACCTAAAAGTTATATATATATATTGATTTTAAGCTCCATGCCTGAGGAACCCCAATTTGTTAAGTGATGGTGATAAAAATAAGTAACTGTAAGTGCGCAGTGTTAAATTGAACAACTGACAAGTACAGGTTGAATCATAGAGACTAAATTAATTTTAATATATCCTTAATATCTATTTTAGGTGAATTAGAAATAAAGATTGAGAATCGATTAACTATAATTAAACTAACTAATAATAAGAAAGCAATCTAAGATCTGAATTCATTAAACAATAAACATAATAAATAATTCAATCTCTTCTATTTTTATAATTTAACTATGGTTTTGATCTCTCTTCCCTTTAATTTAGTAATTTTACAATTAACGTGGGTGTTAACGCCAAGATTCGTCCACGCGCTCCAATCACTAAGCGCGTCCAATCCTGCACAAAACGGGTAAACACCAAAGCTTGACGGCTTGGGCCGCCGGGGGATAGCTCCGGTGTGAGAGTAAGTACAGGCTGACAAGGTTTAACAATGGAGGGATAAATTACTCTCTTGCTGGAATAATAAAGTGTTGTGTACCTTATGAGGGTCGAGCCATATATTTATAGGTTCTCACATCCCTGCTTGAATCCACTTCCTCATAGGATTAGGGTTCCCCCGTGTATCCTTTTCATAATAGGATAATACCAAATCTCCCAAGATATAGGAAGTCCAATCAATGCATGATTCTTCCTTTCATAAATAGAATCTCCATATAATTAGGAGTGTCCTTCAACATGGACCAACCGGACCCCCCATGGCCCAACCATAGCCTTAACCGAGGCCTAGCCCACCCCGGATCTTGAGTCTTCAAATATTCGGGCCCCAACATTGCCCCCCAGTCTTTCATAAAATGGAACATTTGATGGAAGAGTATATAGCCCTACCATGCAAGCTGTCCACCCCACCGGCTAAAATTTGATACTCTTTGTAACCCAAGGACTGATACTTTATGACCCAGCCCAGCCCATGAGACCAATTTAATCAACACCGGCCTACCTTACACGGCCCAACATTCTTTAATCTATCCACGCAAGGAACCGGTGCACTCAAACAGCCCCCCTATCTCCAACCCTTCACCTCCTCACGTGCCTCATCATTTCCCCCCATTAATGCGCCGTCCTTTGGGATTCGGGACCAACTGCCAAAAAGACATATCAAAACCCCCAAACATCCCAATCATTCCTTTTACCAATCTCAAGATATTGCATCCTCCTTCCCTACTCTTTCTCACCTGCGAAGACAACCATTCTTCCCCTCCCGAATTTTTGAATCTCCAAAATGTCCTCCTCTAACAACTTCTCCGGTCCCGAATTCAACACCTCCGGCCCCATTCCTGCCATTCCGCTCTCAACCATTCCGGCTCCCACCATGCCCCTTACCACTCAAGCCACTATCCCTGTGGCTATCGCCACCAATTCCACCACTACAACAACTACCTCATCAGAGACTGACGCAGAGAAAGCTCAACGCCAGTATTCCGACACCTCCACATACCCCATTTCCAACACACGCTCGAAATTTCAAGAGGAAGACATGGAGGTCATCCGCCAATCCTTCCAGATTCCAGCCACCCATTCTCTAAAAGCCCCTTCCCCTACCGAGCGAATGTACCATTCCAACAATGGTTGGGTCGCCGTACCCCTTACCTTGCTGGAAAAGGGAATTCGATTTCCCCTGCACGCCTTCATTCTAACCCTCCTGGGGTTCATCGGCATCGGCTTCAGTCAGCTGGTGCCGAACTCCTATATCCATATACTGTCTTTTATTGCCTTCTGCGTGGAAGCCGAAGTGGAACCTTCGGTCGATCTCTTTTTTGCTCTCTTCAAATTGACTGGTTCTCGAGAAGAAGGTTTTAAACAACTGAACAAAATAGCAAATAGGCCGAACGCAAAAATTGCGAGACGCCAACTGATGGACACCCCTTCTAGCAACAAGGGATGGCACTCCGAATGGTTTTTCGTCCGAGGACCTGAAACCAATCAACTACCAAACTGGGCATCGCACAAAAGACCGAACCCCCCATTCGGTGACCTTTCCTCCGAGCGAGCCGTCGAAATCGCCAGAGTGATCGAGAAGATGCCGAAGACGGAATGGAGCCACACCATACTTACCAAGCAAGCATGGCTCTCTGACCATCAATGTAAGTTTTTGAATCTTAACCTGTTAAACGGGATACATTCTTTGCTGACCCTTCTACACCCTTTTAATAATGCAGTATCCCTTATCAAGCCTACGTCCTCCGAACGCCGAGATTTGGAACTATATCTTTCTGGTCATCGTCCCACCCAAACTGTCGAGGCCACAACAATTCAGAACCCAACAACCGAAGTTCCCACCGACTCCATCCTTTCTGCCGAAGTCCCTGCATCATCCATACCAAACGAAGCACCCATGCCCGCTGTTACCACCGAACCCGAAGCCTCCACGAAGGCTCGTCATAAGAAGAGGGCTTCGAAGAAATCTTCTAAGCGAAAAGCCAGTCCTTCTTTTCCCATTCCAGGGAATATCATAGACCTACCCGAGAAGGAAAGAGCACAAATCCTTCGTTTTAAAACAAAACGGGCCAAGGTGATCCCCTTGTCTACTGAAGAACTAAGGGTCCCTCCTTCTTCCACAATCGCCCCTTCATCCAATATTACCCCCGACCATCCGACTCATGTATCTCCACCAACCGAAGCCCAAATCCCCGAACCGCCAACCGTAGAGCAGCAGGACGAACAACCCTCCACTTCAGCCGTTCCTCCATCTTCATCAGAACCAACACCAATCCGTAAAACCTTCTTTTCAAACGACCCAAAAGACTATCCCATGGAGGCCTACCAATCCTTCGTCTCACCGGTCGATGACAACCGATTTCGAGACATACCGTTCCAGGCTCTTGTAGTAGATGGCCTTATCGAGCAGGGCCGGGTAATCCTTCTATGCTTCCTTAAGTTTTATTTTGATTAACCTACTATATCTCCTCACTTTATATAACAAGATACGCCTCTTGCAGACCAATGCTATATGGGGCCGCGTTGTTAACCGATGGAGAGAACGGGAGGCTGAGATTAAGGGACTCGCCGAAGAGGTGAGAACCCTCCAAACATCTCTGCATCAAGAAAAAGCTGCCCATTCCCGGTCCAACCGTACCAACCTACAACTTCAGCATGAAGCCACTGTACTTCAAGCTGAGGTTGCGGAACATATCAAGCGGTCGGCCCAAAGCGATGCTAAGTGTCGAGCTGTGATGGAGAAGTCCGATGCTGATCAATTCCTGATTCAACAGCTGAAACAGAATATCCTTGCCCTTCAACAGGAAAACTCCGACTTGAAGAGAAAAGAAGAAAACTCTCACCGAACACATGCCGCACTTGAAGAGGAGATACTAGAACTCAAGGCTTCCAGACCCATACTCACCGAAGATCTTCGTCTTCAAGTCATCAAAGAGTACAAGGAGTCGGTCGAGCTAAATGAAAAAATACTGAAGATGTACTCTGAAGGCTACGAAGCCTGTCGGGCCAAAGGGAAAGCGAAAATGCTCAAACATTGTGTGAACCCAGCTTTATTTGAAACCGAGTCTGAAGATGACACAGATGAAGATACAGACGATAATCCTCCGGCTTCCGAGTAGGAGTCTTCTGTGTAATATCGAGACTTTCCTGTAACCTTCAAACTATTAATCAATGAAAAAGCATCCGTTTTATCTTCAGTTCCAACTTACATTTTCTTTAAGTACATATATCATTTGTCTCTAAAAATAATCACAGATAATTAAAAATTTTCAAAGTCTTCAACGCCACCAAGGCTAAGTAAATCCAACCTTAAACCTCTGAAGTCCTTCTCTCCGAGAGCCGAAGGAACAACATGAGAAATATTCACATCGCCCCGAAGAGGCGAAGGAATCCCACCATAGTCACTCCGATGTGAATTCCCTCCGAGAGCCGAAAGCACATCAGGAAAAATGTTGCTTACACATGAAGCCCAGCCTTAGCCCCACCGATGACCTTTTCTCCGAGAGCCAAAGGCACATCAGGAAAAATGTTGCTTACACATGAAGCCCAGCCTTAGCCCCACCGATGACCTTTTCTCCGAGAGCCAAAGGCACATCAGGAATATTCCCAAACGCTCCGAAGAGGCGCTGGAACCCAACCTTTAGACACTCCGATGTACCCTCTCTCCGAGAGCCGAGGGTACACCAGGAAAAGTTGCTTCTATCATGAAGCCCACCATAGCCCCACTGATGACCTTCTCTCCGAGAGCCGAAGGTACATCAGGAATAATCCAAGACGCTTCCGAAGAGGCGCTGGAACCCAACCTTTAGACACTCCGATGTACCCTCTCTCCGAGAGCCGAGGGTACACCAGGAAAAGTTTGCTTCAAAACGAAGCCCACCAAAGCCCCACTGATGACCTCCTCTCCGAGAGCCGAAGGTACATCAGGAATAAACCTTCACATCGCTACAAAGAGACGAAGGAATTCCGCCGCGGATCCTCCAATGACCTTCTCTAAAAGAGCCGAAGATACACTGGAAAAAATAAAAACTCCGCTCAAATGAGACGAAGGGTCTTCCACCATTGCACCAAAGACAGATCCGCTGATCGGTTAAGCAGGTTTTGGTCCGTTGATAGACAAATATGAACACAGAACAAGTTCAAATGGAGAAAAAATGTTTCTTTTATTGATGAATCCCTGGTACTATTACAGACGCTTGACTCTGAACTCGGGATAACCGAATACCCTATGAGACGGAGGATTCTTCTTACTGATAATATCTCCTAAGTCTGCCGGCATGCCAGGAATTCTGGACATCTTTGCCGTCCAATGCCCGAAGGCGGTAAGTGCCAGGCTTTGGTACTCCTGTGATCTCATAAGGCCCTTCCCAACTTGGCATTAGTTTTCCTTGATTTTTGGGCATGGAGGCCTCTACTTCCCGCAGAACAAAATCTCCGACTTCGAACCTTCTCAATTTTACTCCCCTGTTATAGTGCCTAGCCACCCTGCGTTGGTAAGCAGTGAGTTTCACCAAGGCAGCCTCTCTAACTTCCTCAAGTAGATCCAGATTGGCCCGAAGTCCGTCTTCATTATATATCTCTTTGTACTGGCTAACCCGAAGGGAGGTGGAACCGATCTCTACCGGCACTAAAGCATCTGTCCCATAGGCGAGCCTGAAGGGGGACTCACCAGTGGTGGATCGAGGTGTGGTTCGATAGGCCCACAAAACACTGAGCAGTTCTTCCGGCCATCTTCCCTTCGCTTCGTCGAGTCTTCGTTTGATTCCATTCAGTAGAGTTCTGTTAGTGACCTCGACCTGCCCGTTAGACTGAGGATGTGCCACTGAGGTCTTTCTGTGCTGTATACCGAGGTCGGTCAAGAATGACTCGAATTTAGACCCCACGAACTGTCGGCCGTTGTCTGAAACTACCGCCATAGGTATGCCGAATCGAAACACAACACACTCCTTTAGGAATTTCAGGCACTCTTGTTCCGTGATTACTTTGAGTGGTTTGGCCTCTACCCATTTTGTCATATAGTCAATTGCCACAATGACGAAGCTTACTTGCCCCTTGGCTTTTGGTAGTGGCCCCAGTATATCAACCCCCCAAACGGCGAAAGGAATGGGTGATAATACCGAATACAATTCTTCTGGCGGTTGATGTGTGATAGGGCTATTCAACTGGCACTTCAGGCACTTCTTTACGTACTCAGAAGCTTCCTTGAAAATTATGGGCCAATAATAGCCTTGCCGAAGTACTTTATAGGCTAAGGATTTGGCTGCCATATGATCCCCACATATCCCCTCATGAACCTCCCGGAGGGCATATTCTGCTTCGGAAGGCATTAGACACTTTAGCAATGGGGATGAATAGGCCCTTCGATACAAATCTCCATCTATTAATACAAAATTTGCACTTCTGTGTTTGACCTTTTTGGCCAGCAACCGATCCGAGGGCAGTACACCATCTGCGAGATAGTCCAGGTATGGAGCTATCCAGCTGGTTGAACGCTCTATACACATCACCTCAGTATGCTGAACACTTGGTTTATTCAGCGTTTCCAGGTAGACCGAACCGCTGAAGGTACTGGCTTCGGTTGTGGCCAATCTGGCTAATGCATCTGCTATGGTATTGTCTGCCCGATCTACCCCCTGAAAATCAAAGAACTCGAACCTCTGCAACCAATCCTTGGTTTCCGCCAAATATTTCACCATTCTGGATCCTCGGGCCTCATACTCCCCAGATATATGTTTAACGATCAATTGAGAATCACTAAAGATAACCAGTCTATGCACTTCCAGGCTTTTTGCAAGCCGAAGCCCCGCCAGAACTGCTTCATATTCAGCCTCATTGTTCGTTGCTTTGAATCCGAATCTGATCGCCTGTTGAATTTTGAACCCTTCGGGGCTCGTCAAGATGACCCCGGCTCCACTAATATCCGAAGTCGTTGATCCGTCCGTATACAAGGTCCAAGTATTCTGCCCTGGCAGAATAGCGGCCACCGTTTTTTTAATCCCCTCAGCTTCCTTCGAGCTATCATCTGCTTCCGAGAAGGAGCATTCCACCACAAAATCTGCTAAGGCTTGTCCCTTGATTGCTGTCCGAGGGTGGTATTCTAGTATGAATTGGGACAATTCCATAGTCCAAGCTGCAAGTCTCCCAGAGACCTCTGGTCGTCCCAAAACTTTCTTCAAAGGCTGATCCGTATAAATCACTATCAACCGTCCCTGGAAATACTGTCGGAGCTTCCTGCTTGCTATTACTAAGGCATAGGCGAATTTTTCCAGGTTCGGATACCTTGTTTCTGCATCCCTGAGGGAGTGGTTTATGTAATAAACCGGGTGCTGCTTACCCCCAATCTCCCGCACCAGTACAGCCCCTACTGCCAAAGAACTTGCCGCCAAATACAAGTATAAGGGCTCTGTAGGAACAGGTTTCACCAGCAAAGGTGCCGAAGATAAATATCTTTTTATCTCTTGAAACGCATCTTCACATTCTGTTGTCCACTGAAAACTCTTTGCGTCCTTCGGCCCCTTCAGAGTATCAAAAAACGGCAGACATCTCTCTGCTGATTTGGACATGAATCGCCTCATAGCTGCTATCCTCCCGGTTAGACGCTGAACGTCTTTAAACGATTGTGGGGACTTCATATCCAGGATGGCCTTAATTTTTTCGGGATTGGCTTCTATCCCCCTTTGACTGATCATGTAACCCAAGAATTTTCCAGCTCCCAGCCCAAAAGTACACTTTGTAGGGTTCAATCTTAGGTTATAATGCCGAACTGTCTGGAAGCAATTCTCCAAGTCATCCAAATGCCCTCGGACTGACATACTTTTCACGATCATGTCATCTACGTATACTTCCATAGTTTTTCCCAGCTGGCTCCGGAAGACATAGTTCATCATTCTTTGGTAAGTGGCCCCGGCGTTTAATAAGCCAAATGTCATCTTCTTATAAGCATATACCGATCGATGGGTTATAAAGGCCGTCTTTGGTATATCTTCCTTGCACATTGAGATCTGGTGATAGCCTGAGAATGCGTCCATGAAACTAAGCAGTGCATACCCCGAAGTGGCATCGATTAGCTAGTCGATATGTGGCAGAGGATAGAAGTCTTTCGGGCATGCTTTGTTTAGATCAATGTAGTCGATGCAAACCCGCCATTTGCCATTCTGCTTCTGAACTAAGACTACGTTCGCCATCCACTCCGGGTAGTCTATTTCAAATATGAAATCTGCCGCTAATAGTTTTGCTATTTCCTCATCAATTATCCTCTGTCTCTCGGGGGCGAAGATTCTTCTCTTTTGTCGAACTGGCTTCTTTGCTGGGTCTACATGAAGTTTGTGTTCGGCCACTTTTAAATCCACCCCCGGCATGTCGCGGGGGCCCACGCGAAGATGTCAGCATAGCCCTGCAATAGCTCTATCAGATGGGTCCGAAAAGACGCTGGTAGCCCCATCCCGATTTTTACTATTTTGTCTGGCTTTCCTGGTACCAACTCTACGTCCTCGGTCTCTCCGGCCGGGGTGACTTATGGCTCCTGACTACTTTCGGTAAAGGGCTCGATCTCTATTGCCATAGTTTGCTTCTGCTTGCTGACCCCCACGCCCGAGGTGATCAGGGAATTCCGGTAACACCTCTTCGCCAGATCGAGGTCCCCTGCTACTTCTCCAATCCCATGCGGGGTAGGGAACTTTATTTTGTAATGGGGTATGGAAGTTACCGCCTGGAGGGCCGTCAATGTGGGTCTCCCAAGGATAGCGTTGTAAGCCGAGTCAACATGTACCACATAGAATCGGCATCTGATTTCCGCCTGTCGAGGAGCTGTGCCGAAGATAACCGGCAACTCAATGGTCCCTGCCACTTTAACTGGTTCATTGCTGAAGCCGTAGAGGGGAGATTCTTGCCCGATCTCCATCTTCCTTCCATCCAAACTCATCCTCTGGTAGGCATGAGCGTACAAAATATCTACTGATGATCCGTTGTCTATCATCATTCTTTTCATATCCACTGACCCTACTTGTGCCGTGATCACCAATGCTCCTTCATGCGGTTCGATCGGCTCGGTAGGGAAGTCCTAGTCCGTGAAGGATATGACCGAACCTGGGAAAGGCTTCTCCTGTCTCGCGGGTTGGTCTGCCACAGACATCACCGCATCTAGATAATTGCGTCGCTTTTGCCCCGAAAGTTTCCCCATCATGCCTCCCGTTATGACATCGACCACATGGCGAGCCCCCTGTGTTAGGTTCGGCTGGGGCTGCTGATCGGCCTGAGTTGGGGTAGTTGTCTTCCGAGTCTGTTCTTCTCTTCCCGAAACGAATCGTATCAGGCCTCCGTGCTGTACGTTTGTTTCAATCAAATCTTTTAACGCCAAACAATCTTCGGTGTAATGTCCCATGCACTCGTGGTAATCACAGTACCTGCCGGAATACTCTTTCTTAGGCTTGTAGCCGTCATCTGGCTTCTGGTAACCCGGCTGTTTCTTTAAGTGCTCCAGGATGTCGGGTCGAGGGGTGTTAAGTAGAGTGTAAACCCTTCCTTCTTGATCTCTTGGCAGAGGGGGCCGGGTTCCCCTCGACCCTTTGTTGTTGTCATACCGCTTTGGGTAGCCTCCCGATCTATCGCCTCCATATCGCCTTGAATTTCCCTCGGGTTTGCTCTTCTCCTTCTCTTTGGGTCTCTCCATAGAGCCTCGTTTCAGACTTTCCATGGCTTCTTCCATAGTTATGAAGCTTTCTGCTTTTTCAAAGGCTTCAGCTAAACTCCTCGGGTGGTTGAACATCAGTTTTTTCATTAATTTTTTGGACCTAACCAGATCCAAACCGTTCTGGAAGAGTCCTACGGCCTGTAGATCATTAAGTTCGGTTACCTGCCCGACCGCTTCCCTGAATCTCTTCACGTACTGACCGAGCGTCTCGTTAGAATGTTGTCTGACTTGCGCCAACGACCCAGTAGGCTTCCCTCTCTTTCTATTACTCCCAAATCGGGCGTGGAATTTATCACATAGTTCTTCCCATGACGAGACTGAGTTTGGGGCCAGTGTGTTCATCCATTGTCGGGCATCTCGCCTTAGAGAGGTGATGAAGGTGTTACATTTTTCCGCATCGGTGTAGTCGTAATAATCTAACAGCCTGTCATATGTCTGGCTGTGCTCATAGGGGTCGCCCGTCCCGTCATAACTCTCGATGTACGGCAGTCTTTTATTGAGGTCACCCTTTTCCCGAAGGATTTCTTCGGAGAATGGGGAGGCTTTCTTCCCCGAAGTTACCTTTTCCTGCTGGCTCGCGATCAACTGTTTCTGCATGTCCTCTAGCTTCCTTGTCAACACCTCTACGGCCGCCAGAGCTGGGTCCGAACTCTTCTTCGGGGACAACTTTTCTCTCAGGTTTCTCCGGTTCTGAGGGCTTCTGCAGTCTCTGTCTTGATCATGCCGAGGACTGCCTTGGAGACCATCTTTCGGATGGTGCATTGATGCTTGGGCCTCCTGATGAGACCGCTTCCCACGGGGACTATCGTGTCTTCGGTCCTGGCGATGACCTGCTTGATAGCTCCGGTCATCGTGCCGAGAACTGTTAGTGCAGTGTGTTCTCGAACGTCTCCTGGTTCGACGATCTCCGGATCTGCTTCTTTCCCGAGAGCGGCTCCGAAGCCTCTTCTCGGTGTCTTTGGTGTGGTTGTCATGCCCTTGGGATCCTCGGCGTGGAGACCTCCCTCTCCCCAAGTGTTAGGGTGGCTGGAAGCCTCATCTTCGACTATATTCAGCACCTGT